>CM059446.1:13480134-13803489 GCA_030390025.1 Squalus acanthias | reverse complement strand
CCCCCCCCCCCCCCCTCCCCCTCTCCCCTGGTGCAGGGGAAAAATGCAATGAGTGAAATTCCTCTTTTAATGAAAAAGGTGGAAAATCTTTATTTGTCTCCTTGATTAATAACCCAGCCACAAAATCGCATTCAGAAATCGCACATTTTAAAGTCTCATATTCCGATATTTAGCTGGTCATTAACTTTGGGAAAATAGACTAGCTTATATTTTTATTTTGTTAAAAGAACAATTTCACCCCACAGCTTCTTTTTCTCCATTTCATAGAGCGATACGGCATTTCTGCCGATTTTTAAAAATCTATCGGTTTGACGAGTGATATCGCTGGGAGAACTGGCTGGGAAGAGTTATCGAGCCCAACAGTGAGCGAGAGCTGCAATGGAGATACTGGTGAGCTTCAGCGATCTTGTACTTTCAACTGTGTGAATTAATTCAGCTCCCCCACAATGTTGAGCTTGCTTCCATTTCTGAAACAGTTCCCTCCATGATGCAATCAGCAATCATGGTTAAACAAAAAGATGGCAAAGTTAAACATAATGGGCCAGAAATTGCTGGGAAGTCATGCCATTAGAATGACGCATTAACAACGTTTGCCATTATTAATCCAGCACTCATTCAAATGCAAACTGGATAGATTTCTTTCAGAAAATAACATTTTAGGATACGGTATATGAGTAATTTGAGACATGACATGTGGTAAGCGCAGCACGCTTTGGAGGAAAACGATGACTTTGAACGGATGGTTTCCAAAGCTCTCCAACACTGGGGCTTTTCGCGTGTCATGTCTGGGTCTGTTATAGACTAATTGATAGAGATCAATTTCTTTGGATTAGTTAACAGCACATCATTGTATCATGTGACTAGTAGGATGGTAGAAGGCGAACTCGAAATTCCTAAGTTGCTGTGAAAGCAGTTCCACTGTTCCTGACCATGATGGACAGTTCTATACTTCATGGGTCAAGAATGTTTGTGCATTTCGCACATCTACCCTGCCATTTACTCATTAACTTCTCAAGGACCAACACGACAATTCCCAAACACAACTGGGTTACAATGTCGTCCTCTTCTGCTTTTGAATTTTTTTTCATTACTTTTCCTTTCTGTCTCTTTTTTCTCACTGTTATTCCATTTTCTTTCTTTCCCTCTTTATTCCTCTTTCTGTCTCTATATTTTGTTTGACTCTAATTCACCCTATTTCCTTCTTCGTCCATCATTCTGTTTCTTTCTCTATTCTTTTGTTTCATTGATCAGGGAGATAATCAGGGAGCGGTTTTAATCACTTTACCATTGGCGGCCGTGCCTTCAGCTGCCAAGGCCCTAAGCCCTGGAATTCCCTCCCCAAACCTGTCCGCCTCTCGACCTCTCTTTCCTCCTTTAAGACGCTCTTTAAAACCTACCTCTTTGACCAAGCTTTTGGTCATCTGCCCTAATATCTCATGTGGCTCGGTGTCAAATTTTGTTACTATGTTAAAGGCGCTATATAAATACAAGTTGTTGTTGTTGTATAAGCCATTGGGCCTGACGTTCAGGAGGTCCCAGATACAACATTGACATGACTGCTCCAATATCGGATCGACGTTCCAGCAATTTGTGGCGCAAATAGAGTGCGATATCAACGATGAGCTAAAATGTCCAAGCAGCATGGCTCATCGCGAGATTACCATTGCAGCCATTTCTGGTCCAAATCTCTTGTACCTTTTGACTTCTCAAGAGGAGTACTATTGACTGATGGTAAAGCTCTTCTTCTTTGCTAATTTGCTCCGCTCTCCTGATGGTGTTGGGTCTTTACTGCCATTCTGATTCAGTGGAATCGGGTGAACTCCTGTACCTTGCCCAGGCATCCATCATACTTGTGTTTGCCTTGATAGTCGGGTCTCATCAACATCCACATACATGCACTTCCAGCAGAGATTGTTGGATAGTGATTGAGAATGGGAGCCCGAGCTAATATTCCACTCCTTAAGCCAGGGGCAATGAGGCCAACTGTATTGCCTTTCCTGTTTCCCCCTCAGCAAACCCAGCACAGTACCTGCAACCTTTGTGGTCAGGGGATCAGGTGAGATTCTCTCCCTCAAAGGCCAGGTGTTTGCACCCAGTGACAGGTAAGTCCACATGAACAACATTTGAGGTGTGGTCACTGTTGTCCGCCAATGCACCAGTGCAGAGTACGGTCCCGTGAATAGCAAACAATATAAACATAGAAACATAGAAACATAGAAGATAGGAGCAGGAGTAGGCCATTCGGCCCCTCGAGCCTTCTCCGCCATTCAATGAGATCATGGCTGATCATCCAAATTCAGTACCCTGTCCCTGCCTTCTCCCCATATCCCTTGATCCCTTTAGCCTTAAGAAATATATCTAACTCCTTCTTGAATATATTTAATGACTTGGCCTCAACTGCCTTCTGTGGTAGAGAATTCCACAGGTTCACCACTCCCTGGGTGAAGAAATTCTTCCTCATTTCTGTCCTAAATGGCTTACCCCTTATCCTTAGATTAGGACCCCTGGTTCTGGACTCTCCGACCATCGGGAACATTCTTCCTGCATCTAGTTTGTCGAGACCTGTCAGAATTTTATATGTTTCGATGAGATCCCCTCTCATTCTTCTATACTCCAGCGAGTATAAGCCCAATCGACCCAATCTCTCCTCATATGTCATTCCTGCCATCCCAGATATCAGCCTGGTGAATCTTCGCTGAACTCCTTCCATGGCACAAGAGGAATATTACTGAATTTATGATGCCCATAAATACCAAGGTATTGGAACGACCAGTTCATTCTGTCTCGGTGGTGTTGGTTGAGGGATGAACATTTGCCCGGATACCAGGAGAACTCCCTGCTCTTCGAATATCGCCACGGGACCTTTTGCATCCACCAGAACAGGTGGCCCAGGTTTCAGCTCAATGTCCCATCTGAAAGATGGCACCTCTCACAATGCGGCACTGCATTGAAGTGCCAGCCTAGATGAAGTCCTCAAATCTTGACACCCAACCTTCTGACTCAGGCGGGAGTGCGACCGCTGAGCCAAGCTGCCACGTAGCTCGGCAGTGCTTGTATCATTCGATTGGTAAGGTTGTGGATAAGTATTTTAGAACCCAAAATTTGCATTGTTTGAATTGTACGTCCTTGGTTAAAACTCAAGTAAGGAACTGCATCTTTCCAATACCTTGGTATTTATGGGCATCATAAATTCAGTAATATTCCCCTTGTGGCTGAAGTTTAGTGGAATCTGGCTGTGCTCAGTCTGAGTGAGCTGAAATTGGCTTAATGATTCCCTAGAGCTCACATGTTACTATAATTGTTGGAAAAGAACATCTTTTTTGGATGAAATAACCATAACAGTTCAAATGAAGTACAATATCTTTAGAATTTCCAATCGGGCATATGAAAAACAAAATCTCAGGAAAGGAACGTCCTAACTTTAATTGTTATACTGTTTATCAGCACAGTTATAGGCTTAAAGGTAAAATGTCTGCCACGTCGTCATGCTTTAACTCTGACACTTCAAACATCTATTTCATACTTTTTGTACAGTTCCATCATAATCTGTCAGCAGCTGCTGGTGAAAGAGACATTTAATATGATAAAACTGAGTATCGTGCATGTATGAATGAACAAACTAATGAATGGATAAAATAGTGAAAGCTTTACAGCTTGGAAGGCATTTAACCATGCTACTGTTCCATTTATCATCTTAATTTTTTTAGTGCTGTTCATTTTGTCTGACTGGTTAACATCACACTGACACACACAGATATTGAAACATTTGTTGGAGAGTCTGAAGCCTGCAGTTGACAGTACAGCGGGAGAGTTGTGTGCTTTTGTCTTCTGATGGATTGAGCGCATCCGGGCCTTGATTGTGTAGCAACATCGTGGAATCTAAAGCATCGGTGAAACCCTGATACTCTGTGTCAGTTCCTGGAATTAGATGCGAGACATTAGCACTCTTAAGTTTGCATGAATCGGAAATCTGCTCAGATTCAAAGAAGGGCCAGCACAATGTGTTCACCTTCATTCATCCGTCAACTGTCAGCTTTGAAAAGTACCTTTTCTTCTCACAGGCGTTGTTTATTACTTTTCATAGCTGAAGCACAAATGTGAAAACAACACATCAAAGTCGCCCTAGTTATTTTTGTCCCCTCCTCTCCGAGAGACACTGACTTTTTCTAGGTTACAGTCCCTTCGATGTCTCATCCAAGCAGTCATTGTTCATGCATGAGCCTCGGCAGCAAGTGTTTGGAGGCTATTTGTGGGGACATCGGAGCTGAGCTCGATCCGAACCAAACGACCATTAAATAAATGCACATCCTTCAGACGAAAGCTCTTTGGCTAGCAGTCAGGTCGGGAACCCTGAATTGATTTATTTTTAATTAAATAGCATTTTCTTGCGTTCCAAACGAGTCACATTAATGTTCAGTTGGTATGTTGTTTTATTAAGAAACACTTTATTAATCTGTTTCTTCTGATTGTAAAATGACAAATCACTTTGAATGTAAGAAATGAGAAAACAAGAAACCCATAAAAATATAGTTTTTCAAAATCAATTTTTCAGTGTTTCCTTTATTGAGAACAGCAATAACTTGCATTTACAGTATATAGTGTTTTAACATAGTGAACCGTCCCAAGGCACTTCACAGGAGCGTTATCAGACATAATTTGACACCGAGCCACATAAGGAGATATTAGGACAGGTGGTCAAAGAGGTAAGTTTTAAGGAACGTCTTAAAGGAAGAGAGGCAGAGAGGTTTAGGGAGGGAATTCCAGAGCTTAGGGCCTAGACCGCTGGAGACACGGCCACCAATGGTGGGGTGAAGGAAATGGGTAATGCACAAGAGGCCAGAATTGGAGGCGCGCAGAGGTGGCTTGTAGGACTGGAGGCGGCTGTGTATTCAAACGAACCTTGCACCAATTGTTGACCTGCTGTAGTTGTTGAAACATTTAATGTTCTGACAATTCTGGTTTGGTTCAGGACAAGCCCAAAAGAAGACCCCGCTCTGTGCCATGCAGCTTCAGGAACAGAACAGGGTAACTTTATTGTAAGGCCACCTATTCACACAATAATAGTCTCAAAATCTCCAGTAACCCCCTTTGTTGCTCTGCTGGGCTAAACTTTCTTCAACCAAAAAATTGGCAGAAATTATTAGAAATAATCTGAAATTATCCTTGTATAAGTTAGTGGTAGAATTAGTATTTAGTTACATGGTCACACCCGTGTCACTTATTAGGTCACATGGAATAACCTTATCACATGGAACAAATGACACCGTTGTATACATTAAAAAAAAATCTAGTTAGGATTTTTCAATAATAGAAATGTTAGTTGGAAATATTATCCAATTTCTACCGCAATTATCTGCATATGACTAAGATATGGGAAAACCAATAAAAACCTGAACAGCTGTTAAGAATTTCAGGTAAACAACTAACACAAATACAAAAGCAAAATACTGCAGATGCTGGAAATCTGAAATAAAAACAGAAATGCTGGAAATACTCAGCAGGTCAGGCAGCATCTGTGGAGAGAGAGAAACAGAGTTAACGTTTCAGGTCAATGACCCTTCGTCAGAACTAACGAACCTTGTTTGCAGAATCATTTTAGAAACTACATAAAACTATCAAAATATTATTTCTGTGCCACTGCGTAAAATCCTGGAACTCCCTCCCGAGCAGCAATGTGGGAGTACCTTCACCATACGGACTGCAGCGGTTCAAGAAGGCGGCTCACCGCCACCTTCTCAAGGGCAATTAGGGATGGGCAATAAATGCTGGCCTTGTCAGCGACGCCCACATCCCATAAACCAATTTTTTTTTAAAAAGTGTAATTTCTCTGCTCAGGACATCCAAAGTTTGTAACAGTATGAATTTTCAAAGCCAGAATGGCTTTGACACCTACAATTGTTTTTGCGATATTGTTTCAACGTCTTCAGAATGAGCATATAATTTAGACTGACACTCTGGTGCAGTGCTGTCTCCTTTAGCAAGCCCACGGACAACCTCACGATGCTCCACTTCTCCAGCTTCCACCCTAACCACGTTAAAGAAGCCATCCCCTATGGACAAGCCCTGCGAATACACAGGATCTGCTCAGACGAGGAGGAACGCGATGGACACCTACGGACACTGAAAGACGCCCTCGTAAGAACGGGATATGACGCTCGACTCGTCGATCGACAGTTCCGACGGGCCACAGCGAAAAACCGCATAGACCTCCTCAGAAGACGAACACGGGACACAACCAACAGAGTACCCTACGTCGTCCAGTACTTCCCCGGAGCGGAAAAACTATGCCATGTTCTTCGCAGCCTTCAACATGTCATCGATGACGACGAACACCTTGCTAAGGCCATCCCCACACCTCCACTACTCGCCTTCAAGCAGCCGCCTAACCTCAAAAGTACCATCGTTTGCAGCAGATTACCCATCTTTCAGGAGAACAGCAACCAAGACACCACACAACCCTGCCACGGCAACCTCTGCAAGACATGCCAAATCATGGACACAGATACCATCATCACACGTGAGGACACTACCCACCAGGTACACGGTACATACTCATGTGACTCGGCCAACGTTGTCTACCTGATACGTTGCAGTAAAGGATGCTCCAGAGCATGGTACATCAGCGAGACCATGCAGACACTGAGACAACGTATGAACGGACACCGCGCAACAATCGCCAGGCAGGAGGGTTGCCTCCCAGTCGGGGAACACTTCAGCAGCCAGGGGCATTCAGCCTCGGATCTGCGGGTAAGCGTTCTCCAAGGCGGCCTTCGGGATACACGACAGCGCAAAATCATAGAGCAGAAACTGATAGCCAAGTTCCGCACTCATGAGGATGGCCTCAATCGCGATATCGGGTTCATGTCACGATACAGAACGTGACTTGACATCATGGCCGGTCTTCCCAGGTGTTTTTTTTTTAAAAAGACTAACACAAGAACCAACACAAATTGACAGGATATGCAGCCAGCAGGTGGTTTGACACGTTGGACCCCCTGGGACACATCTCATTGTCTTGGCTGTGCTCTTAGTGTGTCTTTGATGTAGGGAAAGATTTGAATAGATTTTGTCTGTGTTTAAATTGTGAATTCTGGGAGATTCTCTCACTGCTAACTTACCTGAGGAAGGAGCGAACCGCTCCGAAAGCTTGTAAAATTAAATAAATCTGTTGGACTATAACCTGGTGTTGTGCGACTTCTCATTTTTGTCCACCCCAGTCCAACGCCGGCATCTCCACATCATGTCCTTTAGTTGATGCATTAAACTGTCTGCTCTGGTGGTTCAGGTGGATGTTAAAGATCCCATGGCATTGAGAGTGGTTTAGGATGTGGAACTCAATCCCACAGGGAGTGGTTGAGGCGAATAGCAAAGATGCATGTAAGGAGAAGCTGGAGAAGCACATGAGGGAGAAAGGAATAGAAGGATATGTTGATGGACTTAGATGAAGAGCGGTGGGAGGAGGCTCGTGTGGAGTAAGAACACCGGCATAGACCTGATGGGCTGAATGGCCTGTTTCAGTGCTGTAGATACTTTGTAATTATTCAAAGAATCCAGTGTCTTGACCAACATTCCTCCCTCAACAAACACCACTAAAACCAGATTAACTGGTCATCGTTCTCAATGCTGTGAGCACATTTCCTACATTACAACAGTGACTCCACTTCAAAAAAAGTACTTCATTGGCTGTAAAGCGCTTTGAGACGTCCGGTGGTCATGAAAGGCGCTATATAAATGCAAGTCTTTCTTTCTATCTTTACAATAACAGTTATTGCAGTTCGAAGTAATTCACTGCATGTGAAAAGCTTTGAGACCTTTCCGAAGGACATGATTAAGTGCTGCATAAATTCAAGTCTGTCCCTCCAATCAACAAAAGTCTAACAGCTTGACTCAAATTGACTGTTGTTTGCCAAATTTGATAGTCTGAGCAGACCTTAAACTTGGCCTGATTTAAATTAATCTTTCATAAACTGTTGCGCAATTCCAGTCATTTCTTTTTTTGCTCACTTGGAGGAATTTATGAAAATTAGAGCAACATGTTGCCGGATGTTTTTGCCAAGAAAAATCTGCAGGAAACTAAATTATTTTTGATATTATGCTGTTTCACCTGGCTTTTAATGGAAATAGGATGAATAAAATATGTGATAATCTCTTTCTGCCTATTTAGTGAAGGAAAATATTGCTTATTCAATCACATTTGACTTAACCCTCTAAATAATGAGTTCCTTATTATTATCTTTAATTACATTTTTCAGCAAATAAAAATGAGAAAACAACCATTAAAGAAGAATCAAACTGCCAACTGGTTTGCTCATGATTCAGAAGTCTGACTTTTCTTCGAGGCACATCGGCCCAACTTTGTATCGGCAGGAAATGGAAACAACACCAGGAAGGCTTGACTGATGTGTCAGAATTTTACTTTCACCGCTGATTTGTGCAGACTGGCCAGTCAACCATATTGGGTGCTGTGGCAGCCATTTGATTGAGTTTATTGGTAAGGAATGAGGTCCATGGGCATTTTCAATGTTCATAGGAACAGGAGTGGGCCACTGAGCCCCTCGAGCCTGTTCCGCCATTCAATGAGATCATGGCTGATCTGCGACCTAGCTCCATATACCCCCTTTGGCCCATATCCCGTACTACCTTTGGTTAACAAAAAGCTATCAATCTCCGATTTAAAATGAACAATTGATCTAGCATCAATTGCTGTTTGCGGAAGAGTTCCAAACTTCTACCACCCTTTGTGTGTAGAAGTGTTTCCTACAGTGTCAGCTCTGGCTCAGTGGGTAGCACACTCGCCTCTGAGTCAGATTGTGGGTTCAAGTCTCACTCCAGGGACTTGAGCGCATAAAGCTAGGCTGACACTCCCGTGCAGTGCTGAGGGAGCACTGCACTGTCAGAGGTGCCGTCTTTCGGATGAGATGTTAAACCGAGGCCCCTTCTGCCCTCTAGGAGGACGTAAATGATCCCACGGCCCTATTTTCGAAGAAGAGTAGGGGAGTTATCCCCGGTGCCCTGGCCAATATTTACCCCTCAACCAACATAACAAAAACAGATTATCTGGCCATTATCACATTGCTGTTTGTGGGAGCTTGCTGTGCGCAATTGGCTGCTGCGTTTCCCACATTACAACAGTGACTCCACTTCAAAAATACTTCATTGGCTGTAAAGCGCTTTGAGACGTCCGGTGGTCGTGAAAGGCGCTATATAAATGCAAGTCTTTCTTTTTAATTTCACTCCTGAAAGGTCTGACTCTAAATGTTTAGACTATGCCCCCAATGCAGTTGTGGTTAGTTAGAGAGTGCCCTCTTCAGTTAGATGTAGAATTCAATTGATACATTTAATTTATGTTCTGCATGGATAAGGAGAATTCCACAATAATGAAAATTTACAGGAAAATCATGATTTAAAAAAATATATATTGCGACCCTGTGAAGGAAGGTACCATATTGCTTTGGAATCTTGGGTTAAGTGGTTTAATGGTTAAATTTTAATATTAGGAGTCAACTGTCTTGTTAACTCACTGCTGACATCAAACGGATTAAAAATGACATTTAAAAAGTTGCAAGGCATGGTCTGTTCTGTAACTTTTTAAACTGGCTCCTGGTGCTAGTCTCAGATTTCTAGCCTAAATGCGATTCTGTTCACTTCACACCAGATTACACTGCACAGTGTTGACGGGAAGCTGGAACTGCGTCACATCGCTCAAACTGTGCAGTATCTGACCTAGATGTTGTAGGCTTGATGATTTAACTTGCTCCATGTAGTTTCTGGACAACTCCCCAGTATTTGTAATTGTTTGCATCATGCTGGAATAATTGTTCCCAGTTCCAAAACTGACCCCTCGCTGTATTCCTTACCTTGTATCTTATACAAGTTTTGCACCGTGAACTCTAATATTATATACTTGTCTTATTGGTAAAGAAAAACCTAGTTGCTATAGAAACCTTGTTAACATAGAAACATAGAAAAATGCTTTATAACACCTCTTTGCTATATCATGATTTTGGGTGCTTTGAAACGTATTGTATTGTCGAGAGACTCTTCTGTATTATGTTAAATGATGTTTTCTAAAGGAAGACTGACATTTCAGCAAATGTGCAGTAATTCAAGTGAGAAAATGTATTAAGTATCGAATGGGTCAGGGTGTTCTGGCTAACGGAGATTTCAGTACATCGGAAAAATGGCTTTGGTCAGGGGTTAATACTACTTAAAGAGTTTTGTCGAAAGGGTTCATCTATTGCATCAAAAATAGTTCTCCTTGATTGACAGTCTGTCAGGTATAATGCGATAGGAGAGTAAAAATGTGTCACACAACCATGTGTCAAAAGTAGCGTGCTTGTGATGATGGTGATCAGTCTAATAGTCCCCTGTGGTATGTGCATCCTACACATATTCACAGATTCTGCATCTGCGGCTGCAAGTCATATTCATAGTGTTTGCAACAACTATGCCCTCAGTACTTTAAATACATCCCCCAATTGTTGGCCAGTGAAGCTGAATTTCAGTGTTACTGAAAAATGTGTCATCGCAGCTTAGATTTAAAGTCGATGCCGACTCCCCATTAAAAGTTTTATGCAGTCTTTTTCTCATTTCAATTCAAATGCAACCAGCTATTGTTCGAGCCTTAGTGAGATGCTGCTTATTTTGTGTTCCTTTCATTACCATTTTATAATCTCCGCGTTCTCCTCTGCGCAGATCCCTTGCACAGTGTCCTCCAGCTGCGAGGGGGAATAGTCAAGGTCACAAACTGCTCCGCAACTGTCATCTGGCTAAAATACCACTTTCAGTCTAGCCGGGCCGGAGGAATGATTCACGCGAGTGAGAAACTCTTTGCTTTCCTCAGATGAAACATCTCCCTTCTGCAGTGTACCCATTCATCAGCCCCAGCCACAAGCTGATGAAACTCAGTTCAGGGAGATAGGCTTTTTCAATTCTCATTTTTTTCCCCATGTAAACCTTGATGAGATGGCTGCGATATGGAGAGGAGGAGGTTGTAACGGCTCTGTTTCAGGGATTAAACTTAATTTGATATTTTAAGTTTGAGTAATAAAATGGTAATGTGACCACTGTATTATATAATCATGATGCGGAGATGCCGGCGTTGGACTGGGGTGGACAAAAATGAGAAGTCGCACAACACCAGGTTATAGTCCAACAGATTTATTTAAAATTACAAGCTTTCGGAGCTGTCGCCCCTTCCTCAGGTAACTTTACCTGAGGAAGGGGCGACAGCTCCGAAAGCTTGTAATTTTAAATAAATCTGTTGGACTATAACCTGGTGTTGTGCGACTTCTCATTTTTATATAATCATGGACATGATTCCATAGCTGCTGGCAGTTCTATGATATCGTGCCCAGAAGCCTACTCTTCTCACAATCTTAGGATGTTGCAGGACAAGAACAGGCCATTCGACCCATCAAGTCTGTGCTGGTGCTTTTCACCACGTGACCCACCTGGTCCAATCCCATTCACCTGCTCACTTTAATGTTCCAGCTCTTTAAGCCTCTATCTAATTCCCTTTTAAAGGAATTTGTTGACTCTGCTTCAACAACAGTTTTGTGCGCTCACTACCCACTTCCCCCTTTCATTTTTTTGTGTGCGACTATTTGGAAAAGTATTAGGACACCAAACACGAGTAACATGCACAAATCGCATTATGGGGAACACAATTTTCTTGCCCTCAGAAATCCTTAGGACGTGATTCCGGCATTTACTCTGCGATCGCCTCAGGGCTCAATCTGCCAGAGGTGGCGAGGTCAACGCGAGGGCCCTGAACTTGCCTGAGGCAGGTGGACACTAGCGCCACTACGGTATATCTCCAGTGCCTGCCTGCCCCATGAAGCCGGAAAATTGGCACCTGCCTGTTATTGGTGGGTGGGGGGGGAACTTGTCCATAACCCTACCCCCCCCTTAGACCCTGTCTGAGGGGTCGACCAGGATTTTATCCCAGTGGGGCCTCCTTTTACCCAACTGGAGGTTGGTATGCATCATCTCACTAGACATACAGTGGTCTGCTGGGTCTCAGCTGGCCAGGCATAGGGAATACCCACCCTTGCCTTCACTCCCCACTGTCAACAATATTTGCCTTGTTAAGGGGCGGGTATGTCAGAAAATCCCAGACACAGCAACTGGATCCCTGCAGTTTTCCAACGGGTTCCATCGCTGTACTGGAATTATGACCAGCAGAAGCCCCCAGACTTTCAGAGCCATGGTGCCCAGAGACTTTTCTTGTTATGATGTTGGACAATGTGATGGCAGGAATGGAATCTCTGGCAGGTAAGAGGTAAGAGCAATGAAAGTGAATACATATTTGTTGAGGGCGTCGTAACGATGTAGGGAGGACCATCCATGCAGTGAATGGGATACTAAGGATTAGCTCTTCTCAATGAGAGTCAGGTGAACCTGAGCCCTAGCAGTATTTGAAGGTACTTCAGAAGCAACATTTTCATCTTGCTGCGTCTTTTCTCGGTCATCTCTTTGCTGCCTTCCTCCTGTGGGTGCTCCATATTGAGACCTGTTTGTAGCATGTGGTAGACCATGATGATATTGGCGACTGTGGCTGGGCCGTGTCGCAAAATGCCCCCCCCCCCCCCCCCCGCCCCTGATATACCTGGCTACTTGAAGCTCTGCTTCAACATGGTGTGTTTTGATGATGACTCTGATAATGCATGTTGGTCATTTTATCCATGCTGAACAGGTGTACACGACTGCTGTGAGGGTTATCCGGAACCTGAGGGCGCGATATTGCCAGGCCTGGGGAGGCAGGTTTGGAGGCGGGACTGCCGGGAAAATGGCAGAATCTGGGGGCGGGTGCCCATCCTGCCCCCAACCCGCCTCCGTGCCATCTTCCCAGGAGGCGGGTAGCCGACCCACGCCGGGTCCCGTCTCCTGGAGGCGGGAAGGGGATTACAGCCACTTAACTGCCTGTTAACAGGTAGTTAACGGTCAGTTAAGAGGATTATCCCCATTTTTCCACCAGAGGCACGGGCTTCCCGACGTCAGGAAACCCCGCCAGGGTCACCGAGGCGAGCAGTGGGTCTGCGGGGTTCGGAAGGGGTGCAAAAGTGCGCTGTGAAGGTGAGTGATGGGTGCAAGTGTGGAGAGGTAAGTGTGAGGTGAGTGAAAAGTGATAGAAAATGTTTACTTACCTTTGTTTCTTCCTGCAGGCTTCAATAGTTGGGGATGCGGAGAGTCTCGCATCTCACTGGCAGAGATGACAGATGGCTGCTGCATTCTCCGATGCAACAACCATCTAATTTCTGCTCACAAAAGAGGTTTGATGAGTCTTGAATACAAGGACTCATCAAACAACAGAGAATGTCAGTGTTTGACAGCTTCACAGAGCTATCAAATGATGACAATTCCTTTTGACAGATGAAACGTCATACGCTGACGTTCTCTGTAACCGGCTTCCCCTTAATTGGCCTGCTAAACCCGCTGGGCGGGCTTAACAAGGTCAATCAAGGGAAAATAGCGTGGGTCGGATCAGAAGTCGATGGAGGCGGGACAAAAACCCTGACAAGCAGCAGTCCCGCCTCCAACGCGCCCCCCATTGGCAAAATCGCCCCCTGAGTCTCTAGCAGCTAATCTTGGGCTTTTCTTTCTCGGTTCAATACTGTGACATGGTGGGATTGCTTGAATCTAAAGGCATCATGGCTGGGAAGCTGGCATTGCCTGCACAATCCTGTGAAGAAGATGGCAGACGAACTGCACATTGATGGAATGACTGCTTCATGAACCCACAGTTATTGTGTGCAGGACCATGTAGGTGATATGGGTGCAATCAATAACACGCTCAGCTTGAGAGCATCCTGCAGTTTGAAAAAGATGCAGTACCCTCTCATGCTATTGCTGGTTATCTGCACGGAAAAGGTAATAAGCTCCAGCAACCAACGCATCAGTTGATAGATCTATGCACTGCAGATTGACTTATGTTGCTGATGTCTGTTGTGGCAGCCTGGAATGAGGTTAAACCCTTAAAGTTTGAACGCTGTGGTGACCTTGATGGTGCTGTGCCTGTCCTCGGGGTTATCTGCAGGTCAGGGTGCAACATGCAGTACAAATCTGTCCCTGGTGAATCTTGGCTTCTGCATACAGCTTTTGCCTAGAAATGGGTGGCTCAAAGCCTGTGCCCCATTCTCAGGCACTGAAATGACTAAAAGGAAAACAGAATTAACAGAAAAGAAAATTGGAAAGCATACTTGAAACTTGCAGACTGTTCCTTAAAATAACTTCAAATTCAAAGGCACAGCCTAGCAACCCTAGACCACTAGTTTATATGGATGAAATTACAAGGAAGTGGCGTTGAAGTCTGTGTGATGTCAGCTCTATCACAATATCCGATTGTAATGAATTCCGACAAATGCTGATTTGACATGGACGTTCACCATATTATGGGTGGCGATGCCCACATTTGTGCTCTGTTACACCTCGATTGCATTTATTTTTTAAAAATTTATTTATGGGATGTCGCCGGCAAGGCCAGCATTTATTGCCCATCCCTAATTGCCCTCGCGAAGGTGGTGGTGAGCCGCCTTCTTGAATGCAACTGAGTGGCTTGCTCGGCCGTTTCAGAGGGCAGTTAAGAGTCAACCACATTGCTGTGGGTCTGGAGTCCCAGACCAGGTAAGGACGGCAGATTTCCTTCCCTAAAGGACATTAGTGAACCAGATGGTTTTTTACGACAGTCCGGTAGTTTCATGGTTTCATTACTGACACTCGCTTTTTATTCCAGATTTATTTAATTGAATTTAAATTCCCCAGCTGCCGTGGTGGGATTTGAACTCATGTCTCTGGATCATTACTCCAGGCCTACTGGATTACCTAGGCCAGTAACATAACTACTATGCTAACGTACCCGACATTTATGGGGAAGAAATCTATTGAAAATCTCCCCATAGGCGTTTTTCTGATTTTTTTCTTGTGAAGGGGAATATCCATCGCCTATCAATTACAAAATAGTACTGTCAGCAAATTATTCCTTCAAATGCAAAAATTAAAATGCCTTTTATCCATTTTCAGCCGTGGCTCAGTGGGTAGCACCCTCGCCTCTGAGTCAGAAGGTTGTGGGTTCAAGTCCCACTCCAGGGACTTGAGCACATAAATCCAGGCTGACACTCCAGTGCAGCGCTGAGGGAGTCTTTCGGATGAGACATTAAATCGAGGTCCTGTCTGCTCTCTCAGGTGGACGTAAAAGATCCCATGGCATTATTTCGAAGAAAGAGCAGGGGGAGTTATCCCCGGTGTCCTGGGCCAATATTTATCCCTCTCAATCAACATAACAAAAACAGATTAGCTGGTCATTATCACATTGCTGTTTGTGGGATCTTGCTGTGCGCAAATTGGCCGCCGCGCTTCCCTACATTACAACAGTGACCACACTCCAAAAAGTACTTCATTGGCTGTAAAGCACTTTGGGACGTCCGGTGGTCGTGAAAGGTGCTATAGAAATGTAAGTCTTTCTTTCTTTCGATTGTTAATGTTCCGACACTCAGTGAGGTTAAACCAGAGTTTGAAAGGAGTCCACAGCATTCCTTCATTGGACACAAATACAACAATTTTAATCTGAGAAAAAATACAAAATGAAACCATGTACAATATATGTACAAACTCTTTTTGTACAAGACAAAATATTATCACCAGATATCATATATGACAGAGCCAGGTAGATCAAGTCTGAGCACCATCATATTATCTCCTTAATTTCCTAGCAAAATAAATATAATTGCAAACCAAAAATAAAAATTAAGAAGGAAACGCGACTCCCTGCAATGATTCTCCGTCTTCACAGCAGGTTGTGGTGAAGAAGTGGGAGTTAAGAAACCAAACTTGATAGAAATAAAACTGCGCAAATGCATTAACAGAAGACATGCTAAAAAAAAATGATGAAAATGTACATTTTTCAGTAAGTGTAGTAAAGTTAGCTTTTTTTTTGTCGTTGTGTAATCATCCACTGAATTCCCAGACTCTGGCAGCATGAAAGAGTCGAACTGAATGGAAGGTGCTGAAGCGTAAATCCTTAAAACAGGCTAGCAAGTTCTCCTTGTTAACAATCCAATTAATATTAATATATTTTATTCACAATTGTTTCACTCTACTTCCTACAAAAATGTAACAACAAAGTAATCACAATTCAAAAATCACTCCAGAACAAAGTGTTATTTGGTTGCAGTACGGATGTATTCAGTGCTGCAGCCGGAGAACAGACATTAAAGCTGAGATAGTTTTAGCTAAAATTGGAGTCTATAACTGACGGAATTGACACAGCAGGGCGTGCGGAAACAATAAGATTGCCTGCCATGTATCTTTTCCTATCCCAGTGATGTGAGTTTGCAGTCTGTCCAGTCCAGCTCTCTCTCGGTATTGTTGTTCCTCTCTCTTCTGACCTTGTGATGCGGAACAAAAGTAGATGTCAAGATGGCTTTTCAGCACTAGCGAGGTGGGGTGGGGTGGGTGGGGGGGGGTGGGGGGGGTCACACCAAGAGCCAGAGATTGAACTCCTTAGATCAATAATTGCTGCTTGGAACTATGTAATAGGACGAAATGGCGTGCAGGCGTGCTTCAGTCAGACAACTCTGCATTAATGTTTTCTACCTCACCGAGTTAACACTAATGTCACTTTATCCTCCTAGGATATACTGCAAAGTATGATCTACTGTCTCTGTGATATGTATTAACTACTTTGTGGTGTCTCAAAATACTCATTTCAAAACAATTTAAAAACGGAGAAAATGGACACTGATTGTAGAAAAATAGCACTTGGCTTGAAATGTTCTCTTTCCCAGAAGACCTTGTGGCTCAAGCACTTTTACATTTCATCAAAGCAGAGAAAAAAAATTCAGAAATGGAAAACTAAAAAATGGCTGTGTTAAAATGTTGAACAACCTTTAATACAGGAGTTGGTCTATGCCCTACCTGAACACAAGGACAGATAACAGCTTATATTCTGATAGCGCTCACATGCTAGTCATCAGGCAACAATGGAAGCCTCATTTGCCACTGCTAGAAGTATACTGGTTTTTATTATTTTGTTGATTGAGGGATTGTGTACATTTAACTAATGTTTTTTTTTGTGACCTTCATCCTCCAAACGGGAAACAAAAGGAGAACAAAATAAGAGTCTGGTCACAAAAGAAAGGAGAGAGAAGCTACAAAGTAGAAGACGACAAAGTATTGCATTTATAAAATAAAAACTCTCTAAACTTAAATGGCCATAATATTCAGTCTGCGTCGATTGTCTTCAAGTCATCAGTAAAACCATCCAGTAAAACCTGTGATTCCATGCTGGACAAGCAGATAATTTTCAAGGGCAGATTATTACTTCTTCTTGTTGATGTAGTCTCCATGATCCTTCACCTGTCCGCAACAGAGCACGGTAAGATCCAAGGAGCTTCAAAGCCAGCGTTCTGTTGAAGGAGCTTCACAAAGTCTCTCTCTCTCTCTCAGACTAGAGGTCATACAGGTATCAACATTCATCTTCTACCTCTCTGATGGGTGGGATCAAACTGCTGGTAGATTTGTACTGATTGATTTGATTGGCCATGTGAGTGCTCATTGGTCTTATCTGAATGTTCCTAGGGAAGGCGTTATCAGTTTCATCTGTAAACCATTTCTTTTCTGCAAACAGTGGGAAGGACCCACAGAAGAGCGCGAGAAAGAGGAGGAAAAAAGAGAAAGAAACATTGTGGTTAGTCTTGTGGGCTGGGGAAAAAAAAATGTTAACGCTGTTGCATGTTTGACAGATTGTAAAACTGGAATTCATGACACGTTACCTCCTCCACTGTGATACTGACTGATTAAGTGGTTTAAATTATTCCCTGTGACAGAATGATAAAGTTACAATCTGTTCTGACATGATCTACAGGTTGCCAGCATTCTGCAGTGTCCATCCACATTCATCTTCACGTCAAACAGACATTTTTTTTGTAGCTGTAATTCAATGGAACTTTTAAAGTAATCAGAACACCTGAATTATTGATAGGGTTTTTATGTAGAGGACTCCCAGTGGACTGGAGTTAGAGAGAGAGAAAAAAAGTGCTTTCTTCCTGGCTTAGAAACCAGACTCCTCTAAACTGGTTCAATTGCTTTGAAACTATAGGAATACGACACAGAGGTATTGTAAATGTAAAATAAAATCAAAGCAACAAAAGAATGACTACATTTCACTGTGACAGCTTTTGCGAAAACCAATAACAGTATGATGTCTTGTTTGATATTGTGAGATCGTTCAATTTTACTGGCAATTTTTTTTTCTCCTCATTTTACTCCTTCTGCCTCTGCGCGTCCTGCTGTAGTAGGCCTAATGGGACAGTGCCGATTTGGAGACTTCTCCAGACCCACTGTCAGGGCTGCTCCGTGTCTTGTTCAGCAGACGCCACTATTCAACTGGTGCGTGAGACAGTTTATGTCTACGCCAGCTTTTTCCTACCTCAGAGCTATTCCTCAGTGTGTCACTTGCCACTCTAGTTAATAGCCTGGCTGATCTCTGATGAGATTCACTAAACTGGGGCAAGCAAGCTGAAGTGACGGGCCACTCTAGGACTTGGACGCATGACTTTCTGGCTGGGAGCCAAGTCCTCAACCATTTGGGCTCCTGGACAATTGTACAGAGACATTTGTAAAATATCCAAAT
This sequence comes from Squalus acanthias, assembly GCA_030390025.1. Lineage (NCBI taxonomy): Eukaryota > Metazoa > Chordata > Chondrichthyes > Squaliformes > Squalidae > Squalus > Squalus acanthias. Next base: position 13,784,858 of record CM059446.1, on the reverse strand, counting down.
GGGGAATGCTATCCTTGCAGGATTAAACCTTTCAATAGGTGTAGACAAATAGGTAATGGAACTCGGGAGCTACATAGATAATTATAAACGAGCCTGCCCAATGGGAACAAGGCAGGTTCGGGTCAGGCGCCCGTTTTATACTAGGCCCGAATATACATTCCATTGACCTCAGTGGAGAGTTAAAATCGGGCATCCGACTCAAACCCACTCCATTCCCATTGGTTAAAATTACCCCGATAGTATTTGACCGCAATGCAGTTTGGCATGGCATGATCCTGTTTCATACAGGTACAGTCTCAAATATATGTTGTCTTTTAAGTGTGTAGTTTTTATAAGAGCTTGTCGTGTTAGAGCTGGACTCTGTTATCTCTAAACCTGTAGATTGCACTCGTTTACCACCAAATATTGTTGTCTGTAAAGCAATGCTTGTCTAGACTGCGATATCGTGAAATCTGACATGTGAGTGAACCTTTTTCACCTCCAGCACGATGTTGACACTTTCCCTTCGTGTACCTTATTCTTGAAATGACAGATGAAAGGCCATGATCTACAACTTAGGTATATGCCCTTTTGAGAGAAATAAAGCAATTATTTATAATATTTTTAAGAATCCAAATCCTGTGAAAGGTTACATAGTCCAGGTATAGAGCGCCATGACATAAATCGTATAGGCTTAGAGCCAGACACATCCTCTTAGCTCACACAGGCTGTCAATAGTTGATGTGGTATTGATGTTCTGCCAATAGTCACTAGCAGATGTAATCAATACTGTGTCATTTTTACAAAGCATGAGAAAGGTGTTGTGGCGGGGAGGCGGGGGTGGGGGGGGGTGGGTGGCAGAACAAACTAACACATTTGTCACCACATTATTTGTCTTTTATAGATTATTCGACTCCTGGGAATCTGAGTAAGTTGTGTTTCAGAACCTAAGAAGATTGAGGAAGGACATGATCCATGTATTTAAAATGCTAAGAGGCAAAGGTGATTTAGATACAAATTGGCTATTTTGACTTGATTTAGAGGTTAAAAGGAACCCCTCCCCCTCCCCGCCCCACCCCCCACCCCCTGGTTGGGTACAGGCTTCCAGAAAAATCAGTTCAAGCTGAGACAACTAACTCCTTTAAAAAGGATCTGGATAAATATCTGGTTGGGAATGGGATTTATGATGATAGGCCATATACTCCATGGCCCACAATGTTACTGTATTGTCGGGCAGGATTGAACAGTGGAGATGTAAGGATGGAAGCATACCGTAATAACGTCTGGGCATAGGTTTTCAACCTGGACTGTTACCAACTGGGCTGAGTTGTTGGCGCTCTCACCTCTTGAGTCAGAGGGATGTGCGTCCAAGCCTGAATTGGATGCAGGTCTCTAGTTTATTTACCTCTCCCAGGAGGTGGGGGCAGGGATAGTTGGCGCACAGCGATGAAATCAGATGAAAGATAGGGGCAAATATGTATGGGCCTGATGGCTTGTTCTCATCCTGGAAGCATAAACATAAATAACATAGCGAGACAGCTCAAGGGGCTTCACAAGAGAGAGGGAAAATTGGACATCAAGCAGGAATTGCGAGAAGAGTTAGAGAAGGTGAGTCTGATTCACAAGGCCACCTTAACTGCACATATGGGTTGATTTCGGCAACTGTTGAGCTTTTAGCAACATAAGGCCCGACATTTTGCCCTGAGCCTGGGCGGGGTGGCGCTACCTGGTTCTGTCAAGGTTCCACCCCATGGAGATGAGGCTGGGAAATTCTGGCGGGGGTGGGGAGGGGGGGAAGCGTTTGGACCTACTGCCAAGAAAAGGGGGCACATCTAGGGAGAGGGGGGATTTTCCTGGGAAAATTCAGCCAATGATAGGCCCAATGGAGTGCAGATGTAGGTTCCGTTATGGGCCAAGTATAGGGCCCAAAATGGCGGAGGAAGCAGTTGAGTGGTCCCAGAGGGAATAGGCCAATAGCTCGTTTGGCAGCTGAAGGCTTCTGCTGCCTTATTTCTGTGAGGCCCTTTCCCAGGCTCCTGTGCTAGTTCAGAGCATCATGGGGCTGCTTCAACATTCTGGGCCTCTGCCTGGGCAGGTGCCGCTGAGGCCCCCGACCTGACTGAGCCTGTCCCTGCAATTGGGACAGAGTTGGCATCCCTGGAAGTGGGTGGACTTCCGTTGGCAGAGTGGGGCCACTGGAGTTTCGACCTATTTAGTTCGGTGAGTCAACACGGACATACGCACAAATACTTGTTGAAATTCTCTGTCAGCTGCTGTTTGGAAATAAAGTCTACACTTACTGCTTCAGTTCATTACAGCGGGCTAGCAGTGTAGTACTACTGCTAGCACAGAATATAGCAGACATGGGCTGATGGCCTGCCCTGAATTGAAGTGGCAAACATAGGTTTTAGTCGTTGTGAAGCTGCTGACAAGGAATTTCAACAGGTATTGGATGTGCGTTTAGGTGAGTTTGTGGAGCTGGAAAAAATCATTAACTTCGTAACTCATTTTGTACCGAGGGTTGAGATATCAGGGGGTGGGAATAGGAGGAGGTCGGCTCCTACTACAGGTAGTGAGGGGCTGGGGGGGAAATAGCTCAAGTCCCCACAGTTCAATAATTCAGACTTTATAACTGTGGATCTCAGACTACACAGCAAGAACTGCATAAAATAATAAGAATGTTTTGGGAGTGTTTATTTTATTGATTTTACTCTAGGTTAATGAAATTCGATCAATAAAAACATTGGATTAAACCCCTTCGCAGCAAGAGAATGTCTTCAGGAATAGTGTAAGCGGATCGTCTTAAATACATGTTTCATAAAACAAGTGAGTCAAGGGCCCAGTCTAGTGTATTTGGACTTTCAGAAGGCTTTTGATAAGGTCCCGCATAAGAGATTAGCGTGTAAAGTTAAGGCACATGGGATTGGGGGCAAGGTATTGACTTGGATAGAGAACTGGTTGGTGGACAGAAAGCAGAGAGTAGGAATTAATGGGTCTTTTTCCGAGTGGCAGGCAGTGACTAGTGGGGTACCGCAGGGTTCGGTCCTTGGACCCCAGCTATTCACAATATACATTAATGATCTGGATAAGGGAACTAAATGTAATATCTCCAAGTTTGCAGATGACACAAAGCTGAGTGGGCGTGTGTGCTCCGAGGAGGATACTGAGAAACTCCAGGATGATTTGGACAGGTTGGGTGAGTGGGCAGAAGCGTGGCAGATGCAATATAACGTGGATAAATGCGAGGTTATCCACTTTGGTGTCAAAAACAGAAAGGCAGACTATTATCTGAATGGCAATAGATTGGGAGAAGGGGAAGTGCAACGAGACCTGGGTGTCCTTGTGCACCAGTCGCTGAAGGTAAGCATGCAGGTGCAGCAGGCGGTGAAGAAGGCAAATGGTATGTTGGCCTTCATAACGAAAGGGTTTGAGTATAGGAACAGGGATGTCCTGCTGCAGTTGTACAGGGCCTTGGTGAGACCACACCTTGAGTACTGTGTGCAGTTTTGGTTGCCTTATCTGAGGAAGGATGTTCTTGCCATGGAAGGAGTTCAGCGAAGATTCACAAGGCTGATACCTGGGATGGCAGGAATGACATATGAAGAGAGATTGGGTCGATTGGGCTTATACTCGCTGGAGTATAGAAGAATGAGAGGGGATCTCATCGAAACATATAAAATTCTGACAGGTCTGGACAAACTAGATGCAGGAAGAATGTTCCCGATGGTCAGAGAGTCCAGAACCAGGGGTCATAATCTAAGGATAAGGGGTAAGCCATTTAGGACAGAAATGAGGAAGAATTTCTTCACCCAGAGAGTGGTGAACCTGTGGAATTCTCTACCACAGAAGGTAGTTGAGGCCAAGTCATTAAATATATTCAAGAATGAGTTAGATATATTTCTTAAAGCTAAAGGTATCAAGGGATAAGGGGAGAAGGCAGGTACAGGGTACTGAGTTTGGATGATCAGCCATGATCTCATCGAATGGCGGAGCAGGCTCGAGGGGCTGAATGGCCTACTCCTGCTCCTATCTTCTATGTTTCTATGTTTCCAATCAGAATAGATTCTTCTTTGTCGATTCTCTCAAACTTGGGTCTTTTGCCTACCATCTAGTTAGAATCAAAGCTCACACTTTTGGAAGTGGAGGATTCCTTCACTCACTGTGCACAAAACAGGGAGCCAGCTAGACTTCAGGCGGGGTCCTCATATCCTGTACACGGCTAGTGTTCACAGGAGGCTGTCTTGGTATTTTGTACAGTGTCTGTGAAAGCATGAGTTCCATCCCTCTGGAGTATATACAGTTTTAGTCTCCGTATCCAAGAAAGGATAGACTTGCCTTAGAGGGGGTGCAACAACGGTTCCCTAGATTGATTCCTGGGATGAGAGGATTGTCCTATGAGGAAACATTGAGTAGATTGGGCCTATACTCTCTAGAGTTTTGAAGAATAAGAGGTGATCTTATTAAAACATATAAGATTCTGAGAGGGCTTGACAGGGTAGATGCTGAGAGGCTGTTTCCCCTGGCTGGAGAGTCTAGAACTAGGGGACGTAGTATCAGGATAAGGAGTCAGCCATTTAGGACTGAGATGAGGAGAAATTTCTTCACTTAGAGAGTTGTGACTCTTTGGAATTCTCTATCTTGAGAGCTGTGGATGCTCAGTCGTTGAGTGTATTCAGGGCTGAGATCGATAGATTTTTGGACTCTAGGGGAATCAAGGGATATGGAGATCGGGCGGGAAAGTGGAGTTGAGGTCAAAGATCAGCCATCATCGTATTGAATAGCGGAGCAGGCTCGAGGGGCCATATGGCCTACTCCTGCTCCCATTTCTTATGTTCTGTGTCAGCTGTGCTCAGTGGGTAGCACACTTGCCTCTGAGTCAGAAGGTTGTGGGTTCAAGTCCCACTCCAGAGACTTGAGCACATAAATCTAGGCTGACACTCCAGTGCAGTGCTGAGGGAGCGCCGCACTGTCGGAGGTGCCGTCTTTCAGATGAGACGTTAAACCGAGGTCCCGTCTGCTCTCTCAGGTGGACGTAAAAGATCCCATGGCACTATTTCTAAGAAGAGCAGGGGAGTTCTCCCCGGTGTCCTGGGCCAATATTTATCCCTCAATCAACATGCCAAAAACAGATCACATTGCTGTTTGTGGGAGCTTGCTGTGCGCAAATTGGCTGCTGCGTTTCCTACAGTACAACAGTGACTACACTCCAAAAGTACTTCATCGGCTGTAAAGCACTTTGAGACGTCCGGTGGTCATGAAAGGCGCTATAGAAATGCAAGTCTTTCTTTTTCTTTCTTATGACTGGTTGGTATCAGTATTTCAAAAATGAATGACAAATTCTAATCGGAAGAATCCTGGACAGAAATCCTACTAATGATGTAGTCAAAGTGCCAACAAATAGGAGAGGTAAAGCTGACCATTGTCCACTGTGTTGTGGACAGAATTGCATTTACAGAGTGCACCTGACTCACGGGTTTTATTTTTTTATCAGCATGCTACAGTGAATGGATGATGAGTTTGGTTTTGCGGGGAGCTCCGGTAAAAGGTCTTCCTTAGTTCTGTTGGGTAGAATTTTTTAGTGAGCGATGGTTTCCCGTTTCACCACAGGCCTTCAGCCTCAGTTACAGACAACAAAAAACAAGGCAACTTTCAGGCCTCGGTAATCAAGCAGAAAACTATAAGCAGATAAATAGGAACCCACGGGGCTCTTAAATAACCTGAGCTTTAATAAGTTACCGCCGATTGCCTAACATTTCCACTTCTTCGGACCGTAGCCTTTCACACAAGATGATAAAGTAGAAACAAGTGGGAAACAATTTAAGAGGGAGAGATTGTTTTTTCCACAACAGTTGTTGACAGTAAAATGCTCTTGCAGCATTACTTCCAATCAATGCAGCAAACCCTCTGTGCACAATAATAATCCCTTTAATTTTATTAAAGGCTCTACATGTTTAACATAGTGACTACAACGTCTCCTGCAGAACATCTGGATGTTCAGATGTTTTTAGACAGGGCACTTAATTCCTAACTGGCTACCTTTACATTGATGAGATTCTGCTGCCCGTGTCCTAACTCGCACCAAGTCCCGTTTGCCCATCACCCCTGTGCTTGCTGACTTACGTTGGCTCCCGGTTAAGCAGCGCCTCGATTTCAAAATTCTCATCCTTGTTTTCAAATCCCTCCATGGCCTCGCCCCTCCCTATCTCTCTAATCTCCTTCAGCCCCACAACCTCCCCCGAGATATCTGCGCTCCTCTAATTCTGCCCTCTTGAGCGTCCCTGATTATAATCACTCAACCATTGGTGTCCGTGCCTTCTGTTGCCTAGGCCCTAAGCTCTGGAATTCCCTCCCTAAACCTCTCCGCCTCGCTACCTCTCTTTCCTCCTTTAAGACGCTCCTTAAAACCTACCTCTTTGACCAAGCTTTTGGTCACCTGCCCTAATTTCTCCTTATGTGGCTCGGTGTCAAATCTTTTGTCTTATAATACTCCTGTGCAGTGCCTTGGGATGTTTTACTACGTTAAAGGCGCTATACAAATACAAGTTGTTGTTGTTGTTGTTTGAATTCTATGTAAAACTGGTTCATTAGGGTTACGATACTATAAGGATTTCTTGACAACACTGATTTGATGTGCCTTTTCTCAACAAAGAATTGTACAACTATTAAACTGTTTTTAATGATCGTAGGGTTCAAAGGTTGCCCTTGCGGTTACAGTTTGCCCCCAAGTGCTTTTTTTACATTCAAGATTACCACTGTAACCTCAGGGCTGATGGAGCCATGGAAGCGTGAGTTTGAGATAATGTAATGCCCCAGGCAATACTTGCCCATCATTGTGTTAAATGAGAGGAATAAGTGACCAAATGATGGCCCCACACACTAGAAATAACAGCACCCATTAAGGGAAAGATAAAAATTCTTCCCAGAAAATTGCATTAGTTTTGGGATTATTTGTTTTACGGGTTTATGTGCCCTGTTACATTAATGGGGCAGAAATTCGGGTCTCCACGGGTGAGTACGCGCTGTGTACTCACCCGTAGGGCCACCGGAAGTGCCGGTTTCGCGCATGCACGGGAAACCGGAACTTCCAGTCTCGTGAAAGAAGGGGTTCGAGGGTCAACCGCGTGCGCCGGAGAGGCAGCGCGCACGCAGCGAACTTCGTTTTTTTTTCCGGGTTTCTCCGTGAGGGTAAGTATGGAGAAGCTGCGCAGGAAAAAAGGAGGCACAAGGCCTGCTTTTAACAAGGTAAGTGGTGAATTAAATACAATTTAAACATTTTTTTAATAGGTTTATCTTTTTTACATACTTTAAAGAAAGGTAAGTTTATTTTTAGCACCGTTAAAAAGTATAATTAATTTTTTCAAAAATTTAAATTTTTGTTTAAAGTAGTTAATTTATGTAATTTATAGTTATTTTAAAAATGTTATTTTTTTTTAAATTTATTTGAAATTTTAGTTAGGTTTTGGGGGGTGATCTCTATTCATAGATTTGACAGGGCTCTCCATGGCCCACGTGATCCCAGGGGACACTTCGAACTAACTGCGCCCCTGGGATACGCAAGCACTGCGCGCCGGCAGCTGCAGGAGGCCCAGGAGCTGAAGTCCTCGCGGGCCCGAAGCACAACGGCAGGCGCGCTAGGTAAGTACGCGAGCGATCCTTGCACCCGCGGGAAGCTGGAGAGCCGAATTTCCGGCCCATTGTGGGTAGGACTGTAGAGCATTAACTGCACAGCAAGTTGTTTGAAATTCAAGACTAGGCTGGCTGCAGGACATAGAAACATAGAATCTAGGAGCAGGAGTAGGCCATTCGGCCCGTCGAGCCTGCTCCACCATTCAATACGATCATGGCTGATCATCCAAATCCAGTACCCTGTCCCTGCTTAATCCCCACAGTACACATATCCCACCCTACCCCCGTAACCCCACGTATTTAATTCCCCCTAACATATCCCATCCTATCCCCATAACCCCACATATTTAATCCCCCCCTAACACTAAGGGTCAATTTATCATAGCCAAATCAACCTAACCCACACATTTTTGGACTGTGGGAGGAAACCGGAGCACCCGGAGGAAACCCACGCAGACACGGGGAGAATGTGCAAACTCCACACAGACAGTCACCTTCCATGAACCATACAAAATCATGGGTGGAAAGATCCCGATGTTGGCTTGTGTGGCCCATGACCTGAAAGAATTGAGTACATATGTTTGCTGCTGTCCCTGAAGGATCTCCGGAAAACCACCTTTTTTGAGGCGTTCGAAAGAACACTAGGTGCGCATGAATCAGATCTTTTTTTATTGAGAAAGTTAAGGGCCAAGACCCATAGTTCAGGACACCAAGGTTGAAAAGAGCTGGAGACTATGCAAGATAAGTAAAGTAGCAAGGAAGTTATGGCGAGCTTCGATTTTATAGCCCAGTGATTGTAGAAGGCAGAGAATGCTGGAGGAGATGAGATGTTCCACAGGTTTGAGGTCCTACAAAGTAACAAGATAGTGTAGGACATGGTGTGATGACTCGTGATTGAAACGCAGCAAGGAAACGGAGAGAACGAATGATGTGTAGGACAGAATATTTGGAAGATAAAAGGAAAATACAGAGGACCAGTGACAATATTGGTATTCATAAAATAAAGACAAGAAAGGTTGTAATGGAAAGAGAATGGAGACTAGAACTGAGAGAAAGATTGCTTATCAACTGATAAACTTTTCATTCTTTTCTGTCCAGGAGTGTGGAAGAGGGTGTAGAGGAGCCTCAAGAGAAATGTGAGCAGTATTCAAATCTTGGATGGACTTGTATTTTACAGACTAGGTGTGGACCATTGATGGTAAGGACTTATGAGAGATGAAAAAGCTGTGTCTTTACAGAACTGAAAACCCCCCAAGATATTCCGTGATTCATCAAAGGGCATGAAGGCAATGAAGCTTTAGTGATTCAACATTGCACGGTGAAAGAAACAGGTGATGTGCTCTGTGGACGTGCAATCTGAAGGAAATTGCTGAATGTAGAAGCATGAGTAAAGGAGTGGATAGGGTTCAGTGATGAGCGTAGGAGGCATTGACATGGAAGAAACAGAGCCACGAACCTCTGAGTTGATGGAAAAAGATTCTGGGGATGACCCATCAACTACAGCACAGTTACAATCATTTGATAGGAAACTAGCAAACGTAACTTTGCTGGAAGTCCATATAAATGGTAACTGGTTTAGATGTTGAGAGCTCTAGATCCTGTAAAATGTTTTGGAGATATTCCAGGCAATGAAAAATATACCACTGATGTCCAAGAGCAGAGTTCAAAAGATATAACATAGACAAATTATACCAGTAAAATGGCTGTGCAAAAACCATACGAGCTGTCATTGGATTAGATCTGAACTTTCAAGGAAATGCATTATTTTAGAGTCAACAGTAATTTCCAGAACTTTAGGCAGTACAGATGTCTGTAGACCAGGTGGAGAGTTGGAAGAGAAAGAGGAACCAACTTTCTTAAGAATAGAATAGCAAACAAATTTGTGGGGGATTTTAACTTTCATATAGATTGGGATAAGCAGACTAGCTCATGTCAGAAAGGTAATGAATTTCCTGAGTTTTCTGCAACAATATGTCCTCGAGCCAACAAGGTGGCAGGCCATATTAGATTTAGTAATGAGCCAGATTAAGTTAACAGCCAAATGGTGCGTGAACATTTATCTAATAGCGAACATGATATCATCGAGTTCAATGTAGTGTTTGAAAGGGAGAAACATGAAACAGCTACTAAGATTCTAGATTTAGGTAAGGCCGACTTCAACGGGATGAGGCAGAGACTGTCCACAGTAAACTGGGCAAATCTGTTAATGGGTAAAATGACAGAAGATCAGTGGCAGTTGTTCAAAAAGAATCTGTGATACAGAACCAGTTTATATCCCTAAGGGGCAAGAGTTCTACTTGCCAAAAATAACAGCTATGAATGACTAAAGAGGTAAGGGACAACATAAAACTAAAAGGAAAAGCAGACAAAAATGCAAAAACTAGCACAGATCCTGGCAGCTGGGAGAGATACAAAGAGCAACAAAAGGTGATAAAACAGAAAGTAAGAGCTACAAAAAGGGAGTATGAAAGAAACTTGCAAGAATATCAAAATCAACACAAAAAGTTATTACAATTATATTAGGAAAAAGAGGGTGGTCAGGAGCAATGTGGGCCCCTTGAAAACTGATAACGGTGATACTGTAAATGAAAATAAGGAAATGGCGGACATGTTGAATAATTACTTTGCTTCTGTATTTACAGTAGAGGAAGAGGATAGCATGCCGGAAATCTCAAGGAAACTAATATTGAATCAGGGACAGGGACTCACCAAAGTTAACATAAGCAAAATAACAGTAATGAAGAAAATAATGGGACTAAAGAGTGACAAATCCCCAGGACCAGATGGTTTCCATCCCAGGGTTTTAAAGGAAGTAGGTGAGAATATTGTAGATGCCCTAACTATAATCTTCCAAAATAAAAGTTCGATTGATTCAGGAACCATTCCTTTAGATTGGAAAATTGCACATGTCACTCTGCTATTTAAGAAAGGTGAGAGAGGGAAACCAGGGAATTATAGAATAGTTAGCCTAACATCTGTTGACGGGAAATTACTAGAGTTTATAATTAAGTTAAAGTGACTGAACACCTTGTAAATTTTCAGCTGATCAGAGAGAGCCAGCATGGATTTATAAAGGGTTGGTCCTGCCTGATGAACCTGATTGAATCTTTTGTAGAGATGACTAAAGTAGTGGACAGGAGAATGTCTATGGATGTTATTTATATGGACTTCCGGAAGGCATTTGATAATGTCTCTCATAAGAGACTGAAGCCCATGGAATTGAAGGCAAATTATTGACCTGGTTAGGAAATTGGCTGAGTGGTGGGAGACAGAGAGTAGGGATAATGAGTAGGTACTCTAATTGGCAGGATGTGACTAGTGGTGTTCCACAAGGATCTATGTTGGGGCCTCAACTATTCACCGTATTTATTAACGACTTAGATGATGGGATAGAAAGCCACATATCCAAGTTTGCATATGACACAAAGGTAGGCGGCATTGTAGATGGAAGCATAAAATTACAAAGAGATATTAATAAACCCAGCAACTACAGGCCAGTCAGTTTAACCTCGGTAGTGGGGAAGCTTTTAGAAACGATAATCAGGGACAAAGTTAACAGTCACTTGGACAAGTGTGGATTAATTAAGGAAAGCCAGCACGGATTTGTTAAAGGCAAATCGTGTTTAACTAACTTGATCGAGTTTTTGGATGAGGTAACAGAGAGGGTTGATGACGGCAATGCGGTTGACGTGGTGTATTTAGACTTCCAAAAGGCTTTAGATAAAATGCCACATAATAGGTTTGCCAGCAAAGTTGAAACCCATGGAATAAAAGGGACAGTGACAGCATGGATACGAAATTGGCTAAGTGACAGGAAACAGAGGGTAGTGCTGAACGGTTGTTTTTCGGACTGGAGGAAGGTATACAGTGGTGTTCCCCAGGGGTCGGTACTAGGACCACTGCTTTTCTTGATATATATTAATGACTTGGACTTGGGAGTACAGGGCACAATTTCAAAATTTGCCGATGACACAAAACTTGGAAGTATAGTGAACAGTGAGGAAGATAGTGATAGACTTCAGGAAGACATAGACAGGCTGGTGAAATTGGCGGACACGTGGCAGATTAAATTTAATACAAAAAGTGCGAAGTTATACATTTTGGTAGGAAGAACGAGGAGAGGCCATATAAACTAAAGAGTACAATTCTAAAGGGGTGCATGAACAGAGAGACCTGGGGGTATATGTGCACAAATCGTTGAAGGTGGCAGGGCAGGTTGAGAAAGTGGTTAAAAAAAGCATACGGGATACTGGGCTTCATAAATAGAGGCATAGAGCACAAAAGCAAGGAAGTTATGACGAACCTGTATAAAACACTGATTCGGCCTCAACTGGAGTATTGTGCCCAATTCTGGGCACCGCACTTTAGGAAGGATGTGAAGGCCTTAGAGAGGGTGCAGAAAAGATTTACGAGAATGATTCCAGGGATGAGGGACTTCAGTTACATGGATAGACTGGAGAAGCTGGGGTTGTTCTCCTTAGAGCAGAGAAGGTTGAGAGGAGATTTGATAGAGGTATTCAAAATCATGAGGGGTCTAGACAGAGTAGATAGAGAGAAACTGTTCCCATTGGTGGAAGGGTTGAGAACCAGAGGACACAGATTTAAGGTGATTGGCAAAAGAACTAAAGGCGACCTGGTAATTGATGTTCATTTTAAATCTGAGATTGATAGATTTTTGTTAACCAAAGGTATTAAATGATATGAGGTAAAGGCGGATTTATGGAGTTAGGTCACAGATCAGCCATGATCTCATTGAATGGCGGAACAGGCTCAAGGGGCTAAATGGCCTACTCCTGTTCCTAAATTTCCAAGAAGAAAGGTGAAAGGTAGAAAAGACTGAAGAGACAACAAGTGAGAGGGAAAGTTCGGAGGCAGACATGTTGAGCACAACAGGAGAGGGCACCAGGACCACATCCTTTCTTGGAGTTTGGAGAACCTGACCGTCATGGATGGATTAAAACTTGCTGTTAAATGTATTATAGAATAGAATTGAATGTGTTGCGAAGATCTTTATCGAGGTTATTAAGGTTAGACTGAGAGGACAAAGTGAGTCACAAAGCTCAGCTTTCCCTTTAGGACAGTTTTGTACAATATATCGCCCACTAGTCACATGTGGCTAATTGGGAATCCAGATGTGGCTAGTTGCAGTTCTGATTAAATAAAAGATGAGCAATAGACACTGTACTTGAGCATGTGATCTCAATACACGGCATAGGCATGTGTGCTTTGACCTTTGTGTGTGAATGGTGGTAAAATAGTAAGACGAAAAGCAGAATGTGCGAGCGATTTTCGATAATTGTGAGTCCTTTAGGCTCACTGAATGGTGGTAGATGTTTGTTAAGTAAATAGACATGTGAAGTACATTTACATGTATTGAATGAGTGTTTTATGGCCTTTTCTACTAAAATTAGCGGCTAAAGCAGTGTCACCATCGCCTCGCCTGTGGCTAGTTAGCAATTTCTATTGGACAACACTGCTCTAGGCGCGCTCACAACTGAACCACTGGGAGATTCATTAAGACCAGGAGGAACTGGAAGAGCAAGAAGATAGTGGTTGGTGTTTCGTTTCAATGAAGTTATGTTTAGCAGATCTAAAAGTGAAACTTGCAGACGGTACAAGCATAGACAGAATGTTTCAGACTGACCAAGACGCCTGGTACAACAGGTAGGACCTTTTATGAGAGACAGTAGAATGGCAGCAACGACTGAGCTAAGATGCAGTGATGGTCAGGAACGACCGAAGTGAGAAATCTTCCAGCACAATCAGAATAACATCAACCTTTTTCACCAAAGAAACAAACAAGTAAGTGTCGCCGTTAGACCAGGCAAGAGCAGTGAGGATTTCTCAAAAGACCATCTCCGTTGGCTGACTTGCAGTGGCAAATAAGACTGGTCTCGTTTACGGCGTGCGTTTAGCTGCAGGGTCTTCTGCAAGGGGCAGCTGTGGCACAGTGGTCAGAATAGCCCAGATACAGTTTGCTTTTGAATTGGAAATGAGCAGCCGTTGGTTTATGGGGTTCTTTTTCTTTCCCAAAGAAACAAATAAAAACAGCAGTGACAGGGCTCTATTCCCATCGAGTAAGTGTGGGGAGGATGTTTAAAAATATCAGTTGAAGAACAAGAGGAAAACTGCGGCACCTTAAGGGAGCAGTGTTCATGCATTCCACCCAAGTCCCAGAGTTGAGTAGGTGCGAAGGGTGTTTAGAGTATGCACGTTAGGATTCCATTGTGTTCAGATGGAAAATGCTGTTTTAACACTTGGTTGGAAAGCTAGGGCATTTTCCGTCTATTTTGCACTTTGCACATCGAGAAAAATCAAAGCCAACCCATAAATTCTTTTCTCCTATTCTGACGGTGCTGACACTTGCTGAGGTAGAGTTTCACACATGCTGGCAGTGCTCCACTACAAGTGGCCATTCTCCATCTATAAACCTGGACAATGACTGTCAACAAGCTATTCAATTGTTTAAAATTCTCATCCTCCATTGCCTTGGCTGACACTCCAGTGCAGTGCTGAGGGAGTGCTGCACTGTCAGAGGTGCCGTCTTTTGGATGAGACATTAAACCGAGGCCCCGTCTGCCCTCTCATTCCTTGGCACTATTCGAAGAAAAGCCGAGGAGTTCGCCCCTGTGCGGTGGCCAATATTTGTCCCTCAACCAACATCACGACAACAGATTATCTGGTCATTATCTCATTGCTGTTTGTGGGAGCTTGCTGTGCGCTAATTGGCTGCCGCGTTTCCTACATTACAACAGTGACTACACTTCAAAAAGTACTTCATTGGCTGTAAATGGCTTTGGGACCTCCTGAGGTTGTGAAAGGCGCTATAGAAATGCAAGTTCTTTATTTTTTTTCTCCAGCTCTACAACCACCCACCGCCCCCCCAAACTCTCCATTCCTTTGACTGTCCTTTTTATTTTGCATCCCCCAATATTACCCCACCATCGGCAGCCATGTTTTCAGCTGCCTTGGTCCATTAGTCTGGAACTCCCCGCTACCCCCTCTTCCTTTAAGACCATCCTTAAAACCCCACTTCCTTGACCAAGCTTTTGATCGTACTCCTCATAATTTCTCCGTTGGCTGAGTATCCATTTTATTCTTCCAGCTCTGTAACGTGCTTTGAGCTCTCCTTGGCGTTTTAGAGTGGGGAGTGTGGTGAACTCACATGGCCACGAAAAAGCTTGTAAATTTATTTTTTGTGACTGAATTATAAGGAAATATTAATATTGCAAGTCCATCTTTATGATTTGGATGATAGTAAAGCATTGACAGCAGTCAGTTCCTTGCTAAAATGAAGAATGTCACCAGCATTTGGACACTGCTGTGACAAGCTCAGTGCTTGTGTTTAAGAATGTCTCTTTAAAGGTTTCACTCGAGTAAGCAGAGAGGCAAGCAAGACGGTATTAAAGTTTAAAAAATTTCCCAGGCATGCCGCTAGACTGCCTTTATGGGTTTAATGTTGGTTAAAAAGCTTGAATGACCTGCTAGCACTTTGTTAACATGAAAGCTGTCACCAGTATTCAGGTACATGCACAGTGAGCTATGGGCTGACATACTGGTGTCAAAACCTCGACTCATCCAAGCAGGTCTATATTTGCATGCTTTTCTTCCGTACAAATCTAAATCAGATATTTTTTGAATATTAATTCTCAAGAAGGCCAGCACTTCTTGTTGCCCTGAGAAGGTGCTGGCGGGCTTCTATCAACGGCTTGATACAACTGTGCGGCTTTCTAGGCCACTTCAGAGTGGCAGGAATCAACCACATTGGTGTCGGACATGTAGGCCAGACCGGGCAAGGACAGAGGGTATCCTTCCCTGAAGGAAATTAGGGAACGTTGAGTTTTATTGATAACAGTTTCCTTTACCTTTCCAATAAATTCTCAAGCTGCCACGGTGGGATTGAACTCACAGTTCGATTATTAGGCCTGACCTTTGGATTACTAGCCTGGCAACATAGCCACTGCACCACCTTGGACCTCTTCAGGGCATAACTTAAGGGCTTGCATTATATAGCACGGTGGCAGAAGATTGATGGTGGAGCAATGTCTGGAGTGCTGCACTCACGGTTGATTGGGCAAACTGATGGGGAGAGGCTACGGATGAGCAATTGGATAAACCTGGAACAGCGCCTCTAAAGTTCAGGATTTTCCTGTGCAGGTTTGGATTTAGTCACTGAATAACCAAACAGCAATATTTAAACCAATTCTGATCTTAGATTGCGCAGAGACATTGGCCCCAATTTTAACTCCAGGTGGATTTCCCCGCTCAGGCCTGAGTTAAAATTACAGTCCACAGCCTGCATATGTAATGAAGGCCTCTGTTGGCTCCGGGCGCCTGTCCTTGCTGCCTGCTCAGGAGAGCAGGTTAAAATTGCAGATGTTGCGATCGTGGCAGCTTTCGGACAGGTAAGAGCCAGGGCGATTTTAACTGCCCGCCCGCCAGGTTTCTGCTGAGTGAGTATAGTTAAAATCGGCCTCAATGTGGCACCAATGATATTTTCTGAATCAATATGTGGAATATCTGCCATTGCACGGTGTCGCTGGGTAGCACTCTTGCCTCTGAGTTAGAAGGTTGTGGGTTCAAGCCCTATGCCAGCTCAAAAATCTAGGCTAACACTCCAGTGCAGTACTGAAGGAGTGCTGCACTATCGGATTTGCTGCCTTTTGGATGAGATGTTAAACAGATCTGCCCTCTCAGGTGGATGTAAAAGATCCCATGGCACTATTTTGAAGAAGAGCAGGGGAGTTATCCCCGGTGCCCTGGCCAATATTTATCCCTCAACCAACATTGTTAAAACAGATTAACTTGTCATTATCTCATTGCTGTTTCTGGAAGCTTGCTGTGCACAAATTGGCTGCCGTGTTTCCTACATTACAACAGTGACTACACTTCAAAAGTACTTCATTGGCTGCGATAGTGCTTTGGGATGGCCTGAGATCGTGAAAGTCGCCATATAAAGGCTTTCTTTTTTATTGCTGTCAAATAGGCAGCAGACACTCACTGTGTCAGCTCAATTTTAAGATAAACAGATTAATGTCGCAGAGGTAAGAATGTCGCCCGTTAAGTGTTTGTCCACAGTAATTTTTACTCTCTTCACCCCTTCAAAAAAGGTTTAATTTCTTACACAGGAAATAAAAATCATTGCAATCATTTAAAAAAAATACCTAAACTGTATAGAAACGTGATTTTCAGCAACAGGCACGGAAAGGAATTTTGTACTGTTGAGTGGACCTGACTGACAGTCTCCATTATGGGTTGTGCACTCTCTTACATGCTTATTGATTATTAATGTCACTCCTCACATTTCCCTGTGAATGCTGACTGCTCTAATACATACAGCAGGGGCTCGCACTCCAGTTACTACACAGTAACAAATGGACCCCCCTCCCACCACAAGCCTGTAAACAAACCTCAAAGCGGTTTCGATGTTACAGAATATAATGGGTGCCGCATGCACACCAAAGACCACATGTACCACATCACAGTAGTACAGTCCACACGTGACAAGAATGCTCAAATAAAGCCAATTGATGAATTTGCACCAGGCAAATACTCCTTTGGGGATATTTCCAACTGTCTCTCTTCTGAAAGACAGACAGCTGGAAATTGGGCTGGGCGGGGTGGGGCGGGGGGGGCTGGCGCCGGAGGGGTGGGGGAACGACCTTGCCCCCTCCCGCCCCCCCATGGACGCTCAAGGCCAGCCTAATGCAATTTTTAGGTGGGCCTGTAAATGGGCGAGCAACACGTCCACCAGTTGTAGGACCGATAGAAATCCTCAGGTACAAATGGGTGGAGCATGCCCCCCTCCCACCCCCAGACACCTACCATATCTGATCAGGCATTAGGAGTTGTCAGTGACAACCAATCAAGATCAGTTAGAAGGCAGGGTGTCAGCCAATCGTATTAGTTGTAAGCAGCGCTAGACCTTTCACAACTAATCAGACATTACTTTCTTGCACTGTTGGTTGCGCACAAACCTAAGATGAGCTGATGGCTTCTGAGAGTCGCAGGTGCGTTTATTATTTGTCCTTAAAGTACTGGTACTTAACTAGCAACCCTGAGATTGAGGTCTAGATATCATGGACTCTGTGCCAGTTTTACAGGGATAAAGCAGGCACCTAAGCGTCCCATATGGTATGTGTGTGCATATTGCGTGTTGTAAGTGCACCACCCGCCATATTGGTGAAACCTCCGGTGGTGGCGTCCAGGACCTGTGCCTGAAATAGGTGTTAGGCTCTTTGCATGTGCAAAGAGGGGGGCCCAATGTCTGTTTCAGGACCCCTTCCCAAAATTGGGCTGCTCTGATCGCTGCCAGCACCAGGTCTCCTACGTTCAGGAGAACCAGGTCTACATGTGGCCTAACTGGTGGTCCTTAAAGGAGGACGCCACCATAAAGGTACATTTTAACTTACCTGAATGTGGAACAGGAGTGCTCCTCCCGGCTCCGCAGTAGTCCCAAAGACCATTGCCGGCCCCCCCCACTGGGCCCCCTCTCAATCGCCTCCCCCACCCCCCCCCCCCCCCCCGGACCTGCCCAAAATTTCAATCCATTTCACTGGCAACGCGCCCGAGGACGAGCAGCTGACGGCCACAGCTCATTGGTGTAATCTATCCCGCGTACCTCAGGCCCACCCGTTCCGCCACATTCTCTGCACTTCGTTCGCGCCAAGAAGCTGGCGCTATCCAATTTCACCCCCACCCCCCTGGCGCTCCTCCCTCCCTCGAGTTCAAGTTGTGGAATTGAATTTGATAAATGTGGCAATTTGTGGACTAGACAAAAACCATAGAAGTTGCCAGAAAGTAGTGAAAACCCAACTGGCCCTTCGTCAAAGGGAATATGCCACCCCTACCCACTCTGGCCCTTCGTCAAAGGGAATATGCCACCCCTACCCACTCTGGCCCTTCGTCAAAGGGAATATGCTACCCGCACCAGCCTGCATGCTGACTCACTCCAAGTTAAAGCCTCCTGAAGTGGTTTGGCAAGGCTGTCCACCACCTCCTCAGGGCAACGAGGGATGAGCAATAAAGGTGGTTCAACCAGCCTTGTCTATCGCCTGAAAATGAATGAAAAACACAATGAAAAATGCAGACTTTTCATGTAAAATTCCGAACAGGCTGGCTCATCGATGGAAAGTGTCAGCTTTAAGCGCTGAGTGATTGGCATGCATCTGTAAATGAGGGGGCACCACTGTTGAAGAAGCAGTTCAAGAGGTGGCAGTTACTTCCTGCTCTGGAGGTAAACAGCTGCTGTTCTATCTGGCTCTGGGCAGGTTTTCACATCACACAAAAAAAATATATTAAACTGTCAAGAGCTGAGCGCGAACAAGGTTATGGATGTGTTATTTTTTTTTGCTGCTGATGCAGTGGAGGCCAGCCTGCAATGTAAATGAGGCAGCGTCTACAGCAGCCTCAGCACCGAGCAAAAGTGCTTCCATTTCATTTCTCGGTAACTAAAATGGGGGCAGCAAAGAACTTGATGAACCTTTCCTAAAAAAGCAGTAAAATATCCACCAGAGAAACGGTGTTACGCAGGTGCAGAAGGACACTTGGGGCTGGATTTTGTCTTGGGGTCGGGTCGGGGTCGTGTCATCCGCATTTCGTGTTGCCCCCCCCGACTCCAGATTAATGTGGATGAATGATGCAATTTTCACTTAATTGGGCAATTGAGTTCCAGCATGTGGGAACCCATGAACCAATTAGTGGTTTCAGTCTGAAAGTCGCCTCTGATGATGTCATCATTGCAGGTCAGAGACTGACTGCCTGGTCTCAGAGACTGCCTGGCTTTGCTGTGAGTGGACCTGGATGCAAAATGAGAGAGAGACTCACACTCTCACAGCAAGGCCAGGCGACTTTCACACCTAATACTACTACTACCTTCATCACATCTCCGTTGTAATAGTGGACCTGCAGCTGATAGTCAGCTACCCACTTGTGCTCCCGCCAGGTTTCACTGGAGTGTTTCACATCAGGCGTGCTTCACGTCGGAAAAGGGTTAAACTAGCTAAAACGTTTCAAAATGGCATTACAGAGCCAATTTCGGGCTTGTTAAGGGCTTTAATGGCCTCTCCCGCCTCATGGAGTCGGGAACCCCGCGACTGATTTTGTCAAAATTGCATGGGGTCGGGACCCCCGAATCTGCAACTTTAACCCCCCACACGCCTCCAAACCTGACTCCACGGGTCATTGAAAATCCAGCCCTTGGTCTCAATACACCACGTTTTCCACCATTACCAAAGCAAAATATTGCGGAGGCTGGAAATCTGAAACGTCAGGTCATTGACGAAAGGTCATCGACCTGAAACGTTGACTCTGTTTCTCTCTCCACAGATGCTGCCTGGTCCGCTGAGTGTTTCCAGCGTTTTCTGTTTTTATTTCATGTTTTCCACCGTGTTTTTTTTCTCCTTTAAAGACAGTCCACCCTAACGTCAGGTTGGCCAAGAGCTCTCCAAATGAAGTGACCCAGTTCAAAAACATGCCCCACTGCAGGCGTTGGCGGCAGAGAAACAAAAGACAAACTGGGAAACAAAGTTGCTGGAGGAGAAGCGCAAAGGAACAATCGAATTTATTGCCTTTGCTTTGATTAAAGTACCATGTTTTTGAGTCACCGTTTCCTGATGTTGGACAAGGACAGAGTTATGACCCTGCTGTGATACTACTGAATGCAGTAAGTGTTCCCAGGACAGTGTCCGAGGCAAGAAGCAATTCTGAGTTTGTGTGTAGTGATCTGAGAATGCAGCTACCTGCTCCATGTCGTCTTGACCGGGCAACCGAGATCCTATCCCTCCTACTCACACTTTAATCTCACAACTGTAAAAATTGCAAATGTTGGCAGATTTCTTTTTTTTTTGGGGGGGCGGGGGGTGAGCAGGCTGAGGACTCGAGTCAACTGGAACCAAGGTGGAGATGGCTAGAGCCAATTCACTGCTGACCCGAGATGAATATTTGGTGAGAAGAGACCTCCCTGGGTTGAATCTCAGTTCAGGTCTCCAGAGTAAGGGTCACCACACAATGGCCAGTGCCACAAGTATCAAACTAATCTCCATACCAAAGAGCGAATTGTAACAGATTCTGATTCCTAAGACAAGCCTTGTTTTGTTACCAAACAATGATACAAGAGAATAAAAGTCAGTATTAAATCAGCATTCCCATGTGTACCTTGCTGTTGTTTGTCGTCTATCGTGCCTCAGGATTAATGCTGTCCCTGAAGTCAATCTATTAGTAACACCACTGTCAAATGTAGTTGTTGTGGACACAAGAAGAATGTTACCCATTTGAGGTAATGGAAGCCCATGGACTATTAATAGAATTCTGCTCGAACCAGGAAAACCTTTGCTATACCACAGCGTTTGAGTCAACATGACGTGGTTTGCACATTGCACAGAGGAAAAAAATGGCAGAAAACTAGGGAGAGAAGTTGCTGATCTGATGGTACATCCACGGAGTAAGTGGTGTGAGCCCATGGTGAGAAGGTGGTCTCAGCAGTTTATGCTCTGCATCAGTTGCGCTGTAACTGCCCGGGAACGTTTCAAGCTTTGTTTTTAATGTTAGCCGACTGTCCCGTTTGGCCCTCAACAGTATTGAGAATATAAACCGTGCTCTCCTGCTGGCTCAGTGTGTGGCTGAGCTATGCAGAGCAGGACCATCCCAGGAACTGTGTTAACTGAGCTCAGCGGGAGTGGCAGTCGGACTGCTACAATTCCCCACAGCAGCTTTGGACTAGGGAGAGGAAAGCCATTAGGATTCCCTGACTCCTGCTAGTGATCTGCAAGGCTGGCTCATCAGGTAGCAGAAAAGAAAGGAAGACTTGCATTTATATAGCGCCTTTCATGACCTCAGGACGTCCCAAAGTGCTTTACAGCCAATGAAGTACTTTTAGAAGTGTAGTCACTGTTGTAAAGTAGGAAACACGGCAGCCAATTTGCGCACAGCAAGGTCCCACAAACAGCAATGTGATAATGACCAGATAAACTTTTTTTTTTAGTGATGTTGATTGAGGGATAAATATTGGCCAGGACACCAGGGAGAACACCCCTGTTCTTCTTCAAAAGAGTGCCATGGGATCTTTCACATCTACCTGAGTGAGCTGACAGGTCCTCAGTTTAACGTCTCATCCGAAAGACGGCACCTCCGACAGAGCAGCACTCCCTCAGTACTGCACTGGGAGTGTCAGCCAAGGTTTTTGTGCTCAAGTCTCTGGAGTGGGGCTTTGAGCCAGAACTGACACGGGTAGAATAACCTGCTGACATTCACTTTCAAGGCCTAAATATTGATAATAGCCAGTTGGCCACCAGAATGTGACTGATGCCCATGGAATTGTAGTCCAGCAAGGAGTCAGCACCTTCAGGAGAAGGAAGGAAGGAAGGTGGGGGTGGGGGGGGGGGGTGCGGGAAGCAGTATAACAGTGACAATGTGCCATTTTTGACAGGAAATGGGAACGCTCAGATCAAGTTTAACAACCTGCTTAAACTACATCAGCATTTGTACAAAGTGCAGAAATTCACTCAACTAAACACAGATTTGCAGGAAAGATTTCAGCCCAGTTCACAGATTTCTTGCCCTAATCTACTATGGACTGACAACTGATAAAATAAATGTCGACATTATGCTCTGGAGTTATACCAACATTAGAACTCTGCCTCCGTAGACTTTTGTCCAAGTCTCAGTTTTGGAGACCCAGCACTGAACAAGCTTTCTGGGCTTTCCAATATAGGCTCGCTCTCAGTCTCAGTCTCCTGGCAGGCCTGGATTTTGCCTGGCAACATGAACACTAACAAGATGTCAGCTGTGCCCTATGTTTGTCTGTCAGTCACTGCACTGTTATTAATGCCCAGAGCTGCCCGACTGTGCTGGAATGTAAACGAGGCCAGTCCTATTAATTATCTCGGCTGCAACCAGTGACTTTTACCAGAATCAGGCTAGGTACTTTTTATAAATATTTTAGGGTAAACTGTTACTCATAATCTCATGGTGTTCTATTGATGCTGGTTTACTCAGCAGTCACTAGATTAAACAGCATCTCCACATAAAGAGACAATTTCAGTATTTAACAACAACTTGCATTTATATAGCACCTTTAATGTAGGAAAATATCTCAAGGCGCTTCATGGAGGTGTAATCAGACAAAAATGGCGTCGAGCTTTAGAAGGAGATATTAGGAGGATGACCAAAAGCTTGGTGGAAGGGGTGGATTTTGAGGAGGGAGCTAAAGAGGCAGAGGGCTTTAGGGAGATAATTCCAGAGAGTGGAGCCTAGATGGCTCAAGGCACAGCTGTTAATGGTGGGATGAGGCGGGGCGGGGGTTGTACAAAAGACCAGAGTCCGAGGAACGGGGGAATTCAGGAGGGAGTTATTTGGGCTGAGCAAGCTTACAGAGCGAGGCAGGGGCGAGGCCATGAAGGGAGTTAAACACCAGGATGAACATTTTAAATTGGAGGGATGGGGGAGCCGGGAGTCAATGTAGGTCAACAAGGTCAGGAGCGATGGGTGAGCAGGATTTGGTGGAGGATAGAATACGGGCCAGAGTTTTGGATCAGCTGGAGTTTATGGAGTGTGGCGGATGGGAGCATCGGAATAGTCGAGTCTGGAGGTGACAAAGGCATGGCTGAGAGCTTCAGCAGCAGATGGGCTGGGGCATGGGCGGAGACATCTGATGCGACAGAGGTTAAAGCAGGTGGTCTTTGTGATTTAAAAGCCACAATCTTTTCTTTAATATCACGATTTGGATCCCAGATTATTAAAGGTTTTTTCCAACTGAAGTAGTAAAGTCTAGAGTGATGGTGGAATATTTTCTGCTCATACTACTCCACCAATGTCTACCCAAAAAGTAATGAATAAATATATCTATTACCAGCGCTGAAGCAACAGTGATTTTGTCATCGCAGGAAGACCTACAATTTTGCATTGCCTTTCATCCAGAGCTACAGGTTATGGGTGTTGCCAACTGACTCCATTCAAGTCAATGAGGAACGAGCAATTCAAACTGGTCTGGGAGCCAAACCACAGCTACCCAACTTCAGAAATGTCTCCAGTCACTAACTGGCCGCACTTTATTTGGTCGCTGGTGGCTCCAGATCAAGTTTAACAAAGTAGTATTTCTACATTAAAAAAAAAACATTATTGAGCTTCACATCTTAAAGGTCACCGCTATCCCATAAGCTGCAAACTGAGTTACACAGGAATAAGATTTCACTTTGTGGATCCACCTTAAACATAAAATCATCAATTTTGCATATATTTAAGTTAAAAAATGCCCCAAAAATAAAATTCACATAACAATGCCTGTTTCTCATTTGAGGAAAATTCAATTTTCTCATTTAGCATGCCGCAACTTTTGGTTGGGGGAGGGACGGGATTGAGTCGGTTGATCAGAGCACGTGCATTGTAAAGCTTTCTTACGTTTATCTCACATCTGCAAGGTAGACAGTAACATGGGATGTCACTGCAACTGGGACTTAAAGCACGGAAAGCAAAAAAATATGCACGCACATACACAAAACATGGGAGTGGTTGTGAAGAGAACGTGTGACATCGGAGCAATAGTGTAGGGAATAACGCATCACTGGTGGTGTGGGCCTGATAATACAGAACCGTTGCCCAGCTCAGAGCTGCACTGTGATGCTTTTATCCTTACATTGCCACTTGTTGTTATGTATCCCGCACTGACACTCCTCCTTGACAGATTATGTAGAAACGTGTTGAGGGACAGATACACGACACAGAATGACTGAATCACGAAAACATCACTTTTAGCAAACTGAATTTTCAAGAAAGAATGAGAATAGATGTTAGCCAAACCATTTGTGTGAACAGGATGATTAATTGCTCAGCTAATATCAACATAAAATCGAATGATCCTGTTGCTCTCAGACAGGACAATGAGCTGAATGACAGAATCTGCATACGGTGACAGATTCCGATTGGTCACAAGGCAATCACATGAGCAGCAAGATGCCACATGCAAAGGAGCAGGAGAATGATGGACACACACGGTCACATCGGTGATGGACAAAGCAACAGCAGCAGCAGCAGACAGCTCATTTCGGCCAGAAAGCATAAATAAACAAACACAAATTATTGGATTTGTTTAAAAAAAAGTCTTTTTACTAAAATTTCAATTGACAAAAGTTTCACAAGGACAAGTATGGAAAGAACCCACGGCAGTTGCCATATCATGCAAAACCATTGATAGTCATACCTTGGCTCATTCTAGTCATCCTTGTAGCACTTTAGAGAAAAAGTAAGTAAATATTCTAGGTAAGTTTACAATTTTCTTAAACTATCACATTCTGGTCTCAGCACTTTCACTGGCACTGTCCGACTGAACATTAAAATCTCCTGTAAACAAGACGGTGTCAGTGAAAGTCGACTTTGGTTAGTAGTCTCTTAACCATAACACACACCCACTGGCAAACTCATGCTATGAAATAGTGGTATAGTGTAAACATAGTTTTAGGAAAGTATATTAAATTTATGAATATATATATATTGAAAGCTTTCTTTACTGAATAGGGGGGAAAATGCTTCCTAAAAAATTTACATTCCCACATAACAGCAAAAAACAAATGTCCTGCATCCATGAAAGATCGACAGAGCGTACGTGCCAATTGTATCTATGACAGTCACACAAAAGAAGTGCGTTTAACTGTCTTCATGAATACAAACTGTGGTTATGAAATGGCTACTGTATAAAAGTGCCTGACACACTATTTTCTTATTTTTTTTTGTTCTTTCTGCTAAGATTCACATCATTGAACCACCCCAGTAAAACATGACTGACTTCTTTTTTATCTTCGGAAATATAAAAGTTAATTTTAAAAAAGTGACATCAATTCTCAGGGAGAGAAAGAAAAAAAGGTTGACAATGTAACAGTCAAATCAAAAAGAATAATGCTTTGCATGTCTCGCTAAATTCTATTCATCGCCCATCGCCCCCCCCCCCCCCCCACAGCTCTTTCGACTATGTCTGCGCTAATACGAACATGCTATTGAATCAGTGACAAGGCAAAAATGTCATGAATTTAAAATGCTCTGCCCTTATTACTGAGGGGACAACAGTCACTTTCGCCAGGAGTTGTCTGTTTGGATACAAGTCATTTTCAGTTTAAGATAATTATAAAAATCTTACCCTTTTCTGTACCCTAATGCTATGCATTAAATAATTACTATTATTGTGCTCTGTGTAAACTATCAAACATTAGATAATTAAGTGTTTCAAATAAAGGTATGTCAGTAGTTGCTGCTGAGAGTTAATTGGTGTTTGGTATGATTGGTTTTTAGATCCATCTGGATTGTTGCTGTTGTGCTGCAGGAGATGGACGATGAAATCTGTTGACAAACACATGCATACAGACGAACATGTGCAGACATACGTGACGCGGTCCGTGACAAAGGGAAGCTCTGCGCTGGGGAATGGGCAGAGGTGGAAATTCACAAACAGTTTTTTTCATCAGTTAGCATGGTCATAGCAAGCTCTTTCGTCAAGCACATACTTCTGCTTTTCCCGGGGATCCCGAATCTTGTTGCGGTTTGGACGGTTGGTGGAAGATGGGATGGAGTGCACGGACGAGCTTTTCTTACTGGAAGAGTGGGAGGAATGAGACGAGTGCGATAAGCTGCCACGGGATTGGCCAGCATTGTGGTCAAATTGCATCAGACAGAAGATCACATCCGTTGAGACTAGTTCAAATTCATAGTGCGGATTTGCAATCACATATCTGAAAAGGAACAGGAAAATACAAATGAACCGTGCAAGCTACCCCAGTACAGGAACATTATTATCCATGTAAGGACCGCAGTATTTAAAAAGAGTCCTAGCAAACCCATTTTTTCAATATTGCTTTTGCCTAAGGCTGTAACCGGGTGACAAAATTTGCATCAAAATGCATTGCCCAGAAATCCCACTGTATTAATTGTGTATGATGCCAATTGCAATAATTTGACACTAACCGCCAGGTGGGATACCCAGGAGATGGGGTGGAATGCGTGGTTCACACCCCGCCTGATATAACTCTCCATTGGCTTCACTGGAGTGTAAAATTGGGCGTGCTGTAAAACCAGCTTTGCCCCCCCCAATCCTGGCAGTTAGGTTAAAATTGCCCGCCAATGTTTCTACAAGATGCGCCACCTAGGAAAGTTGAGAATGAACATGATCCATCGCTTCACTGCTGTTGCAGATAACTTGAAGTGCCAGGGAACTTGGGAATGATCATTTATTTGTGAAGCTCGAGTCAGATTTCAGAAAAGTGCGAATCCAACTTCAGTCAGACATTACCACGTAAGCAGCGTCTTACTGTGGCTGTCTCCCTACAGTATGGCAACAACTGGAGTGGACACAGTGCACACTGCTTGAGGAACTAGAAAGAAAGATTTGCATTTCTATAGCGCCTTTCACAACCACTGAACGTCCCAAAGCACTTTACAGCCAATGAAGAACTTTTTGAAGTGTAGTCACTGTTGTAATGCAGGAAACGTAGCAGGCAATTTGCGCACAGCTAGCTCCCACAAACAGCGATATGATAATGACCAGCTAATCTATTTTTAGTGATGTTGATTGAGGGATAAATATTGGCCAGGGCACCGGGGATAACTCCCCTGCTCTTCTTCGAAATAGTGCCATAGGATCTTTTACATCCATCTGAGAGAGCAGACGGGGCCTCGGTTTAACGTCTCATCCGAAAGACGGTACCTCCGACAGTGCAGCGCTCCCTCAGCGCTGCACTGGAGTGACAGCCTAGCTTTATGTGCTCAAGTTCCTGGAGTGGGACTTGAACCCACAACCAAGCACGTGTGGGAAAACAAATAAATACAGGAAATGCAAACCTCTTCTGAGTGTGCAGAGAATCATCAAGTGAACAACTGGGGAATGGGGATCAATCTAATTATCTTGGCTAGAACTGTGTTTTGTCTTTTGAGTGATATGTCTAAGAGGTAGTTTCTGAGCAGCGCTTCAATAGAACAAAGTAAACTGAAATAATTCTGGCACTAAACACCGAGTGATAATATTAGTTAGACTGCAATGACATTGACATTACTTGTATTTATCCAGAAAGCAGCCCTTTGAACACTGAGATGATGATGTCTCTGTTATTTTAAACTGCTCCTGGACAGAAACGGTGAAAGCTATGCTGGGGCAAGTCTCTGGTGATGGATTTGGTGCTGACCTCTACCTATCTTTCGGTTATAGATGATCAGCTTGTTGTGTCTTTACCTGCTCCACCATTCAATACGATCATGGCTGATCATCCAAATCCAGTACCCTGTCCCTGCTTTAATCAGGGGGGGGGGGGAATGGGGAATTTTAACCCCAAGGACAGGTTGGTTGGGGA
Source organism: Squalus acanthias (assembly GCA_030390025.1). Classification (NCBI taxonomy): domain Eukaryota; kingdom Metazoa; phylum Chordata; class Chondrichthyes; order Squaliformes; family Squalidae; genus Squalus; species Squalus acanthias. Next base: position 13,756,929 of record CM059446.1, on the reverse strand, counting down.
GGTAAAAAATTTAAATTCTCCAACCCGCCCACTTCCGGGTTTAATGTTGGCGGGTCTGGGACGGGCGACCAATCCGCTATCAGGAGGCGGGTCAGTCACTAAAATCTTTTAAGGACACTGCGTGTCACCAGTTTAACTCCATCTTTATTTTTAATGCATGGAGGCCTGGGAATCCGGGCAGGTAAAAGGAGGTGAGAAGGGCCGGATCCATGGGGTAAGTGCCTTTATTGCACTGTTTGGGGGCCAGGAGGAGCAGGAGTGTTTCCCCCAGGCCCAACAAAGCTAACAAGCGAGTGGAACCCCATGCGACGTCCACCCCCGACGGGGCCTTCCGTACCTCCCCGCGACTTCCCATATCTCCCCCCCCCCGCGATGTCCCACCCCCACACGATGACTGATCCCCCTTCTCCGCGATGTCTGACTCCTTCCCCATCCCCCCCCCCCCTCCCCCGCAATGTCAAACTTCCCCGGCATCCGCTCCCCGGCTGATTTCCGGCTCAACAAGCAGACACACTCTGTCAATCTGGCTGTCGAGCTGGAAACCTGTTGAAAAAATGTAAATGGCGACCTGCCGTTAAATTCAGCAGGACCTGCGGGAAACCCTTACTTCCGGGTTTCCAGTCCTAAAATCCCCCTCCACCACCACCACCCCCCGCCCCCACTCTCTTCCTGACTCCAAGTAAATATCGAGGCCATCAGGCCCATATAACCAGCAGCTAATACTATTATAGTATTTTTTAATCTAACAATGGGACGTGATAGCAAAACCAAACGAAAGGCATTCATGCTGCCTATTGCTGGGGTACAGTGCCACGACTGCGGGTTTTTACCACTCCAGTGATTGTTTTCTTAACTGGTTTTGCTTTTGGATTTAAACAAGCATGAACGATCTCTGGTATTCTTATTCGTTATTGCTTAAATAGGCTCCCTTAAACGGGCCAAATTCATTATTACTGTATAATTAGTGATCTCGTTTCAACAGACGACAAAGGCAGTCTTTGACAGCACCTACACCCATGCTGTCCTAATAATTGGGCCTGATGAGGAAAGCCTGGGCCCAACAAGGAAGGCCTGTTGTGACAGGCTCCACAACAGGCCTGTACACCAGCAGTTTCACTTTCAAGCAATTAGAAAATACAATTTTGATTAGACCGCTGGTTCTGGAGAGCAAAGTCCTTATCTTCCAACAAACTATCCGAGCCAGAATCAGTAAAAATCAGGCTTGTGTAGACCTCCGCTGTTTCCTCTGACCCCGGAGTTCAAGATACTGCCAGTTTCGGACAATCGATACCGTCTAATGCGTCTTTTGCTTCTGAGAAACCAGATCTATCTTGGAATTGAAGTATTCACCTCTTCTGTGCTCATTCTGAACTACCATTGAGAACAAGCATGGGGCTCAATTCATGCATAGTCAATGTCGCTTAATAGATTTAGACCTCGGCAATTCCTTCAGGCAAGTGTGCCATTCGGTGAAATGGTTTTGTTGCCAAACTGAACACGAGTGAGCACAAGGCAGGACTTCACGCATTACGTGATCATGGGCTGGTCGCTGTATTTACTCTAATGTCTACCTTAGACAAGTTAGTCAAACGGTTAGGTTGATTTGGCTATGAGAAATTGACCCGTGGGGTTACGGGGATAGGGTGGGATATGTGTCGGTGCAGGCTTGATGGGCCGAAATGGCCTCTATCTGCACTGTGGGGATTCTGTGATTCTGTAACAATTTTGAGCTATGTGAGCTTAAACATTGCATTAACTGAGGAAGTGTCCACAGGAAAGTAGCTCCAGTCCCTACACTGTGCCAAGTGAGGAAGGAGAGAAAGTCAGAAAGGACACGAGTGGTCCAGTATTGTTTGCTTTGCCATAAATGCGAGTCTTTCTTTTTGCCATCTGTTGTGTTCATGCTTTGCATATCTATATTTTACTCTCAAGATCAGAAAGTTTTGGTGAAAAAGAAATAAATGTTCTGAACTTTAGAAATGTGAGGACACATGACATGATGAAAAAACAGTTTGATTGATAAGTGTGTTTATTGCCATTGTTTTGGGCTGGAATGATCAGCTGATTTGGATTGATTTCTTGGCTGTGTTTTAATGTTAAATTATGTGCAAGGCGTCAAATTGTGTTGTTGTACCCTGGGATGCCATTGTCTGTGTTCATGGCGTCTGTCACAGCATCTTGTCGTAAACAAGTCAATTTGACTTAATCCAGCTCTGCTGCAAGACAGCAACAAATAAATACCACAGATAAAACTCTCATCTCAAGTGCTCCCAGTCTACAGTGAATGACATACTGCCAGCACTGCATTTTTGCCTATTCCCCCTTAAAATTGGTGTTGTTCAACTTATCTAATTCTTTCAGCAAACTCTTTTTCTGACAGCAAAGGCCTACAGATGGGCTGTGCTTTTACATTCGTTTTTGCATCAGTAATATTATGGCTAACATGGCAAAATGTTAGTGAAAGTTAAAGGGACATGAGCATCAGAAATAACAACTGGGGAAATGTGGCACTTACCGCTTAGTACATTGGTTCTGTGCGCGTAGATGTGCATCTCTCAATCGGTAAATTCCAAAGCAAAGCATGTTGTACGTTTTTAAGGCCTTGCAGAACAGGTCTCCATAACAGCCACCATCCTGGGGCAAAAAGACAGAAGAGATAATATCAACAGCAGCTTAGCTTCCAAGCCAATATTTACCCCCACTCCTCCCTCACCGCCCCCCCACCCCCCCACCCCCCAACACCTCCAGTTGAAGGTGCAGGATTGGAATAAAGAAAGAAAGAAAGTGAAAGAAAGACTTGCATTTATATAGCGCCTTTCATGACCACCGGACAAAGCGCTTTACAGCCAATGAAGTACTATTTGAAGTGTAGTCACTGTTGTAATGTGGGAAATGCGGCAGCCAATTTGCGCACAGCAAGCTCCCACAAACAGCAATGAGATAAAGACCAGATAATCTGCTTTTGTTATGTTGGTTGAGGGATAAATATTGGCCAGGACACCGGGGAGAACTCCCCTGCTCTTCTTCGAAATAGTGCCGTGGGATCTTTTACGTCCACCTGAGAGAGCAGACGGGGCCTCGGTTTAACGTCTCATCTGAAAGACGGCACCTCCCACAGTGCGGCACTCCCTCGGTACTGCACTGGGAGTGTCAGCCTAGCTTTATGTGCTCAGGTCCCTGGAGTGGGACTTGAACCCACAACCTTCTGACGCAGAGGCGAGTGGATTGGGAAGAAATGGAAATCCATCAAGTTCGACACAAAGTCATTTGTTTCATAAATTGGATGTGAAGAAATAAAATAAAGAGGTGATACACATGGCAAAGCAACTTCAACTGATTTTCTTGGTCTAAAAAAATACAAGTGTAGTAAATAGAATATGTCCAAGCCAGTTGCGTAATGTTGCAAATCTGCCAGTTATGAGGATGATCACACTATTGAGCAGCAACCCTCAGAGATATTCCTCCTATTACTCTCCTAACCACAAAATACCCACCACTTATAAGTGTCATCATTCCGAGCTTCAAGCAAATAAATCACTTCAAGCGAATATAGTTTGTAAATACATTTACATTCCAGGTTGCACAAGTGTGTGAAGTCGCGCAGATCAAGGCGTGTGGTGTGAGTCTGTCTCAGGAGTTGGCTTCAATTTTGCAGCAGAGTGAACTTCAAAAAGGTTTAAAAACTTGGCCAAGAGTTTCTGCTCAGGGCGCAGTCGCCGAGCCGGGCGTGCATCGGGCTCGTTCTGCGACGGGAGTTTATCGCTTGTGTTTCCGCTCAAACTCATCTGCATATCGAGAAACGTAAAATGTTCCGCACACCAGCGCAATCGGGCTGCGTTTTAGAATGTATTTTTTTTGGGTTAAATTTGCAGTAAAAAATATTCCTCGATCTATTTCAGAGTGGGGACCAATGCTCCCTTTAAGCTGCACGGCCGCGCGGTGTTCTGCAGCCCCCGCGCAGCTGCCTCACCGGCTTTTAAATCGGAAAAACTGCACATGCACGGTGTTTTGAATGGGCCGCGCACCCAAAAAAAAAATGAACGGGCAGATTGGTGGTAACCTGGTGCAGTTAGATTAACACAGCTGAAAATGGGTTTATCAAAACAATAAGCATTTTTAATCAGAGTGTCGAGTCCCCCAGGAGTTCAATTTTAAATCACTGAAACTGACTTTAAAAAGCTATACAGAACCATTTACTAGTTACATTGGTGTACAGTAGTCAGTTCCTTAGTAAATTTAAAAAAATATTTAAAAGGTGCCTATTAGTGCCCCAGCGCCTAAAAACAGGTTTAATTTTAAGAGCCTCGTTGAAGGCCTGCAAACGGATGCAATTAGCGGAAACGTGCCATGGTGCTCAATTTGATCTGGGGCCATGGCCAGTTGTTGGTGGGGCCCACTTCCATCGCGATGTTTGTTAAACAAGCGCAAAATATCACTGAAACTCGATTTGCTCTGGGTGTGATTGCACTAGAGCGGGTACAGAGGAGATTTACGAAGATGTTGCCAGGACTGGAAAATGAGGAAAGATTGGATAGGCTGGGGTTGTTTTCTTTGGAACAGTGGAGGCTTAATTGAGGTGTATAAAATTATGAGGGGCCTAGATAGAGTGGATAGGAAGGACCTATTTCCCCCAGCAGAGGGGTCAATAACCAGGGGGCATAGATTTAAAGTAATTGGTAGAAGGATTAGAGGGGAGTTGAGGAGAACTTTTTTCACCCAGAGGGTGGTGGGGGTCTGGAACTCACTGCCTGAAAGGGTGGTAGAGGCAGAGACCCTCATCACATTTAAAAAATACTTGGATATGCACTTGAAGTGCCGTAACCTACAGGGCAATGGACCAAGTGCTGGAAAGTGGGATCAGGCTGGAGAGCTCTTTTTCGGCTGGCACAGACACGATGGGCCGAATGGCTTCCTTCTGTGCCTTAACTTCCTGTGATTCTAATTTGCTCTTGAAAGTCCTCCATCGTTTGCGCAGCTTTGGCTGATTTTGGACGAATTGCGACAAAACAACCAGCGCAACCTAGCGGAAACTCCAGGCCTTTACCTTTAATGTTAGTAAAGAGCAAATTCTCCCAGTGGCTGTTTGTTATCAGAATTGAACTGGTATCCAGGTGCTGGGTGAGTGCTTAGTCTGGCCAGAGAGCTAGGTGGAACTGACAATAGACCGTGAGTCCTCATTGCTCTAAGCAGGTGTCAGTCTCCAACAGCATGCTCAGAACCTGGTGAACATCTCTAAAGGTATTTACCCTTTACAATATCCATCTGTTCGTTGGCTAAAGCATTTCAAGACATTTTCTGAGGTAATCCTTCACAGTATTGAAGTACTGCCCGGAAAGATTTTGTTTATATATATATATTGCTCAGAAGAAATCATTTCAGAGAATTAAGGAGAGTGTTACCATCTGAATCTCTTAAAGAACAAACAACTACAAAAGTAACCAATTTTTCCCCCTTTTTCCTGTGCACTATTTAGTATATAAAATATTTTGGTTTAAGCACCAAGCACTGCCGAACATCAGCAGCAGGCAACATGAGAGAAGGAGCTGCTGCCCACGAGACTGAAGGAGCTGAATTAACTCACACAGTCAGAATGACATGATTGCTGAAGCACTCTGGGTTAATGACTGTATATCCATTAATGTCAATTCAGAATGCTCCCTTGACTGAAACCTTTGTGATATTCTCTTTTTCTATGGGATTGAACGATGATTTGACGGTAGTGAAATTAAAAACAGTAATCCACTGTGGTGGATTGGCACTTAAGAGGTTCAATTCACAAGGAACATTCTAGAGCGCATTTACATTCTAATGGTATTCCGCACGGAATAGAGAAAGTATCAAATAATTGATGGCACGCTGCACCCTCATATTCTGTAGCTCCTGTAAACTCCAAAATATTCATTTCTTTGGGTTTAAAATAATCTCGTTCTTACTACTTTCATCTCCACCGTTTCCACAAAAAGTTCAGAGGTCACAGGATATTAAGCCTCTTGTGAAACTATTTGCACAATTGTGACACTTCACATTCTTGTGTGAAAGTGCAGGCCTCATGAGTTATGTGCTTCCCCCTCACATGAAAGAACTTTGGTAATACTGCATCAATGGTGCATTATATGGAACGTACCAATAGAAGTATTTTCAATAGAAATATTTGCCGTGGCTCCATTTCATTCTTGCTTGGGGCTGCTCCCACTAGCACGGGTGGGACAAGATGGACTGGTGCCGCCTCTGTGACTGGCCAACAGGAAGTGCTCTTCTGCAATGCAAGACTGGCCCTCCTATACGGACGATCCTCCTCCACCACACCTCTTCCCCTGACACTGAATGATATGTTCCATTTCAGTGTTCCATTCAGCAGCTCAACTGATGGGCTTCAAACACAGGAACTGCAGCTTGGGGAGTCACATCCTGAACTGCTGAACTACCCATGCATTATAGCGGAGTATGGCCCTGCCATTTGTTCCATTTTAGAACATAAGAAATAGGAGCAGGAGTTGGCCATATGGCCCCTCGAGCCTGCTCCACCATTCAATAAGATCATGGCTGATCTTCTACCTCAACTCCATTTGCCTGCACTATCCCCATATCCCTTGATTCCCTTAGTATCCAAAAATCTATCGGATCTCAGCCTTGAATATACTCAATGACTGAGCATCCACAGCCCTCTGGGGCAGAGAATTCCAAAGATTCACCACCCTCTGAGTGAAGAAATTCCTCCTCATCTCAGTCCTAAATGGCCGACCCCTTATCCTGAGACTGTGACCCCTGGTTCTAGACTCTCCAGCCAGGGGAAACAGCCTCTCAGCATCTACCCTGTTAAGCCCTCTAAGAATTTTATACATTTCAAAGTATATAGCCCCATTCTACTCAATCTCTCCTCAAAGGACAACCCTCTCATTCCAGGAATCAATCAAGTGAACCTTTGTTACTTCCCCTCTAACGCAAGTATATCCTTCCTTAGGTAAGGAGACCAAAACCGTACATAGTACTCTAGGTGTGGTCTCACCAAAGCCCTATACAGTACACATTATAAGGAGAATGTGTTGAACAGAAAGACTTTGTGAGGTATAAATGGTATTTGAGTGATAAACAAACAAACATAACTTCTTTGAAAACATATTATTCTTTCCTCTTGGGATGAAGGCTTTTCGGAGTTGCTGCTGGCTAAGAGGAGGATTGAACTGAACTGGCAACTACCCATTTTACATCATGCATGTGATGGCTTGCATTGGGTAATTTACCAGAAAAAATATTCTAATTCTCAAACAGAATTATAAATGTAGACTGATGGGATACAGAAAATAATTCACCCAGTGGGTTATAGTAACAGGCAGCCCTGTGATTTGATCTTATGACCTGGTCGGGTGACAAGTGTCCAGCTGATTGGATTAGTTACTGTAGCTTTGCTGTATTTTAGTGTACTTTTACACTCTATTAGGTATAAACTGGCTATTAGTCATTTAAAATGAGCATCTTCTATTTCCGATGTGTTTTTCTATTCAGTATTTTAGGTGCTACCACAATCACCGGCAGCACCTTCACACTCCCCATAGTGCCTTTTACATTCTTTCCCTCTTCTCTCCTATGATTCCATGGCCATCAGGTACCCACGCACCTACTCTTCATCTGTGGACCCAGTCAGTGAGTATCGGTAGGCTGTTCACCAGGGGGACATTGTAGACAACTCTTTTCCTGTCCTCACCAGTGTCCACACGCATGCATTTTCAGCATGGTCACTAAATAGGGATAAGGTGTGGGAACCATGACTGATTGGATTTGCCCATCCTTAGTCTGGGGGTTCTGAGAATGGTTGTAGTGCCCCTTTGCGATAGCTGGGATCTTACAAACTCAGCATATGCTCGGGATCAAACTTGGGACATTGCTTAACTGCAGAGATAAACTCCACAGCAGACAGTGACTGTACCAACTGGGGTCTGGTTGCATTTCTCGTTCTCGTCTCCATTTATTTACTCCCTATTCTAACTCTCTCTCTGCTGTGTGTAACCCCATTCTCTGGCTGAGAAGGTGACAGGCCATGTGCTCCCAGCCCTCTCTCAGCCCTTGATGGCTTCTTGAGGCACCCAGTTCATAGTTCAACATAGTTCAGTGAGACCAGTTTGCTGGTTTTCCCTCTCTTACTGGGAGAACTGCCTGACCTTTGCACTGCTGGCCCCTTCCCAGAGATTCCCAGTTGAGGACCTCCATTGCCAGGCCCCATGACACAGCACGTTTAAGCACCAATGGGTCAGTGCAGCGAACCACCTCATGTTACAAATCCATTCACAACAAACTCCAAATGACTTTTTTTTTTAAAGTGTTAAATTTCATAGATTACATAGAATTTACAGCACAGAAACAGGCCATTTTGCCCAACAGGTCCATGCCGGGGTTTATGTTCCACATGAGCCTCCTCCCCACCCGACTTCAGCTAACCCTATCAGCATATCCTTCTATTTCTTTCTCTCTCATGTACTTCCCCTTAAATATCAAGAAACTGCAGCGTAGGGTATGAGGGCGAGTTGCTTTTCATTCGGAAACGGTCGGGATTAGAGTGGGGCACTGAGCAAAACAACAGATTCACCTTACCCCAAGGTCGGCGAAGGGGCCATCGTACAGAGCCAACTGCGCGACTCGACACCTGTCTCGGTTTGATAGCGTTTGCGGAGTGCTGTAGCCACCTCGCAAGGCGTTCTCTTCAGCCAGCATCGACTCCAGCTCTGGCGTGGCTCCCCCTGTTACTAATGTCCGTATCAGAGTCAGGATATTGTCATTGAAGTATGTCTGCAGAGATAAAACAAACTCTTTAAGCGAACACTATTAAAGTCATCACCGAAGAAATTCAAATTACGCTTTCCGAGGACTTTCTGCAGTTAAAACTAGCGTGCTGTCACTTCACATATTTTAACTGGGAAGTGAAAAGACAGCAGACTCCAATTACTCTGTTTTAGTTGTATGTCCCATTAGGTCCTTTCACTATATATCTTTTCTTCTACACACAAATTCAGGTCAGTTTTGTTCTAAAGGACAGAAATTGTAATGATTAATTCCCTCTATAATTGGTGTTAGTGGCGATGCAAAGTCTCCCTCTCTCAACGTTAACTTCACAACCAATATGAGGCTGAGAACGATACAAAAGTAGAAGACTCTGGACAGGTTTAAAGCCTGTATGAGCTAGAGTGCCTTTTTTTCCTCATCACTGATTCAGCTGGGAACAGCCTTTATGCGGAGAATGTCGCTGCACATTACCGCATGTATACTCTCGCAGTCCTCTCCTGCTATCACATCCTGCAGCTTTACGACAGGAGCTGACAGAAATCAGGCTTAAGTATGTATCAATTAAACATTTTGATTTTTTTTTTAAATAAATGGATGATGAGGATAAAGTCCCAGGTGGTCTTGTTTAAAACACTCGAGTGTGCTGGCAAGCACAGTTTATTAGGTGCACAGCTACTTCAAGATGACAGCCTGCCAGCATCTATAACCATTCCATCCTGTCAGGTAAACAATCAGTCTTCGAAATATTTACTTAATGTCAATATAATAAATTTAAGCTTCATTAAAGATGATTGTTTTAGTGAAGGAGGCACTGTCCCTTTTATAGGCCTCCGTGGACTACATTTATTAGCAGAAACTGTACAACAGCCTCATTACAAAAAGCCCTGGCTTTCTCACAAAGTTGCTGGGACTCCCCAAACCATTTTCTTAAAACAAAACATCTTCTTGCTTCCCCTCCTCACACAAAATAAGCTGGGGGCACAGAGTACAGGGTATAAGGAACAGGGTACAGGGCACAGGGTATAAGGCACAGGTACAGGACACAGGGCACAGGGCACGAGGCACAGGTACAGGACACAGGGCATGAGGCACAGGTACAGGACACAGGGCACGAGGCACAGGTACAGGACACAGGGCACAGGGTATAAGGCACAGGGCACGAGGCACAGGGCTCGAGGCACAGGTACAGGACACAGGGCACAAGGTACAAGGCACAGGGCACAGTTCCACAGGCCACAGCAGCCCTCAGCTGGTGAGATATTTTCACCATTGGAAGCCCCATAGTCCAATCCTATCTTAACCTGGTGTCTAAAGAGATGAGAGACCCCCAGAATTTCCTCCCTAACCAAGTGGCACTGTGATAACAGTGGGTGACCGCTTTGTAGAACACCTCTGTTCAGTCCGTAAGCGTGACCCCGAGCTTCCGGTCGCCTGTCACTTTAATTCTCCGCTCCACTCCCACTCTGACCTCACCGTCCTCGGCCTCTTACATTGTTCCACTGAAGCTCAGCGTAAGCTCGAGGAACAACACCTCATCTTTCGATTAGGCACTTTTACAGCCTTCTGGACTCAACATCGAGTTCAATAATTTCAGACCCTAACGTCTGCCTCTATTTTTTCACATGGCAGCTGTTGATGATTCTGCCATTCCCATTTACACCTCATCTAGACCCATCTTTCGTACCTTTACTTGTCCCATTACCATCTCCTTTTGCTTTGTACTATCATATCTTTTATCATTTAATCTCTCCTGCCTTTCACCCTATCACAGATCTTCCCTTTTGTTCTTTCCTCCACCCGACTTTCCCCGCCCCTACACCTGCTTAAAATCTGTTACGTCTCTAACTTTTTCCAGTTCTGAGGAAATGTCATCGACCTGCAACGTCAACTCTGTCTCTCTCTCTACAGATGCTGCCTGACCTGCTGAGTATTTCCAGCGTTTTCTGTTTTTATTACTGTGATAACCTGTCATGCCCAAACTATTGTCCTGACTCATTAGGTAACAGACCTGGGGAAAAAAATGCAAGCCTTTAAAAACTGCTTATTGTCGTTATTTATTGATCTATTTTTTACAAAACTAGCAAATCTCCCAGTTAAACTTGTGTCCCCTTAAGATACAAGGTCCAATTGATGCTAACATCCACACTTGGACAAATGTGGATTAATTAAGGGAAGCCAGCATGGATTTGTTAAAGGCAAATCGTGTTTAACCAGCTTGATTGAATTTTTCAATGAGGTAACAGAGAGGGTTGATGAGGGCAATGCGGTTGATGTGGTGTACATGGACTTCCAAAAGGCGTTTGATAAAGTGTCACATAATATGCTAGCCAGCAAAGTTGGAGCCCATGGAATAAAAGGGACAGTGGCAGCATGGATACGAAATTGGCTAAGTGACAGGAAACAGAGTAGTGCATGAACGGCTGTTTTTTGGACTGGTGAAAGGTATACAGTGGTGTTCCCCAGGGGTCGTGACTAGGACCACTGCTTTTCTTGACATATATTAATGATTTGGACTTAGGTGTACAGGGCACAATTTCAAAATCTGCAGATGACACAAAACTTGGAAGTATAGAGAACAGTGAGGGGGATAGTGATAGACTTCAAGAGGACATAGACAGGCTGGTGGAATGGGCGGACACGTGGCAGATGAAGTTTAACGCAGAAAAGTGCGAAGTGATACATTTTGGTAGGAAGAACGAGGAGAGGAAATATAAACTAAAGGGTACAATTCTAAAGGGGGTGCAGGAACAGAGAGACCTGGGGATATATGTGCACAAATCGTTGAAGGTGGCAGGACAGGTTGAGAAAGCGGTTAAAAAAGCATATGGGATCCTGGGCTTTATAAATAGGGGCATAGAGTACAAAAGCAAGAAAGTTATGATGAACCTTTATAAAACACTGGTTCAGCCACAACTGGAGTATTGTGTCCAATTCTGGCACTGCACTTTAGGAAGGATGTGAAGTCCTTAGAGAGGGTGCAGAAAAGATTTACAAGAATGGTTCCAGGGATGAGGGACTTCAGTTACGTGGATAGACTGGAGAAACTGGGGTTGTTCTCTTTAGAGCAGAGAAGATTGAGAGGAGACTTGATAGAGGTATTCAAAATCATGAGGGGTCTGGACAGAGTAGATAGAGAGAAACTGTTCCCATTGGCGGAGGATACAGATTTAAGGTGATTGGCAGAAGGTCCAAAGGCGACATGAGGAAAGACTTTTTTACGCAGCGAGTCATTATGATCTGGAATGCACGGCCTGAAAGTGTGGTGGAGGCAGATTCAATCGTGGCTTTCAAAAGGGAATTAGGTAAATACCTGAAAGAAAAAATATTGCAGGGCTACGGAGAAATGGCAGGGGATTGGGACGAGCTGAAGTCCTCTTTCAGAGAGTCAGCACAGACTCGACAGGCCACATGCCCTCCTACTGTGCTGTAACGATTTTATGATTCTATGGGGAAAAATTCGGTACCTTAGCGCTTCCTGTTAGCACCAGCAGAAGGTGCTAATGGGGCACTACAGCATTATCACCGGGGCGAGGCGAATCCAACGGCGCACGCCAAATCCCGCTGCCCGCAGCGCCACTGCTAAGAGTTATCACCGGGAGCCTCAACGCCAGGTGGATCGTGACGTCAGTGAGTGTGCAACACTCAGTGAGTGCCCAATCTGCAAATTTGATTGTTGCCACCTACCTTAGCGCCTGGAGAAAATAGCAACAGGGCGAGCTGGTGTGAAGCAACAGGAATAACAACAGAAAACGCTGGAAAAACTCAGCAGGCCAGGCAGCATCCGTAGAGAGAGAAAGAGAGTTGACGTTTCAGGTCGATGACCTTTCATCAGAACTGGGAAGAGCTGGAAATCAAATAGATTTAAGGCCAGGGTAAAGCTGGCAACAGGAAGCTGGCTCCAGGGATGTTATTTAAAGGGATCATCGGTAATGAGTCGCAGCTGTAGGTTAGTGGAGTTTCAGTGCTTTCTTGTCAGTTTCACATAGAGCAGCAGTCTCATTCCATTATTTCAATGTTTTTAGTATCAGGAGTGTTCTGGCAACTAAAAAGTAGCTACATTTATTCTTTAAAAAATCAAACTGCTGCACTTGGTTACATCAATGGGCGCTGTACTGGCAGTCGACCTCACCCTCCAGGATCTACGGCGGAGGGAGCGAAGGCAGCAAGAAAGAGTGAAACATGTGGCCAGAGGGCCATCAGGACTTGAAACAGGAGGCCTTACCGAGGGTATACCGAGAGCACTTCTACCTCCAATTAAGCGAGGAGCAGTGTATTCGAAGGCTCCGCTTCACCAAGGAGGTGCTCACAGAACTCTGCCACCTCCTGCAGACCTCCAGCCTCAGATCAGGGCGACCACGGCTCTCTCAGTGGCAGTCAAGGTCACCGTCGCCTTCAATTTCTTCGCCAGCGGATCCTTCCAGTCTGCAACAGGAGACATAGCTAACATCTCGCAGTTTGTCGTCCATCGCTGCATCTGGGAGGTCACAGAGGCTCTCTACAGTAGGAGAAGGGACGACATTTCCTTCCCCATCACCAGAGAGAAGCAGGACGAGTGTGCATGTGGCTTTGCCAGGATAGCGGGATTCCCCATGGTGCAGGGCGCCATTGACTGCACCCACATGGCTTTGCGGGCACCGCATAATTATCCTGAGATCTTCCGTAACCGCAAAGGCTACCACTCACTTAATGTGCAGTTGGTGTGCAACCACAGACAGCGAATCCTCAATGGCAATGCCCACTATCCTGGCAGCAGCCACGATGCCTTCCCCAGCACGCTTCCAGCTACCACCTCAAGCTCGCGGCTGGCTGCTCAGAGACAAGGGCTATCCACCTAGCTCAAGAGTCCCCTCCACAACCCCAACACTCATGCCCAGCACTCATAAAAGAGCGATGCTGCCACCAGGAACATCATCGAGCAGACCATCAGGGTGCTCAAGCAACGGTTCCGCTGCCTTGACCACTCGGGAGGAGCCCTCCAGTACTCGGCTGAGCGGGTGTCCCATTTCGTGGTGGTCTGCTGCATGCTGCACAACTTGGCCATCATGAGGGCCCAGCCCTTGCCACCAGGGTTTGCGGGACCACCTCAGGAGGAGGAAGAGGGAGAGGGGGAGAGGAGGAGGATGAGGAGGACGAGGAGGCAACCACTCAATCGGCCTTCCAGAAGGGCGGTCCGCGATCACCTCATCAGACTGCGGTTTAAATTAATTAAACCCCAGATCCCCATTGCTCACCACATTCCCATCATTCCATCCCTGTCGCAGGCCATATCACAACACAAAGCTGAAATGAGACACACTACAGAAGAATCCAAACTGAATTAATAAATTTATCAAAAATCAGTGAACACATATTTACAACAAAAATATTGGCACAAAACTTCGGCTGAATACGGGAGAGTACGCACTGTGTACTCTCACGTATTCGGTCCCATGGTGCCGGTTTCCTGCATGCACTGCGCATGCGCGGGAAACCGGCACTTCCGATATGGCGAAGGGGGCGGTTCCTAAGTGAACCGCGTGCGCACTACAGGCTGTGCGCACGCAGCGCACTTAGGTTTTTTTTCAGGTTTCAACGCGAAGGTAAGTATGGAAGATTTTACAGATGAAGAAAGGAGGCGTAAGACCCTCTTTTAACAAGTAGTTAATTAAGTGTTATTTTAAATTTTTTTCAACAGGTTTATCTTTTTTAGAGACTTTAAAGAAAGGTAAGTTTATTTTTATAACTTTTAAAAAGAATTTAAATTTTTTCAAAAATTAAAATTTTTGTTTAAAGTGGTTAATTTATTTAACTATAGTTATTTTATTAATGTGATGGTTTTTAAAAAAAAATTATTTGAGGTTTAGCTGTTCTTTTGGGGGCAATTTGTATTCATAGATTTGACAGTTCTCCTGTCAAAGCTATGAATGAAAGATGGTGTGCTGCCATTGGCTCTAACTGTCCCACGTGATCCCAGAGGTCGCATCGAACTAACTGCGCCTCTGGGACACGCAACCACTGCACGCCGGCACCAGGGAGAGGTCCAGGAGCTGAAGTTCGTGTGGGCCTGAAACACAACGGCCGGCGCGGAGTGCGATATCGCGGGGGATCCTTACCCCCGCGGCAAGACTCAGAGTCAAATTTCTGGGCCAATAACTATTCACTCTTGTGCAAGCCTTAGTGCCTCTCGTTACTGTGCCTTTGCCTACTCTAGTGCTCTACGAAGTGTTGGCCCAGTGGCTGCAGCAGGGCTGGTGGGAAGCTACTGAGTGTCCGTGCGGGAGATTTCAGATGGCCTTGCAGGACGCCCTCGACCAGCTCTGGGCCTGGAAAGCCTGGCTGTAGACTGCACCACCTCAGCATGGGCGGCAGCAGTCTGGGCTGGCTGGATGACAGGCAGCGACAAGGGCAATGGCGGAGTGCTAGCGGTGGGAGGAGGAATGCTGTCCTCCTGAGAGAGGACAGCAGGTTCCTGCTCCACTGACCCACTGCCACTCCCCCGGGGCAGCACCTCAGCATCCCTACCAATCTGTGGGAGCACAGGTTGCTGGCCTGCTGCAACACCGTGAAAGCCCTGGTTGACGGTGGTAGACCCAGCCACGATGGCAGCAGTCAGAGCTTGCGTGGCATCAAGCTGAGATGCATGAGAGCAGTCTGAGAATCGATGGCACCAACCATTGACTGCATTACAGCACAAAGACGTTGCATCGCTTCCGCCTGTGCTGCAATGGATGCTGCCAGATCGCCCATCACACGCGGCATCAGGTCTGGGTCGCCACAGTGTCTCTGGGAGACTACCAAATTTGCAGACTGGAAATGATGGGCTCCATGGTGTGCGCAGAGCCTTGTGCAATGTTGGAGGCGGACTCCTTCACGCTCCTTATCATTGCCGAGAGGCTCTCGGGCACCCTTGCCATTGCACCTATCATCTCCGTGTGCAAGCCCATCACCCTTCTTCTAAACGCCTCCCCATCGAGGCCCTCATCTGAGTCCTGTGCAGCAGAAATCACGCACGAACTCGTCCTCTGGGGAGCTGGCCCCCGAGCTATCCTTTCCCCTGGCCTTGCTGCAGCCCACTTGTCCCCGGTGCCTCACCCTGTGCTGATCCCGCTATTATACTAGCCTCTAAAGAATGCGTAGTGCCAGTATCTGAGCTGGTGCCTGCGGGTGAGACATGCAGTGACGTGGTGTGTTCATCCTCCTCCTCTTCTCCCGCCTCGCTCTCTACGGTGCCCTCAGGGACAGGCTGCCCAGGTGCTTGCTCATTATCTGAAAGCATAAAGGCACAAGCGTCGGGTTAAGGGGAGGGGGGCAGGAAGGGAGCAATGCAGCATACAGCACGATTAGCTGGAAAGTGCAAAACGATTGTGGGGTGAGTTGAAAGTGGGATGTGAGAAGTAGGAGTAGGGATGAACACACTGTTGTTGTGTTGTTGTCCCAAGAAAGTCAATGTCGCCGGTGGCCACGGCGCCCACTAATCTGCAGCACTCTATTCTCCAGCGCAGACAGTGGTTGGGTCCCCCGCCTGTGCGCTCCTGCTCCCTCCTGTTGTGAGCCACCTTGACCCGCAAGAGAAAGAAAAGTGTGTGTGTGTGAGTGTGGAGCAATGTGTTTGGGTGATGTGCCTGCCATAGTTGAATAGCTGTCATTGTATGCAAGGTGTGAGCTGTGGGTGTGAGTGTTGGTCGGTAGAGATTATAGGTGGGTGAGCGCTGGGGGTGTGGTGCTTTGGGCAGTGTGTGAAGACTGTGGTTCAGATGGTTGTATGTATCATTTGTTGAAGCATTCACTTACCTTGACCACCCGAGTGAGGTCATTAAATTTCTTCCTGCACTGTGTGTGGCTCCTGGGGACCACAGTGCTGCCTGAGACATGCTGCGCTACCTCCCTTCACATGGTGTGGAAGACTTGTGACGAGGGCCTCCTGCCACTTGCCGGGTAGAGCACCGCCCTCCGTCTCTCAACAGCGAACACCAACGCCTCCAACGCTTGATCGCAAAATCTGTGGGCTTTCTCCCTGGGGCGTGGATCTGCCATGAGTACAGCTGATTCAGTCCTCCGGCTCCTTCTCCTTGACCTGCTGCTGCTTGCTGAGGCAGCTGCACAGCCAGCAATGCTGAGAATGAGGTTCTGCAGCATCAATGAACCTCCCCTTTAAGAACTGGAAAAAGCCTGTGACAATCATGACTTGCGAGTAGACTGCACCTGATATTGGTCCACCCTTTGTGTGTAACACCAATGAGCTTGGGTTTAAAGACTTGAATTAGAGCTCCAATCATTTCTTTGAGCAGTGAGCATGGATTTTGCGTGCAGTCTAAAGCATTAGCGCCTGGCGATAATTCTCCAACTTTTCTCATTTTACCGCCCATTCCTGGGCTATAATGAATTTCACCCCCAAAGATTCTACTAAACAGGTGGGTGAGGTGGGGTGTGTTGGGGTGGGTGGGCTGTGTGGGGTGGGGTGTGTGGGGTGGGTGGAGTGTGTGGGGTGGGTGGGGTGTGTGGGATGTGTGGGGTGGGGTGTGTGGGGTGTGTGGCATGTGTGGGATGGGTGGGGTGTGTGGGATGTGTGGGATGGATGGAGTGTGTGTGGTGGGGGGAGTGTGTGGGATGGGTGGAGTGTGTGGGGTGGGTGGGGTGGGTGGAGTGTGTGGGATGGGTGGAGTGTGTGGGTGGGGTGGGGTGTGTGGGGTGGGTGGAGTGTGTGGGGTGGGGTGTGTGAGGTGGGGTGGGTGGAGTGTGTGGGGTGTGTGAGGTGGGGTGTGTGGAGGAATAAGCCATATTCAGAAAAATACACCATTCTATGAAATAATTCTGGCCTTATTAAAACATGACAAACTGGGTTTGGAAATCTGGAAGCCTCAACAATCTGAAGCTGTAAACAGCATACAGGCTATTGAGATAAGATAAGTTGTTGACACTGAATCAATAACCTTATTGAAACAGGAGGTTGGAAGCTCCTGAAGTCTGAAGCTTTGGAAAGAACACAATGGTACACCCTGTTAAGGTGTCCTAAATTACACTTCGGAAAGAAACACAGAAAATTAAGAAACATATGCCTTCATAAAAATGACATCAAATGAAACACAGGAGACACAATTCTGTGTTGCAAACAGCTGAGGTAACTAACAAGACAATGGTGCACCCGGTTGAGGTGTTTTTAATTTACACGTCGTAAAAAGACACAAACAGAAGACCTTGGTAAGAATGACATCAAATAGATGCATTTGCTGTTATGCCGTTTTTTATGATAAGCTACGAACACCTAAAGGAGAGACACGAGTCTGCATTGCTACCAGCTGAACTGACTGTAAGAATAGCAGGGGTCAGCAGAAAAATGACTGGAGATAATTAGCTTACATCAGCAGAAAACTTCAAAGGAAATACCACTGAAAAAGGATATAAATATTGAACTTTCAAATGGGATGATAGATTCGCTGTAAAGGGGCAAAGCGATTCTCGGCTTCAGAGGCAAGCTCTGTAAGTCTACAACTCTTTGTACCTCGGGGATCAAGGTATTGTACTGTATTTGATTTTGGTGGATATCCTGGAATAAGACTAAGAACTGTAAAAATGTAACGAAGTTAAGATTTGAGAATAAGGATCTCTGATAATAGATTTGTAAGATTTCTGTTTTTGGAACTGTTAATGTTGCGATTGAATCACCAACTGTAATTACATGTCGGTTCTTTAATAAATCTATATATTTTTAGAATTGTCTCACATAATACTTCTGTATCAAACTTGCAAACTCAATCGCTGTACGCTCTTTGGTGAGGAGTTGCAGAATTCTGGGGGAGTTTTCCAGACCCTCATAATATCCGGAACGTAACAGTCTAGCTAAACTTGTAAAAAGTGCTATCTGGAGATCGGTAACATCTTCAGGTTGTTCCTTTCCTTTAGGGAGAGATGGTCTGGACCTTTAGACCCAATTAAGTGTCTTTAGGATTCGGCTAACTCGAACTTTAGTTGAAAGTGAACATCTGGGGAATACGCCTGATCCGAGGTAGCCCTAAAGGGGCTAGGACTAGTAATTATCCCTTCAGGTGGAGGGTGTGGGGTGTGTGGGGGGTGGGGTGGGGTGTGTGGGATGGGGCGTGTGGGATGGGTGGGGTGGGGTGTGTGGGGTGGGTGGAGTGGGTGGGGTGGGTGGAGTGGGTGGGGTGGGTGGAGTGGAGGGTGTGGGGTGGGTGGGGTGGAGGGAGTGGGCTGGGGTGGGGTCGGTGGAGTGTGTGGGGTGGGTGGGGTGGGGTGGGTGGAGTGTGTGGGGTGGGGTGGGTGGGTGGGGTGGGGTTTGTGGGGTGGGTGGAGTGTGTGGGGTGGGGTGTGTGGGGTGGGGTTTGTGGGGTGGGTGGAATGTGTGCGGTATGTGGTGTGGGGTATGTGGTGTATGTGGGGTGGGGTATGTGGGGTATGTGGGGTGTGTGGGGTATGTGGTGTATGTGGGGTGGGGTATGTGGTGTATGTGGAGTGGGGTATGTGGGGTGGGGTGGGGTGGGGTGTGTGCGGTGTGTGGGGTGTGTGCGGTGTGTGGGGTGTGTGCGGTGGGTGGGGTACGTGGGGTCGGTGGTGTGGGTGGGGTGGGGTGGGGTGGTGTGTGTGGGGTGGGTGGGGTACGTGGGGTCGGTGGGGTGTGTGCGGTGGGTGGGGTGGGTGGAGTGTGTGGAGTGGGTGGAGTGTGTGGGGTGGGGTGGGGTGTGTGCGGTCTGTGGGGTGTGTGCGGTGGGTGGGGTGTGTGGGGTGTGTGCGGTGGGTGGGGTACGTGGGGTCGGTGGTGTGTGTGGGGTGGGGTGGGGTGGTGTGTATGGGGTGGGGTGGGGTGTGTGCGGTGTGTGGGGTGGGTGGGGTGTGTGGGGTGTGTGCAGTGGGTGGGGTACGTGGGGTCGGTGGTGTGTGTGGGGTGGGGTGGGGTGGTGTGTGTGCGGTGGGTGGGGTACGTGGGGTCGGTGGTGTGTGTGGGGTGGGGTGGGGTGGTGTGTGTGGGGTGGGTGGGGTACGTGGGGTCGGTGGGGTGTGTGGGGTGGGTGGAGTGTGTGGGGTGGGTGGGGTGGGTGGGGTACGTGGGGTCGGTGGTGTGTGTGGGGTGGGGTGGAGTGTGTGTGTGGGGTGGGGTGGGGTGTATGAGGTGTTAGGGAGAGAGGGGAAACCCCTGCGGAGAGATCATTGCGAGGTCAGGGCCGTTTCGAAGAGTGCAGCAGCAACGACTCCCACCTGAAACCGGTGGGAATAACGTCACAGCCCGTGGGCGGCAGAGGGAGACCGGGTGGGAGGTCGGCGATGACCTCGGGGCCTCAGGAAACAGCTCCCGGCATAAGGTTAGTGCTGGGAGTTGAAGGGTTTGGGGTCTGCAGAGCGCTGCCGGTGGTTGGAGGGCGGGGCAAGGTTCGATAAGGTGCCAGCATCTCGATCTTCTGCAGGTAAAATCACGTTGCAGCGTCTGACCTCATCAGGCCACGACTTTCAAATCTCAAGTCGGGCCCCGACTGCTTGGGACAGGCTGCCCTCTCAAACGGCTTTTCTGGTAAGTAAAACTGGTGCTGGGCGGGAAGGCAGCGCAAACCCCACCCCCGCGGCTGCCATTCTAACTACCCGCCCGCCCTATTCGTCCCAAGTGGACTGGTTTAAAATTGGAGCTTAACATTCTGAATGATGCTAGCCCTTCAGAAATAGAAAGTTCCCAATGTTATGTTATTGGAAAAGTCTCTGTTTTGCAAAATTCAATTTTCTGTTGTGTTTAATTTTCAAGATACTTCGACCTTGCTCTCTCTTCCTTTTTCAAAGAAGAAAATCGGCATCATAAAATCCACTCCTTTTATTCCCACAAGCAGAACACAGCCTGTCAATCACAGTGATGTCAATCTTGCAACACCAGTTCTTGACTCCATGATTGATTGAGAAATGGAGTAACTAGCGTAGCGAGAGAGGTGTCACCGAGACCGATAGCACTGCCATCTCTCGTAAGGAGAGACAGGGGCTGATCCGCGCTCCATTCACAAACATTGCAACAGCCTGAAAGCAGGATGCCTTCAGAAAGTGGAGAGATTCTGCTAAATCGCTTCTTTCAGTAATGACTTGTGGAAACATGTGGAGCCAGTGATGGGAGGAAGCAGCCTCTTCTTTGGCTTGACTTATGCAGGCTGCAAAAATACAAGCGACCATCAGCTTCCTCTCCCAACATCCAGCTTCCACATTCACAGACACTTTGGCCACGATTTTAAACCGCCCCCCCCCCCCCACACCTTGACGGGCAGAAAAGGGTCGGGCGAGGGGTTAAAATCCTCAAAAGCGAGATCCCGCCTCCATGCCACCGTAACATTAACGGCGGCGATTCAGGCCCTGGTTGATGATTCCGCTAAAAACAGGTGGGGGGCCTACTTAAGATTCAAAAGTCACGGCGCGCTGGTGTCATCGGCGGCGCAATGTAAATTTAAGGTCCACGCACGGGTGAGTCCTTAAACATGGCAGGAGGAACAGACTTGACAGAAGAGGCCCAGGTAAGTTTTAAAACTGTGCCTGTCATTGAACTCCTTGTGGGCCTTCCAGGACCCTCAATGAGTCCTTGGGCCTCCCCAGCCCCGGCCTCCCCACGATCTTTGGGGAATTCCGAGCACCGGCCTCCACCCACTCGATCTTCGGGGATTCCCCATCAACAACCTTGCCCGATTACTGCATTATCAAAAAGGCCCGGCCTCCTCCCTCTCCCATTTGAGGGAATCCCTCCAGCCAAATTCTCCTTCCCGCCCGCCGTCCATGCAGTCAATCTGGCCGGTGTCGGGCAGGACTCTGCTGCGATCTATTTAAATGAGTCCCTGCCGATCTTAATGGCAGGACTCCACATCCTCGACCTTGCGGGGTCCGTCATCCTTTCCGCCCTCCCCCTGTAAAAATCGAGGCCTTTGTATCCGCAAGGAACTGTCAGCTTAAGCATTGCAAAGTGTTGGTGCATGAAATGTCCAGTACCAGAGGGGAGCAAAGAAATGTTAGGGTTAGAAATGTTACAACTTTTCACAGGTGTTGAGTGAGAACTTCCTCCTGGTATTAAGAACCAAGGGGGAAAAATTTGGTTGCTTTGCGCCTCCCGTTAGTGCCCTGAGGGGGCGCTAAGCAACTAGCGCCCAGGCGCGGCGCCGCTGACGCCTCCCGCGAAATTCAGCGGCGGCGGTAGCGCCCCACAGCGCTGCGCCTCCGGCGATGACGTCATCGCAGTGCGCAGCGCCCTGCTCACGTCCCCTGACCTACCGCCAGGCGCTATGTCCGACAGGGTCAGGGTGGCGTTTTAGCGGCCGGGGCAGCGATAATTAAAGGGCAGGTGCCGGGCGGCCATATGTTTTTGGGGCCACCTCCTCTTGAGTGCCGGGCTCTTTTGCCGGCACCCCGCTCCCCGGTGGTCCAGCAGGGCCCCGGTGCGCGCTGTGCTAGGCTTCTCCTCTTTAATCGGGTGGTGAGGGGGGGGGGGGGGCGGGAGACCTGCAGTACCGCGGCACTACGTGCCGATGTGCGTGGCGCAGCTGCACGTAGCGTCGTGGTATTCAATGGGTGCACGCCAAGAAGGAGGGGGAGCGCTTCCAGTAGCGCCCCGCCTCCTGCTTGGGGCACTACCATTGAATTTCGGGCGCGGGGGCGCTAAAAGTAGCGCCCCGGCAAAGTTATCACCCCAAAGGGGGCGCGAGCCAATTCTCCCCCACAAATGTTTGGGGAAACGGGCTGCCTCAATCACCCTACATTCAGACCTACTATTTGTGAAAACCATTTAGACCACAGGATGACTTCACCAGCAAGAGGAAGACAACCACATTGTTGGCAGAGATAAGACATGGCTGGCACCAGCGGGTCTGCCCCCTGCCGCACTGCCAGCTGTCCTTCGAGTGGGATCAGTGGGATCAGTGGGATCTATCTTATATGAAGACTGCTAGTGATGGGAAACAAAAAAGGGGGAAAAAATGTACAAACGCAAAACACTTGCTCAATGTCCAGGACTTTCCTTGCTTCATGTTGAACAGTGAAGGAAGCCACATACAAGGTGGGCCGCATAGAGACTGTTTGTCCATCGGGGCAGACACAGGCTGCCGGCAGCCATCTTAATTTGCCACTACCGATATAAACCTGGAACCGCCTGCCACAGTCTATTACGCAGTATTTACAGCCCAGAAACAGGCCATTCAGCCCAACAGGTCCGTGCTGGTGGTTATGCTCCACACGAGCCTCCTCCCACCCTTCTTCACCGAACCCCATCAACATATCCCTCTATTCCTTCCTCCCTCATGTGTTGATCGAGTGCGCCCCTTAAATGTATCTATGTTGTTCACCTCCACCACTCCCCTGTGGTAGCGAGTTCCACATTCTCACCACTCTCTGGGTAAAGAAGTTTCTCCTGAATTCGTTATTGGATTTATTAGTCACCCCTAGTTCTGGTCTCGCCTTATATTTATGGCCCCTCGTTCTGGTCTCGTCCCCAAGTGTAAAACATCTTCTCTTAAACCCTTTCATAAAGACCTCTATGAAGTCAGCCCTCAGCGGCCAATCTGCGCACAGCAAGCCGCCACAAACATCAATGTGACAATGACCAGACAACCCGCCCCAGCGATGCCGGCCGAGGGACCAACACCAGCCCACGACCCCGATAATTGATAGCACCTTAGAAAAGTTGGAACAAACGAGACCCACCAGAAGTTTATGACGTTTAGAGAGGCAAGTGGGAGCTGGGTCACCTGACTGTTATTTTGGGAACGGGTGGTGGGAAATTCAGCTCCCTGCACTGAGCCAATCAAAACAATGTGCAACTCCAGGGATTGTATCGCGATTATAAGTGAATTACAGGCCCACGGCTATAAGTGAAGCCAGCTCAGCATTAACATGTGGCAGCTATCTGCGATTCTGACAATACTGTCAGCCGGGATGATAGATGAGAGTTGTCTGTTAACCATCAACACCTTTGTTCAATGTGAAATGTTGCCTGAATGATGTTTTTGTTCTAACTGCTTTTCAAAACCAAGAAAGAGGCCAAATTGAGACATCAAACCAGTGGAGTGTTTCCAATGCCCAGAAATCCATCTCCTCCTTGCTGGCACCTTTTAGACCACACCATCAGCCCGGCAAAAAAGCACACGACTCCAGAGCCTTGCCCACAAGCCCACATAGCTTTCAAGGATTGTCATTTGGGGAGCACAGTGCTGCAGTGACCTTGTTAAGTCATCTAATGTGCTCAGTGCAGCTCCCATTTGATGGCAATGTATGTGAAAAGTGTGTTGACAGAAACTTCACTTTGCTAAGACTGCAGCAAATCGGACTGTCTGATCAATCTGACAGATTCATTTATAAACTTTCGCCTATTAGTGCAACTTGGATTCAACTTAAATTTGCATCTGGTGCCAGCACTGGGTTTATGCATTCTCCTTTCTGTTGTTGTTGCATGGTACATTACATTGCTTCACATTTCTTGCAACAAATGATTTCATATCGAATCTCAGTGGCCGTGGAAAACGCCGTCGAAAATAATGCAGTGCTTCAGTTCAAAGTAAAATATCTCCAAAGCACGTGCACCAAGTTATTTCAGTATTTCATGCTCAAGTTCACAAATTAAGGATCTCCCAGTGCATTTTGCTTTAAAATCCACAGGAGTGTGTAGCCCCTGTGCTCCTGCTCTGTATAAACTAGAGATCGCCTCTAATGCCAGAATAATGGGACCATACTTCACAAATTGTCAGTTGCATTTATATTTATGTTAAATGGAAATGAAACCATGTCCGTTCTGCTCAGTGGAGAGCTCCGAACATCCCTGATCTGAAGCTGCAGCAAGTATTAAAGAGCAAAGGAGGATCCCATCCATTACAGTCAGTTCCTTACTATTCATATTTAGCATTGTGCTCCCAAGCTTCTCCCTTTATCTCCTGACTCTTGCTGGCGCATGGTTACTAGCACTACATACTACCTCACCCGAATGGCAATTCAACAACAACAGCCTGCATTTATATAGCGCCTCTCACCTAATAAATCGTCCCAAGGCACTTCACAGGAGTGCCATCAGAGAAATGCTGACAAGCTTGGTCAAAGAGGCAGGTCTTAAGGAGTGTTTTAAAGGAGGATAGATAGAAACATAGAAACATAGAAGATAGGAGCAGGAGTAGGCCATTCGGCCCCTCGAGCCTGCTCCGCCATTCGATGAGATCATGGCTGATCATCCAAACTCAGTACCCTGTACCTGCCTTCTCCCCATATCCCTTGATACCTTTAGCTTTAAGAAATATATCTAACTCATTCTTGAATATATTTAATGAATTGGCCTCAACTACCTTCTGTGGTAGAGAATTCCACAGGTTCACCACTCTCTGGGTGAAGAAATTCTTCCTCATTTCTGTCCTAAATGGCTTACCCGTTATCCTTAGATTATGACCCCTGGTTCTGGACTCTCCGACCATCGGGAACATTCTTCCTGCTTCTAGTTTGTCCAGACCTGTCAGAATTTTATATGTTTATAGGTGGGGAGGTGGAGAGGTTTAGGGGGAATTCCAGAGCTTAGGGCCCAGGCAGCTGAAGGCACGGCCGCCAGTGGCTGAGCGAAGGAAGAGGGGATGCACAAGAGGCCAGAGTTGGAGGAACGCAGAGTTCTTAGAGGATTGTAGGGTTGGAGGCGGTTACAGAGATGAGGAGCGAATGCCATGGAAGTATTTGAACATGTGGATGATAATTTTTAAATTGAGACGGTGTTGGACCAGGAGCTAATGTAGGTCAGCGGTGGGGGAATGGGACTTGGTGTGAATTAGGACACGGATAGCAGAGTTTTGGATAAGCTCAAGTTAATGGAGGGAGGAAGATGGGAGGCCGGCCACGAGAGCACTGGAACAGTCAAGTCTAGAAGCAACAAAAGCATGGATGATAGTTTCAGCAGCAGATGAGCTGAGGCAGGGGCAGAGATGGCCTTTATTTCTTGCAGTTTAACAACTGGGTATATTAAGCATGTTGATATTGATAAACTAAAGGAAAAACTAATCAAGATTCTCTTTAGTGTTGTGCAATATGCTTCTTATTTGATCATTTATCAGCTCAAATTGCTCCACTGATTCCCACCTCTCTCTCGCTCCTTACCGAATCCCCATAAGCAGATTAGAAATCACCTAATAAATACAATTTCACACCACTGAAATAAAAATAAAAAAGCCATCACAGGTTCAAAATTAATTACAATACCATTAATTAAACATTTAAAATAAAAATCCACATTTTTAAACAGGACAAAAATAACCTAAACTAATTTGAAATGTAAGTGAATGTTTAAATCATTTAAATTTTTTTTAGTTAAACCCTTACGCTGGTAGAATAAGGCCCTGCGCCTGCTTTTACCAGGCGTAAGGGTTTGGTGGGTATTCGCTGGGCAAATAGCCCAACCCCGCGCTAGCGAGTGTCCAATTACAGCGGCTGCATACGATCTGGCAAGCAGAGACTTGACAGATCGCAAGTTCCGGGTTTCCGGGCACGCGCAGCGCACACGGAAACCCGAAACTTGCGGGGCACTTACGACAGCATCCGGGCCACTATAAAGGTGCTAGATAAATGCAAGTTGTTGTTGTTGTAGTTGAGTAGCCCATGTGCGCTGGGAAAGCCTGAAATGGCTGCTGAATGAAATATTTAGTGTTCAGCAAACTCAGGCCTTGTCCTGACACATTGAGAGGATGGCTGTCAAAGGTGACTCTTCCAGCCATTACATTTCAGCTACTTTGGAGCACTTAGCTAACCGAGTACCATTATTTCAGAAATCCATTCAATAAAAATCACCAGCTGCCTTAACTGTGGTTGGCTCTTATTATTTTGAAGAGATGCTTTGAAAGCTTTTGATCATTTTCAAAATAACCCCAGCTTTCTTATCCTTGGTGCTTTATTTTGAGAAAACAAATGCCGCCCTTAAAAATACAGGCTGTGCTACGAGCACAGGCCTTCAAGGATCGATCCTGCAGTATCTTTAGCACAGTTCAAAATCACCGTCGAACTTTAACACTTCAATACTTTCACAACAAACCGCGTTAAACTACCAGGCCCGTTAGACTCCATCAATTGTGAAGAAGCTTTGACTTCAAGTTGATGCGAGCTGCGAGCTACAACTCTGGTGCAAAGTTGCCCAAATTGGACTGAGACCAGCGGTGTGAATCCACCTTGAGGAGGTGTGCGCTCTCACACACTGCTTTCAGCCTCCCAGCAGCTGTGGTAGAACAGCAGCCAGCGTGAAGGGAGTTCGAAACACTTTCCTGGTGGTTGAACTGACTGCCGGGGAACGTCTTCAAACAAAAACTTTATTTCCACTTTTTAACGTGAGTAACTATCCCGTTGCTCTTGGTTACCATTAAAATTTAACTGGTGCTTGGATGCCTGTAAGCAGAGCTCCAGCTTCCCTGGCCATTGAACAGTGCGGAGCCAGCCCTACTACTTGGGTCTGCTGACTCCACATCTCTCTGAGCAGGTGATTATCTCAGACTGCAACCTGTCATAAAGACAACACCACTGCTATTTTCATCTGAAGTCAAAGGCCCAGCTATTTAAAAAAAATTGCTTCTTAACTAATAGAAGGGACGCCATCATCTCACTTACAGTTGTTACTTGCAGTTACTTTAGCCGCCTTGAATTATAGCAGCACGCTTATTAAAACACACAGCATGCGAGATCTTCCATCGCCCAAAGGCTTGACCAAATCCTGCTAAGCTTTGAGTTTAAAAGACCAATGGATCTGTCAATGAGTGATTTACAAGAACGGGTCTATTTTTAAAAACTGTGGATCGGACGGAGCCTGTGAATTCAAGCGCAGGCGATGGAGAGAAAAGACCGATCACGAAGAAGAAAAGCACATCGGCTCGCTTCTACTTACAGCACTCATTAAGGAGTCCAACACACTGACAGCGAATGCTGTCCCGCACGCGAATGGCTGTGTCAAATACAGCTCAGTATCAGGGTCATCATCGTCATCTTGGTCCAAGAATTGAACATTCGAGTCATTCACTGGAGGGATCAAAGGAAAGACAATATATCAGCACACATTGAACGGTCAGGGGAGGGACATAAATGTATGATGGGCGCTACTGAACAGTCAATGGCAGCTTTAAGAAATGGGAGATTGCAATCTCTGAACTTTTCGTTCTAATTTATTTCATATTTCAGTGCACTGTGCAAAGTCTGGCAAGCAAGTGGAAGTTATTCTCTCTTTCGTAACACCTGAACTCTGTCTTCAGAGAGTAAATCTAGCAAAAATAAACAGTTTGAAAGAAGGTTTGATCTGAAGTCTTGTTTTGATTTCCCCCCCCCCACCCCCCCTTCTCAGACTTTCCGCGAGAGCTGTGGAACGAACTGTCAGTCAGCGTGACAGAGGCTGATGAATAGGCCGAAGCTGTAGACATGAACTGCGAGCAAAATACTATGGAAACAGCTGCAAGGATAGAGCAGTGAGGTCAAAGGGCAAGAGATGCTCTGTGAAAATAATAATCGTTAAAAAAAAATTAGAAGGACACAACCAAGGCAGCCAACTTCAATCATAGCCAGCAAAAGAAAGACACCGACAGTGGAGAAATCTCGCTCAGCCAAATGAAAAGAAGAGCGGATGAGCGAGGTGAGGCTGTGAAGAAAAGGAGAAAGGGGCTGCTTACCCAACTCAGTTATCATTGGGATGTTGGCTCCAATGTTTTTTTCCTGACTGAATGAAACCAAAGGGAGCAATTTGCCAGGTTTAACTAATGATGAATGAGAAATTGGTAAACAGGAGAGTATAAAAGGCACAAGAAAGAGAACACACAATTTCAAAAGCACCAAGATAGAGAACCGGTTCATCAAATATTTACCATCACAAGAAACAGTTTCTAAGCAAGGAACAGGTTTTCATTAACGGCAACAGGCTTAAGCATACATTAAAATAACAGTAAAAGCTTCTTGAACCCTTTAGGAACCACCTTATGTACCTGTTAGCCATTAGGCAAGGTTCCTTTTTTTAAATACCCCTCCAATTTTCTCTTTCCCTTTCCTGAAGGCACCGAACTATGGTCCCATGGGCACTGCCCATCTTGCAGTGCCTCATCCATGTGGCACTTCATGTTTGAGCCCAATGAGTGAAGCAGGCTATTCAATTAGGGGGTATCACAACCAAGTCTGATCCCATCCTCATCAACGTCAAGGCATGAACGTTCCAGCAAGAGGCAGTGGCGCAGGGACACTGGCTCTCCTTCGCCTCTCCCTAGGCACGCCAGCTGAGAGCCACTGGCAGCACAGACCAGGGATGCTGCTGGGACCTTCCTGTTCTGTACGACTCCTTTCCACAGTAGGCAGTGGAAGCACCAATGTGTTCTTTTTCCCCCCCTCAGAAAATACAATACTTTTACAGAAAGAGCTTGTTGTCCTTGAAAGAAAAACTTCAAAGAAGTTATTATTATGAAAATTACCATTGTCAGTTAGTTTCTGTCAGCAGAAATCACACATCACGTATGTATAAACAACCCCTGCCAAAAAGCGCAATATTTAATAGTCAGGTGCTCAGTGACTTGCTTTGCTACTGAGCATACAGATTATGTGTGTCAGTCTACGTGAACTTCAGAAAAACACCATGCATGCAGTCGCAGTGTGAATATTTTGGGTCGGGAAGTGCGCTATTTATTGTCCACACGATGGTGACAGCTCAAGGCTCATGTTGGGGGAAATGATTAAGTAATGGTGGCCTCATTGCAAGGGAAGCACGCACAACCCAGGACATCCATCTCTGTTCACCAAAGGAGAGCTGCTGTCTCGGCAGAGAGATGCTTGGCTCGCGGACCTGGCCAGTAATGAATTTTCTCAGCTCAGGTGCCTCCTGGCTGGACCTCAACATGGGAAAGAATGCCAATCTGAAAGTTGCTGGTGCCGGCAGCTGATGTCAGGTCTCCCCTGAGGCGCTAAAGTTTTCCGTTAAATATATATTTTGGGAAAACTTTCCAACAACGGAGATAAGATTTTTAAAATTATATATTGGAAGGAACAGTGCAATACCCTGTTTATAAGTCAAAAAGAACTAATAACTGACAGGTTATGAAGGTCACGTCACAAGAGGAATATTTGTCTGTTTATGATTCGGCTATGATGGCAGTTTTATTTGAACGGCCATGTTGATACTCATCATGCAACACGAGTTGCCTCTTTCTCTTTACATTCAGCAGGCTGCTTTCTTCAGAACTCTTTTAGAAACGTAGAAAAATAGAAAACTAGGAGCAGGAGTAGGCCATTCGGCCCTTTGAGCCTGCTCCGCCATTCAATATGATCATGGCTGATCCTCTATCTCAATACCATATTCCCACTCTCTCCCCATACCCCTTGATGCCTTTTGTGTCTAGAAATCTATCTATCTCCTTCTTAAATATATTCAGCGACTTGGCCTCCACAGCCTTCTGTGGTAGAGAATTCCACAGGTTCACCACCCTCGGAGTGAAGAAATTTCTCCTCATCTCAGTGAGGGGAATGAAATATTCACCTCGCTGAGCATTGTCGCGTTAAGTATGGCCGAGTCGTGGATCTTGAGTGAACATTCAATCCCGTAACTCCCCGGCTCGAGAATATTTTGTCAAATTTGCAGTTGGCTGACGTGGAAGGAATGCTGCCTTGTAGACGGGCAGTGTATTAGTAATGCTGCAAAGCACCTAAGTGCAGCGGTAATCAGAGATGCAAAAGTAGTTCCCATTTTAATGCGATCACACCAGGGGAGAAACTTCTGTAGCTTGCCGGAGTGGGACAACAGCAATTTGATGTCATTTAACATCTCTGCCCTTTTTTGCAGGGTGACACCACCTCAGACATCATCTCCATCATGCAAGGCAGAGATGAGTCTAAGTGCCGAAGCACAAGAGTGGATAGATTTTGTGTCAAGATTGTTGCTGCGGACACAATTACAGACAATATGTATTGAAATCGGAATTGTGACAAAATTACTGGGCTTCCCAAAGGATTGCGATATGAGTATGATAGAGATAAAGATACTATCTGCTACGCAATGTGTCATGTAATGTACCCATGCTGTACATGTGATCAGGCCATCACTACACTACAGGTGGCCTGGATTGTAGATACAAAGAACAATGAATCAGTTGGAGTGACAAGCACAAGAGGAGAGTTCACATTGGTGGAGATTATGGTGGACACATTTCCTCAGCTGTAGCCAATCTGTGAGAAGGTGGATATGAAAATATCTGTGCATTATGCCATTATCAAAAGGGTCACTGTTAATTCTATCGCATACATAGGGTCCAAGTTTTGGTTAATAAGAGATTCATTTTGCTTATAGGCACTGATGTTCAAGTTGGGAATCCAACATGAATGTATTGGGAATGTCGCATTTCAGGTTTCTTTTTCCATTTTCCCATAGAATGGATCTAGATACGAGTTATTTTTAAAAATGTTTAGAGTTAAAGCTTGCTTTAAAAGGTTTAACTTCTCAGGACAGCTCCATGCTGGCATGTGGATCTAAAATCAGATGAAAGGTGGTTAATATACTGGTCGGAAGTCGTTTTTCTCAGAGTCTAAACATCATGCAATTCAGTGGCTCGTATCTGCGACTGATAAACACTTCACACCTGCTGGGTTGAAATTTTTTTTGACCTTTTCCTGGCAGGTCAGAAGGTCCGTCTGGTTTTTGGGAGCGGGATGCTGCCTAAGCAAAAGGCTACGAAACAAAGACTGGAGAGAAAGTAAGTTCTGGCCCGAGACTGTAGGACAGAACGTAATGTTAAAGTTGAGTAAAATGCCTCACTGAAGTGAGTCAGCGTTGTGCGTTTATTATTTTCATATATCATTATTCGAAAGCCAAGTTGAATTTGATCTCAACTATTGCTATGTATGTTCACCATACTGTGAAATAAAGCAGCTTAATGATTCAAACAAAGCTTTGCTTCACCTTGGTCTGCCTTTAGAGAGATTGAAGAAATATGCATGCAAAAGGCACGAGATCCAGCCCAACTAACAAGGGGGTTTGACTGTTATTGTTTGATTGTTAACCAATATAACAAAAACAGATGATCTGGTCATTATCACATTGCTGTTTGTGGGAGCTTGCTGTGCGCAAATTGGCTGCCACGTTTCCCACATTACAACAGTGACTACATTCCAAAAATGCTTAATTGGCTGTAAAGCACTTTGAGACGCCCAGTGGTCATGAAAGGCGCTGTATAAATGCAAGTCATTCTTTTTTATTTTTTCTATCCTGGATTATTGTACAAGTTAAAACAAGACAGCGTGAGTCAACTCCCATAAAGTTAAGAGTCTCTGATTGCTTATGGGAGTGGCTGAAGCGGCTGAACCCAGAAGGTAACCACGGCAGACCAAATTTATAACCGGGAGAAAACCTCGATTGTAACAGTGACGTCTCTTGCCGTCAGTGTTTGGCTACGTTTTCACCCCCGTGAAGGTGTCCTCAGGATGGAAGGTCTGGCATGAATCTAGCGATTCTTCAGAAAACCAGGGCTGGATATCGGTAGGGTTTGAATAAAACCAAAATAAGTCATGAGCTGCACTCAACTTAAGGATTAACTTTGTTATGCTGCGTTGTTGGCTTGCGCTATAGATTGCCACCAAGCACAGTAGATGACGTTCCAGTTCAAGTATTCGAAGGGGAATTGGATCAATTCCTGATTCAGCAAAGAGTGGAGCAGTGCAGGTTC
Organism: Squalus acanthias; assembly: GCA_030390025.1. Classification (NCBI taxonomy): domain Eukaryota; kingdom Metazoa; phylum Chordata; class Chondrichthyes; order Squaliformes; family Squalidae; genus Squalus; species Squalus acanthias. The sequence goes on along the minus strand of CM059446.1, from coordinate 13,724,533 downwards.
AGGTCAGGAAGTGGCACAGGGAATATTGGTCAGGTAAGGTCCCAAAATAGAGCCACAGGGATTGGCTGGATGGACTCGTCTGGTTTCTACATTCTCAAGTGCTTAACATAGACTGACAAAGTCCAGCTGCCATGGCGGATGAACACTACCATGTGTAGCTTCAGCGAGAATACAGGGCCATTGAATAAACTGTGTTCGCTAAATCTGCCGTATTACAATAAAAGTAAAGCTCACTCATTGTTTTGTGCTTAGTATCCCAATTTTAACTATTGTGTTAAAGCCTACTAAAGAAAATAGTTAGGAAGGAAAAGCTACAACACTTTCTAGACATTATTCAGTTAATTCAAAGCCCATTCTGCCTAATTACTGATTTTCAGGGAATTTGACCTAAAGAATAATATAAATAACTTTTTTTCTAGGGATTCTTAAATTAAGCATCTTTTCTCCAAGAATAACCTGCTGTTATTCCTTTGATATATATTGTCTACGGTTGCCTTTCATGTTGTTTCTTAATTAGGTTCAAGCAACCTTTCATCTTAAATTGATTTTCACTCTCTAATTTTTTTAATGACTTTTGTGAGAGACAGCAGCACTGGACGTGGAAAATGCTTCACTTTCAACGTCAAGCGCTCCCAGGTCAGGTGGAGCACAGGTAATGAGTTAAGAGGATTTAAAACTCCCTCTTATTCTGCTAACAATGGGAGCTGACTGCCTCTGTGTGCTATGTGCAGTAAAATCATAAACTCTTCCATGACTTCACTACACCATTGTACAGAGGGAATCTCTCCCCCACTGTCCTCAAAGCAGCACCCTTACTGCAAACGTTTCTACTTCCTGCACTAACTATCCCCCATCTGGATGGTATTCCATTATGGGTAGCTTTGGACCCATGCCTGCAGGAAGTGAGTGGAGCTGCCCAAACTCACTTCACTTTGGGCCTCTTACAGCCAATCGGGTGAAGAGACCTCAGTCTGGGGTGGGTATAAACCTTGACCTAAAGGTGAAACGACAACGGCCCAGAATTTGCCCCGTGAGTTGGATTTATTTCCTCACCCTTCAGCTCCAATTATTTCTGTGCCGCAAAGTGCTGGAAGTGTGAGTTCATAACAACTGGGCATCTGGGACCTTGATGAACGACGGGACTAAATGTCTATCTCCTTAACCAATTACATTTAAGGACAGAGAAAGAAACAGAGTGAACATGAGAGAAGGAAATCAGGTGAATTAGAGTCAAATTAGATACAGAAAGAGAATATTGGATTAAGAGAGGGAGAAAGAAGAGACAGAAGAAAATGTAAAATTTAAAAACCTCTCGGAACAATTTATTACCTGCAGGAGTGAGACAGTTTCAATTGTTCCCTTTCTGGGCCTCCATATCAGGACCATAAATCACCCCATGAACAGAGTCCTTACGCCGTGAAATAGTGGCCCAACTTTCTGCGGTGAGGTTAATTCATATTTACAGCGTAATGTCTGGACGGCGAGCTCCCGTTTTCACGAGGCTAGTGGCGCAACTCACGGCGTATCTTTTCCTCGCCACAAATTTCTGGATTATTTATGCACTGATTAGCAGCGTACGCATTAAATCGCTGTTACTTTCCCAGCAAATTCTGGGCCAGTGCATTAACTCACTATGCTACCCAGGCTCCAGCTCTTTAGCGTAATGACACAAAAAGCTGGTGTACCTTTAAAAGGAAGTCAAAAGGTTACTGTATGTTTTCATCATGATTACCAGGTTGTGCACAATATGAAGGGAAAAAGGATTATTACAATTACTGTAGATTTCATATGGCATGTTTAATATATCCCAGACAGAGCATTTATCAGTAACTAACTACAATTATCTCCTAGTGAACTTGCAGTAATCACGTCACGGTTGTTAACCTCTGGTGTAAATGCTGACATAACAAGTGATTGCACTTCAAAAAGGTAATTCATCATGTGAATCACTTTGAGACATTTCAATGTGAGAAGTTTTATAAATACAAGTCTTATTATTGTTGTGGAAATGAATCAAGGACGTGAAGCACATTGTCAGCACCTGTACTGAAATCAGAAAAAAAAGAGGATAGAGGTGAAACATCTGGGGATTTCCATTTGACTATGTTAGGATTGCAACATAATTTATATTAAAATGACAATATTAAATTAACAAATCAGTTTTTAAGAGGTTAAATCCACTAACACAGCTTTCAAGAAATGTTAATTAGATCTAGATGAACCTGCTGGTGAAGTGTTGCTTCCTGCACACCACTTCAGCTTGCGACAATTTAAGTTCATCCACACCTACTACGTTAGGACGGCCTATTTATTTATGGACAGCAAGGGGGATGTTGGAGGGAATCCTCACCTAGGAGCGATAGCTGGTTTAATTGCCGATAGTGTAAAAGGGACGCTGCCTGTTACACACCTCTCCCAATTTCCCTTTCCGTTGGCTTCATTGGAAAGGAAAATTGGGAGAGGTGTACAACAAATGACCAATTCGATATCGCCCGTTTCACTCCATCGCCAAAAGTTAAAATGACCCCGGTTGAGTGATCAAGCCCTTGGCTTTCTGTTCATCCAGGAAACAAAAGAGCAAAGACCCACTTGGCCTGGGAATTTCTGGAAGATCTAGTAAGAGAGACAGACACAGAGAGCAAGAGCATATTCCTTAAGGTAGTGCCAATCAGGTTCAGAGGAACTATTGGTCAGAAAAGTTATATTTAACCTGCTAACAGGGACAGTGTTGCATTTTATATTTTACAAGGAATTTACCAAATTTTTTTGTAATTCATTGCAATTACACTGCTTGTTCACTTTGTGTTGTTCTACTCTTGACCTTGTCTGACTTAAGTGTTCATCTGACCATCTTTCGGAAGATTGAAGAAATGTGTGAGGTAGCACATGGTGAATTATAGAATCCATACTAAGGCGGTGTATTGTTCTGACCCCTGGATCTCACCATCGTGGGCAGTAAAGATCAACTTCAGATTGTAAGGCATGTGGGACTCGCTTACGGGAGAGATCGATGTCACTGAACCGGAGAGATAAATAATACAGACCCCAAATTTGTAACAATGGCATATTGTAAATAACATCAATTTGGCAGTGATTTTACAAACATGATTGATAATCTCCAAATCACATCATCAGACATAATCCATTTGTGATGGCACAGTGTGAAAATGTAATGATAATCTTTCCAAATATTTGCTCCAGGACCTATTGTAATATTTATAAACACATTTCGGATGTTGCAGTAACACTGACCAAAGTTTGAAAGGTAACTGTTTTCAGTTTCAAGAAAATCCATTTAAATATACAGCACTTTTGAGATTAGAACTACAGTTAGTCAGCACTACACTTTCCCACCTGATCTGTAAAGGGTAAATGTGCGACGGGGCATTGAGTCCTAGAGATGAAGGAGGTCCCTGGATCGTTCATTGGTCTGTGCTGAATTAACTAATCTCAGCTGGAGTGGCTGCAGGTGTCCATGACATCCCTGGGCTAGGGGAAGGGCAAAAATTGGCAAGATTTGAACCTGGGATCTTCTAGGTCTGCATGACTCAGTACCACTTCCCACATTTACTCACGGGCCATCAGGGGAGAGGAGGCAGTGCTGACCGGACTGGTTAGGGTTTCAATAATGTTCTGAGTAATATAGATTTCCTTGAAAAGTGAACGTTTGTCTTTCGACCTTTGATCAGCCAGGTTGCAACAAGCTGTGCATAAACATTACAGCAGAAGCCCTTGAGTACAATGGATCTGAATTCTGTCCATAGCATTGAACAATTAGCTAGAGTACTAGTCAGTGCGAATGCCAACCATTGACCAACATGTCTGTGCTGCAGTCCCCAAAGCTTCAGTGTTGTATTTCTATTACATTTGACCTGAGAATCTACAACATCCAGCTCCTGTCTAAACTAGAATAGCATTGTCTAACATATTTTTACAAAACCATTGCTAGTAAGTTCTAGGAAACATTCTTAAATCAAGATTTAAGAATATTGAGATATAAATAACTACTTATTATTACAATACATGATTTTACAGAGCGATATTGGTAAGTTCTGTTGTGAGGTGAAGCTAAAATTTATTACCAGAAAATTGGGATGCCACAATTCTTCAATCCATGCTCCCACTGACCAGGGAGCCTCAATTCTCAAAATGTCTTTTATTGGATCAGGCACAAGTAAAAACAAAAGAAAGGCCTTTCTTGGTATATATAGCATCCATAGAGAGAGTACGTGTGTGGCTTTCCTGGTATATTTCGCTTGAGCAGAATCAATGTTTGCAAACACCAGCCAAGGAAGGAGTCACTTAAGGCACTGAAATGTAATCTGAAACCCTTTACTGGAGGGGGTTGTTGTTGGCTTGGTGGCAAATATGTCAAGTGATTGACATGACAACGTGACTAATACACACTGGAATCACTCCGCACATCCTGTACGTGATTAATGGGTTAAAAAACATAGCCCGCCGAGAGGAGGAAATCGGACCCTCTTACCTAGCTCAGTCATCATTGGGATGTTGGCCCCGGTGGTGACAGAGGTCTGTCGAACTAGGCCATGGACGGGACTGTTGTCTGGTGATGTTCTGTCCATCCCCGGAGGTGTGAAACCTGGGCAGTGAAGAAATAATTAAGTTAGAAAATCAAAAGATTCTACCTCTAGTACTTCTAGTTGCCACATTTAGAAAAAGACAAACCAGGTATGTTGTCCTGCTGGCCTGATTCTCTGATATTCGCCGTGTCAAGGTGATCCAGTGCAGGAAAATCTCCCCTGTTAAGAGCAACTGACCTCTCGTCATGCAGCTTTGGTTCAATAGCAATGGTGAAAATGCAAACTCTTGAGAGTTGTTTTTTGCTGGGAAACCAGACTTAAATAGCACAAGTACAGTGTTAGCAGAGTTGCCAAAATGTAACTTCTTCCGTGCTGCATCTACAAAAAGGATCAGCTTGAAATTGAGAAACTGAAAAGTAAAATGCTGTAGTAAGCCCTCATTATAAAGCTCTCTGATGTGCCACAGTTTCTGATGCAACATGCGTTGCTGATAAATAAAGTATACACAAACTCCCTGAATTGCAAGCGTCCCTCCACTGCAACATGATTTTTGTATGGCTCCCGAAGGGAGTGTTACAAGTGAGGGGCTACAGTACAAAGGAAGCTGCCAACATCTTAAGTTCAGAGAAGTGACATGTGCTTTAAAGCCAAACAAAACCCACCCACCCCCCCCCAAAATTGTTAAGAATTCTAATTGAAGTGATGAGCATCAACTGATCAGACAGTCCTCAATTTGGAAATATGTGAGGAACCAACTCCTGTGGCTTTCTTAAACCCAGTTCCTTCCCCCCTATCTAATCTTTGTAGATCAGAAACTCCATGCTGTAAGCTTTTATTCCAAACTCATTTGCGGTTTGGTGCTCACATTAATCTTTCACCAAACAGACAAGCCCACTCACAGCAACCTGAAATAATTTCATCAATAAAGGTCACTTGATACTTATTTAGTATTTACAGTTTCCCATCATGTTGCAGATATTAATTTTACATGTTCTCCATTTTGGTACTACACAGCAAACATAAAACCCTTTTTTTTTATATCAGAAATGTTAACATTCCGAGTCCTAAAAAACCCACAAACATGTCATTTCTTTGAAGTCATAGAACTTGACGTTTTTCATTTTCCATGTTGACAAGTCAACACCTAAAGCCAGTAATGCTGTATACATAATACATAGACTTCAGGTTTTTTAGAGAGGGCTGCGGGCCATTAGTTAATGCTGACACAATAAAACCAAGCTGCTGCTTTTTGAATTGTTAGCTTTGAAGAACTGATCTCAAAGTTTTTAACAAAACACGTTCTTTCAATTTTTTTTTATATATAAGTAAAACTACCTGAAATTGCTCCTTTCAAATGGAAATGTTCCCCAAACATTAATTACATATTTTATGTTTCCAAAAAGCTTCGACTTAAATGAAGAATAGTATTCAATTGAACGCTGAGGGTGAAGCTTCTGTCGAGTGATGAGCACTCCAGAGCTGATCGGCTTCAGTTAAGTCAATCAAAGCGTTACATTTATTCAAGACTTTGTCTTTTTTTTTTAAATAACTTGTGTCAACAGTTGTTGTTGAAGGGGCTCGGTAATGTATCTTTCAGGATTATAATAACATAAAGAAAGCGAGGACCTTCATTGTTTTCATGCTAATTGCATGGCTGCAGTTTTGTTCTCTATATGTTAGAGCTCCGTGTGGCTTGAAAAGCTCAACTTATACAAATTGCCTGTAACTACAGGAGAATAATACACAAAGGAAGAGTGAGTGAATGAGGAGGTCAAAATACCTGGAAACAAAACAATTTAAATCACTAAACGAGAACTAAAATGAAATGTGATTTTGAAAAAAAGAATCAAATGTCTTAGCAGGTCGAAATTTGATTTCTATTACCTTTCACCCATTGCCTTATTTCAAACAATTGTTTTGTATATAATTCCTTTCCTGTCTCAATAAAAATGAAGTCACTTTGAGTTCTGAATGCTGCCGGATTCATGTTAATAAACAAGGAATCTTTAAAATCGCCAGAAAAACCAGGACTCAAATGAAAAATTAACACATATATACTAATTATTACACAGCACTTCTGCATCATATCAAGACCAACATTTTCACAGTCTGTCCAAAGCACATTTAATATTCTTGGTGCCATTAGAATAATACAGTATAACCTCCATGCAGATCTAATATGAAACATTTGTGTGGTTGGAAAGTACAGAAGAGTCATGGCACAAAGGACTGTACTTCGGTTTTATTATTACTTAGCCCTACTTGAGAAAAGTCTAACCATTTATTGCTTTTAACACTTTAGCCCACAGAGGATTCCTGTACAAGATGCTGTCTTATTCTATATAATGCAGTGTTCAGACTATACAACTCCCCTGTTGTTCGAGACTCTTAGTTACTGTAGTTGTGCATGAGAGCTGATATGGAAATAATGAAAAGGGAAGCTGACAGTGTGCCTCTGCAGTATTGTTGACAGACAAACCAGAGTGTCTGAGGACACTTTTATGGGGGGACACAGATCAAGACACCGACTGACATATTTTAAGATGGTAATCATCGTATGATGCTCGGCAGATAGTGAACTAAAACAATTGTGGGATAGAAGAACAATCAGTGAACATCATGATAAATAAAACTCAATGACTGGATTAAATACTTTTTAATATCACATTAGTATCTGCTGAAACATAAATTATGCAAATTTCACACCAAAGCTTATGTGAAAATTATGCAGATTATAACTTGATTAGGCTTTTATCATGAGACCCAATTTGGCTTTTTTATCTATTAAGCTCCAATAAATGAGGCATCTGAATCGGTCCCCTGAGCAGCTGCAGTAATAACTACACCAGCAGTTATTTCAGCTTTTGATGTTGAAGTAGTTCTACATGTACAAAGAGCGGGGGGGGCAAAGAATTGTTCATTTTAATGTACAAGTTTACATTTCAGATACGATAATCCAAAGTGGCTTTGACAAATCTAGAACATGGAAGATGCTGTCAGGACACCTGGGATATCATGGAATATACATAAAGGAACTGTATATTAACATTGATTTAAGTACAGGTGATTGAAACACAGACCGGCAGACTGGCTGCCAGAACGGACTATCAAATGGTAATGCAGTCGCCGTTCAATTGAACAGCTCCAGGTTGGGGCTTGAAGCAATTTAGAATCTGTTAGGGACTAGTTTAATCTTTGCTGATTCCTCTCCTAATGAAGGCATCTCACAGTCACAAAGAAGATTAAAAATACGGCTACTGAAGGGGATGAGGAGTCGTATAACCAACTAAAAGTATGTTTAACAATTGCATTCACAATAAAAATAATATTTTGCCCTAATTAAATATTGACTCAGACCATTTCTTTTATGGGGTATTATCTCTTCAGTGAAGAGTTCTTGGCAATGCCAGGGAACAGCCTGCTTCAGCGGTACTGCAAAAAGCAGTGTTGACTGCAACTTCTGCACTTTGTTGAAAGAGGGGCTGAGGGGTTGGGGCTGGGGCTGGGGGAGGTCTCAAATTCCTTGTGAGATATGGACCTCATTCTCTCAACCCTGTCCATGTTATTCTACTCATTCCTCGCCTGGGTCATGCAATGGAGGAGCTGACCTTTCCATATTACACTCTGGAGTCTGTGGGGGCGATTTTGTTAATGGGGGTGCGTTGGAGGCGGGACTGCTGCTTGGCGGGTCGATGCCCCGCCTCCATCGATTTGTGGCCAACCCACGCTATTTTCCCTTGATTGACCTTGTTAAACCTGCCCAGCGGGCTTAGCAGGCCAATTAAGGGAAAGCTGGTTGCAGAGAACGTCAACATATGATGTTTCATCTGTCAAAAACTTTTGACAGATGAATTGTCATTGTTTGACAGCTCTGTGAAGCCGTCAAACAGTGACATTCTCTGTAGTTTGATGAGGTCTTGAATTCAAGACCTCATCAAACTTCTTTCTTTTACAGAAATGAGATGGTTGTTGCATCTGAGAATGCAACGGCCATCTCTCATCTGCAACACGGAGGTCCGAGACTCTCCGCATAGACACCGACTGAAGCCTGCAGGAAGAAACAAAGGTAAGTACACTTTTACTGACACTTTGCACTTACCTTAGACACTCACCTCTCCACACTTGCACCCATCACTTACCTTCACAGCACACTTTTGCACCCCGCAGACCCAGTACTCTCCTCGCTGAGCTGGCGTGTTTTGGAGCCTTTGGGAAGCCCGCACTTGTGAGGGCAAAAAGGGGATAATCCTATTTTCTGCCTGTTAACTACCTGTTAACAGGCAGTTAATAGGCTTTAATCCCGTCCCGCCTCCAAGGAGACGGGACCTGGCGCGGGACGGCAACCCGCCTCCTGGCAAGATGGCATGGAGGCGGGTTGGGGGCAGGTTGGGCACCCGCCCCCAAATTCTGCCATTTTCCTGGCAGTCCCACCTCCATACCCGCCTCCCCAGGGCTGGCAAAATCGCCCCCACATGTCTTGGTAATTCTCATGTATTCTTGATGGCATACATAGGGCAGAGCATGGACTGGATCTCTCCTGGGTTGTAACTTTTTGGAACTCCTATCTTAATATGGAGATGAAGGATATATATGGGTGATGAATTATATACACACACAAAAAGCATTGTACTTGCAAAGAAAGGCTCAGAATGATTTCATATTGCAGACTAATGCAAATTATATTACACATGCCAAGATGCCAAAGCAATGAACTGCTGGAAGGAATTTTACACAGCTCCAATCATTCCATTTTATATCTTCAAAGTAAAGCTTGCAGTTCTGCAAAAAGTTTCTCTTGAAAACCTTAACATGAATTTTTTTCAGGTAATTTTTTGCGAACACACTTTAGCATGGGAGCAAGACTTGGAAGAGGAGTAAAATGGAAGAAAACCGTTACCACTTTCTACTGGTCTTGCTTCCCCTGTTTACTCTCAAAAACCTTTCCACTAAATTTTAGATTCAGAGGAATTCACAGTTCTCATTGTGCACAGTCTGACGCAAAGTTACCATAAGGTTTGGTATTTCGACTTAATTCTTCGGAATAGTTGCCATGGGATCTTTTACGTCCACCTGAGAGGGCAGACGGGGCCTCAGTTTAACGTCTCATCCGAAAGACGGCACCTCCGACAGTGCAGCGCTCCCTCAGCACTGCACTGGAGTGTCAGCCTAGCTTTATGCGCTCAAGTCTCTGGAGTGGGACTTGAACCCACAACCTTCAGACTGGGATGTGATAGAGCTGCCCATTGAGCCAAGGTTATAGAAACTGCCCAATTTTAATTTCCCCTGAAATGAGTGGAAATGAAAATCAGACGGTTTCTCTAATGGGTGGCCGATCCACAACCCAGGACTGATGCCTGAGCAGAAAGTTGAAAATCTACCCCTCAGAGTCAACCACATAGTGTGGGTCTGGAGTCAGATGGCGGCCAGACTGGGAGCAGTGGCAGGTTCCAATCCCTGAAGGACATTAGTCAACCAGTTGTGTTTTTACAAGAATCAGGCACCTTTCTGTTGCCAAACCACAAATTTATTGAATTCAGTTTCACAAGGTGACCTGCTGAGAGTTGAACTCATAACCTCTGGGTTGCTAGTCCAGTAGTACAACCACTGGGCTACTGTACCCATGTGCTCATTTTGAAATATTTTACATATTTTGAAATAATAAAATGGCAAACAGAGAGAAAAAAAAAAATCAGAAAAAATATAAATTGTTATACTTCCCAGAATGGGCAGCTCTCCGACAGGGAATGGGAATGGTTCCTATCTCACTTGGCAATGTGACGGCAGACTTTTGACCCAACATTTTATAGAAGAGCTGTACAGTATGAAATGTAGGGAAAATATCCAGGAATGAGACCAAAAAAAACCTTTCAACAAATTCGCAACCGGTGCCATAGCAACACTAACTGGATCAGCAAAGCCATATAGATTTATTTTGGTCTGCCTGCATTTGTTACAGAAAGAGCGATAGAGAGTGAAAAGGAGAAATAGGGACAATGAAAGGAAGTGTGCAAGAGCCAAACAGAGAGTGTGAGATAGGGGAGACAAAAGTGTGCAAGAGCCAGAGTGTGAGCGAGGGCAGAGTAAGACAGCGAGAAGTATAGACTGGAAAACCAGCAGAGAAATAGTTACAGGAAGAGAGACTTCAAAAAAACTTTTGCAATGGGAGACCAACTAGTTATACGTGGAAAATGATCAAATTCTACCAAAGTAACCAGGCATAAAATGTCACGAGTTTCCCACTGGCAAAGGTGATGATTGTTGAATTAAATATTATATATATATTTAAAGAATATGTACATAAACATATTGCTATTTTCCTTAAAATTTTGATCTTCAGTCTGGGTCACGCTGCACTAAATCAAAAGGAGAAATGAAATGAAATGTTCATAAAAGGGGCAATAATAAAACATCTGAAGAACTAGTTGTTACAATGAATCCAGGCACGTGGATAGATGCACTAAGCATAGTCAGCTCACAAGCTTTAATCACCATAGATACAAGGTGTGAGTCATTAGCATTTCTGACACAGTATGAATAGAATATTGATCTGATTGTAAGTGTAGCTGAAAGGAAGTGATTTAACTCCTTCACTGACACGCATATTTAAATTATAATTATACACTATTTAATGCAGTGGTGCTTATATGCTTCCTGAACTATATGACAAAGGTTTAATATCTACTGCGCAATAATGCAGGCACAAGGCAGGTTAATAATCCGTGATCGGATGACGACCAACATGAGATTTCGGGGCTGATGAACGTACTTATTCCATACTCTTTACGTTGGAAATGAATAAAGCATTTTTTCATATAACTCATTCATTACTGAAACTAGAAAGGTGAGCGATGCCCTCAAAAGTCCTCCTGTGATGGGTGCTGACAGGAAAGGTTAAGGAAATCATTTAAAAAGTAATCAAAATGTCATGAGATGGAAGTATACAGAGATGTGCCAATATCATAGTCAACCAACAGGCTCCCATGTTCAAAGACTGATTTTATTTTAAACTGTTCTCTATATTTACCTTGTTTTATTTTGATAGGTAGATTTTGGATGGCGGCTTTGGCACAAATGTCGAAGCTTTTGAAAGGCTCGTGTCAGTTTGCTTCAGTTTTTTCAGCATCCGCAACCCCATATCTGTAGAGACTTCACTTTTGGCAGACGCTGTTGGTGGAGGCTCCTCTTCCCAAAAGGTAGCTGTGCCAGCAGATCCCTGGTGGCATCACAATGAGATGTGAATGCCTGTCTAACACCTTGCCATTCTTCAGATGGTGCTGCACAAAATGAACACATGCCAGGGTGATCAGGAGCTGGCATCGTCTGTTTGGTTGCACTTGCCAAGGTGCCAACCTTATCTGCAGGCCATTCAGAGACGGCAAAGCCAAATGAGTACAGGACTGGAAGCAGTAGAGGCTATTAAAGGTAGTTTTTTTGCTTTCCATTGTGTGGGCCAGAGAAACAAGAGAGCTCCTCTGGGCCCCCACAGGGAAAGTTTGGGTCTCCCCCTGCCCTGGATTCCCCATCCCCCTGAGTATCCGCCAGCTGGCAGCTGCTCCCCGTTGACCAGCAGCATGTTAATGAAGCTGGGTGATTAAAAACATTGTGCTGCGGAGCAGGCGGGAATCACACTGAAACCGGCGGTGGAAACCCGCTCACAGTTAAAATCCGCCCCACCAACATTTTAGGAGGAGGGAAAGACTGAGGAAGTAGACAGTGCAACGAGCACTGATCGAAACTCAGGGAGGCTGCAGGGAGGAGGAAGAGCATGGAGGACAGTGTATTCGGAGCTGAAGAGATACAAGAGAAGCAATGACTCCAATCATATTAGCATCAATAAAGGAGAGAGACAAGAAAGGTTGTGACAGAGAGTGCAGTTTAAAGCCAAAAGTGACAGAGGGATGACCCATCAGTCAACAAGCTCTTTCTTCTTTTCTGTCCAGGAAAGTGAGAAAGATGCTAAAAGAACCCCCCTTCCACCGCACAAATGAGAGCAGTCTTCAATGGACTTAAACTTTAGAGAGAGTTATGAGTTACTGAGGAGAAAAAAAAGTGTTTGCCATGAAAGAGAAAACCGATCTTCTTAGAATTGATTCTTGACAGAGGAGTTCCATTTGAGATGAGAGATTGCGAGGCCCATAGTCAGAGAAAGACTAAAAATTGAGTCATCAAAGGCAAGGGGTGACAGCCGTTGGTTGGGCTTTCATCTTCATGAGTTGAAAGCAACAAGATTATCACCACTCCAAAGGGCATGGAGAAGATCAGTACGTCGTGATTCACCCAGCATACTGCAAGAGGAATGGAGGTTGTGTGCACTGAAGGTGTGCAGACTGAAGAAAGTGATGAATGTAGAGTGGGATTATTAGCAAAGGAGCTGCTAGGATTTTGTTATTGTGGATATTGTGGGTTCAATCTGCATTATAGCTTTGTATCCACAAAGGGGCTTTGTTCTGATTCACAATGCACAGTGCAAAAAGAGTCAGCTAGCATCTATATACACAAGTGAAGAAGGTTAGAGTTTGAAAAAGGAATTTAAAAAAAACTTCCTTTCCACCCCCACCAAGTTTTTCTGCTGTTCTTTTGAAGGTATGAGTCTTTCTGGTGGTGCCCATCATCAAGCACCTCACCCAAGTGATGACTTCTCATGTGTGATTCAAAGCAGTGAGAGTTGGAAGTGTATTTGATCAACTACATAGAATTATATAGAACGTACAGCACAGAAACAGGCCATTCGACCCAACAGGTCTATGCCGGTGTATATACTCCACACGAGCCTCCTCTCACCCAACTTCATCTAACACCATCAGCACTAGCTCTATTCCTTTCTCACTTATCCAGCTTCCTCTTAAATCCTCTTAAATGCTAGAAGCCTCAACTACTCCTTGTGGTAGCGAGTTCCACATTCTAACAACTCTCTGGGTAAAGAAGTTTCTCCTGAATTCCTTATTGGATTTATTAGTGACTATCTTATATTTTATGACCCCTAATTTTGGACTCCCCACAAATGGAAACATCTTCTCTATGTCCACTCTATCAAACCCCTTCATAATTTTAAAGACGTCTATTGGGTCACCCCTCAGCCTTCACTTTTCTAGAGAAAAGATCATGTTGGGAGGGGGGGGGTGGGGGTGAAGCGATTGCGACAGTGTCTGATCGAACTTAGCCAAGCCTTGCTGGGTGGGCGTGCGAGAGTGTGTGTGTATACATGCATGTAGACATTAAATAAAATGGGACAGGGCTCAGCAATGATACCCCACCTCCTGCAGTCGAACAGCCTGCTAACTCTCAGGCTCACACATGAATAATGGTCACTTGGACCTGGTACTGCAGATCAACCGGCACCTGTGGAACCAGCAAGAAGTCAAAAAAAAAAGCAAGAAGTCAATGTCTTCGGCAGATTGGGCAATGGGAGAAAGCTGATGGGAGATTAAGCAAACTTATTTGCTTTGAAGCTCTCCTGATGGATTAGTGGGCAGATTCACTGTCTGAGGTGATACTGAGGCATCCAGAAGGTTCCAGGTTTGGGCTCCAGTCTGGGTGAACTTGCTGCTCTCAGCTGGGTAGCTGTAGGGCCACGAGAATTGCCGGAAGCACTTGAACTGAGGGTGGCCGATGGTGGGGAAATATACCAGTGCTGGCACTCTTAGTCAGTGTCCAATGATTCAGCACAGACCAGAAAAGTACTTTTGCGGGGATATCCTGATTCGGTTTGGTTGCGATTCTCCCGACAATTCAATAGACTGCCAACACTCACTGCTAAACTCACGACCTCAGGACGTCCCAAAGCGCTTTACAGCCAATGAAGCACTTTTGGAGTGTAGTCACTGTTGTAATGTAGGAAACGCTGCAGCCAATTTGTGCACAGCAAGCTCCCACAAACAGCAATGAGGTAATGGCCAGATAATCTCTTTTAGCGATGTTGATTGAGGGATAACTATTTGCCAGGACACTGGGGACAACTCCCCTGCTCTTCTTTGAAATAGTTCCGTGGGATCTTTAACATCCACCTGAGAGAGCAGACGGGGCCTCGGTTTAATGTCTCATCTGAAAGACAGCACCTCCAACAGTGCAGCACTCCCTCAGTGATGTCCTGGAGTATAAGCCTACATTTTTGTGCTCAAGTCTTTGGAGTGGGGCTTGAACCCACAACCTTCTGACTCCAAAGGCTGGAATTTTGCCGGCGCTCAGAGGGCGGGTTTGGAGGCGGGTCCGCTGTCAAAATAGCAAAGATTGACAGCGGGTAGGAAACCCGCTGTCAACCCGCCTCTACGCGAGTCTCCCAGGTGTCGGGTCTGTCAGCGGAGAACTGACCCGACACCAAGCGGTGGGGGAGACAATTGAGCTCATTAACAGCTTGTTAACAGCCAATTTAATGTTTTTTTGAGGCTTCCTTGCAATTTTACGTGCTCCCCACAAGTTACCCGCTGCTTGGGGAACACGCCAGCTCACCCTGGCGTGAGTTGAGTCTGCTCTGATGTATCTGATAAGCTGACAGCTGCAGAAGTGGTGTAAAGGATGCCATGTTGCAGATGGTCAGTTTCAGAGCGCAGAAAGTGTTGGTTACTACATTTGTAAGACATATAGAGATTTCTTTAGCTTGCAAGTGTTTAGAGGCAACTGTATGTCCAGTGCCACCTCACTGGAACAACCTCTCTCACCATTGACAGATCGCTTCTGTCATCTCACCTGCAGCTGACATCTATTGCAGCAACATGAAAAAACTGTGAAAAAATCAGACCTTGGTCCTCCGAATCCTTCCACGATCAGTCCCAACACCAACATCACCAGGCACACCAGCAGCACCAACAACACCACCAACCTCCTCCGCCATCACCTGATGCTGCACAGGACACAGGGCATCAGCCCCTGACAACATTGCTGCCCAGGAGGCCAGCGATGGCATCACCATGCCCAGATTTTCTTCACTTGACGCTGTAAACCCTGGCTGCCACATGATGTGCCAGGTTGACACCATCCCACACCAGCACCATAAAGCATCCCTTTAATGTCCAAGCCATTCCATGCACACTCATCACTATAGCGGGACGGGGGGGGGGGTGGCGGGGGAGTTATGTCTCAACATTCACTGGAACTCAGGAAGACACTTCTCAAGGTGTTCACAGATCTGTCCAATAAGGGGCAGTGTTGAAAATACAGATTTCACTGTATGACAACACATTACCAGAAACTTCACATGGACATTGGCTAATCCTCTCAAGTGCCTACCCTTGTGTGTTGTTAGTTGATATGCTTACAGTAGGATGAGGGTGAGTGTGAGGGGTGGCTAGTGAGATGGGGACGTGATAATGTAGATAGAGAGGGTTGGGTAGAGGTGCAAGGTAAGTTGGTGTGAGTAAGGATGTGCAGGAGAAGGGTATGGAAAGGCAGAGTGATGGAGATGTGATGAGTGGCACAGCAGGATGAGGTTGAGTGTAGCTTTGAAGTAACGTTTTGTGATCCACTGAGATCATTGAAAGGTTGGGGCCACTGCAACCAGGGACCCCTGACGACATCCCTGCTTGTGTCCTCCTGTGCAATGTGCAACCAGGCTACGTTGGTGTCCTGGGGAGGTCTCTTCCGCCCTTGGAAGGGAAGAGAACCTCCCTGCGTGCTGTGACTCCCTCCATAAGCATATGGAGGGAGTCACTGGAAAGCCTGGGTGCAAGCGTCCACCTTTGTGCAGTGCTTGTCAGTGTTTGCAGCACCTCAATGCTGTCAAACACTGACAGAACAACTGTCAAACTCAATGTGGCCATGGTCCCTTTAAGGAAACCGGCTGATGACACGTCATCAAATGACGTCATCAGACCCGCTTCCTGTTAATTGGCCGATAAACCCGCAGGGCGGGCTCAACATGGCCAATCAAGGGAAAATCCCTTTGAAAGAGCGGCTGCAGCTGGGAGCGGGACCGGAACCCGGAAACCAGCTCTCCCGCCACCATCCCGCCTCCGCTGAGAAAAATCCAGCCCCAAGTGCTACCAACTGAGCCACGGAAGAATAGTCATGCATGAGGTTCTGCAAGGCTAGCCGGTGCCTGTGGAGCTGTACCTGAGCAAGAAAACTAGAACCTTCAGAAGAGGCAAATAAAGTGGAAAGATTAATTGACAATAACAAGAAAAATCTACCAAATGTAAATTTGATCCATTCCTTTTTTTTGGAATTCACTCATGCAAACAGAAAAGTATAAATTAGGTGGTAGAAAGTCGCAAATAACTCAGAGACTAATGAATATGCAACATCTTTAATCATCTACCGAACACAGTTACGCTGCAACTCATGAAATATATTCATGCTCAGAAAACATCTGCATGGTAACAGAATTGCTGTCATGTTTGCAAAATTATACCTTATTTATTCATTTAAAAGGTGAAATAGTCAACATTACAAATCATCAGCCCTCTCTTTATATTCATAGAACAAATATATTACATAGAAATAATTTAAACCTGAGTTTTATTTCACACCTGAAAAAAGACATTAACACATGAATCACCAAGGTGAAATGTCTCACGTCTATCAAGCCCCTTCTCAAAAGTCACACCGCTTCCTAGTTAAGCAATGCCTCGATTTCAAAATTCTCATCCTGGTTTTCAAATCCCCCCATGGCCTCACCCCTCCCTATCTCTGTAATCTCCTTCAGCCCCACAAACCCCCCAAAATAGCTGCGCTCCTCCAAGTCTGCCCTCTTGAGGATCTCTGATTATAATCGCTCAACCTTTGGTGGCCGTGCCTTCTGTTGCCTGGGCCCTAAGCTCTGGAATTCCCTGCCTAAACCTCTCCGCCTCGCTACCTCTCTTTCCTCCTTTAAGACGCTCCTTAAAACCTACCTCTTTGACCAAGCTTTTGGTCACCTGCCCTAATTTATCCTTATGTGGATCGGTGTCAAATTTTTTGTCTTGGGATGTTTTACTGTGTTAACGGCGCTATGTAAATACAAGTTGTTGTTGTTATAATATTATATTGTCCCCTTATAGCTGCAGAGACACTTTCATGGTGTTTCCAGTCTGTGGAACAGAATGTGTAACAGGTATGCACTTCATGCCATTTCTACAGCTCTGGTAGCTGATAATTGTGGTTTTGGGGCAGAGAATTCCAAAGATTCACAACCCTCCAAGTGAAGAAATTCTTCCTCATCTCAGTCTTAAATAGCCTACCCCTTATCCTGAGACTATGCCCCCTAGTTCTCGACACTCCAGCCAGGGAAAACAACTTCTCAGCATCTACCCTGTCAATCCCCTTCAGAATCTTGTATGTTTCAATGAGATTACCTCTCATTCTTCTAAACTCCAGAGAGTATAGGCTCATTCTACACAATCTCTCATCATAGGACAGCCCTCTCATCCCAGGAATCAATCTAGTGAGCCTTCGTTGCACTGCCTCCAAGGCAAGTACATCCTTCCTTAGATAAGGAGACCAAAACTGTGCACAGTACTCCAGGTGTGGTCTCACCAAGGCCCTGTACAATTGTAGCAAGACTTCCTTACTCTTATACTCCAACCCCCTTGCAATAAAGGCCAACATGCCATTTGCCTTCCTTATTGCTTGCTGTACCTGCATGCTAGCTTTCTGTGTTTCTTGCATGAGGACACCCAAATCTCTCTGAACACCAACATTTGAAAGTTTCTCACCATTTAAAAAATATTCTGTTTTTCTATTCTTCCTACCAAAGTGAATAACCTCACATTTCCCTACATTATACTCCATCTGCCACCTTACTGCCCACTCACTTAATCTATCTATATGCCTTTGCAGATACTTTGTGTTCTCCTCACAGCTTACTGTACCACCTAGCTTTGTATCATCAGCAAACTTGGATACATTACACTCGGTCCCTTCATCTAGGTCCTTAATATAGATTGTAAATAACTGAGGCCCCAACACTGATCCTTGCGGCACCCCACTAGTTACAGCCTGCCAACCTGAAAAAGATCTGTTTATCCCTACTCTCTGTTTTCTGTCCGTTAACCAATCCTCTATTCATGCTACTATATTACCCCCAACCCCATGAGCCCTAATCTTGTGTAATAACCTTTTATGTGGCACCTTATCAAATGCCTTTTGGAAATCCAAATATACTATATCCACTGGTTCCCCTTTATCTACCCTGCTAGTTACATCCTCAGAAAACTTTAATAAATTTGTCAAACACGATTTCCCTTTCATAAAATCATGTTGACTCTGCCTAATCATGTTATGATTTTCTAAGTGCCCTGACATCACTTCCTTAACAATGGATTCCAGCATTTTCCCGACGACTGATGTCAGGCTAACTGGCCTGTAAGTTCCCTGTTTTTTCTCTCCCTCCTTTCTTGAATAGCGGTGTTACATTTGCGACCTTCCAATCCGGTGGGACCATTCTAGAATCTAGGGAATTTTGGAATATCAAAACCAATGCATCCACTATCTCTTCAGCCACCTCTTTTAGAACCCTTGGATGTAGGCCGTCAGGTCCAGGGGATTTGTCGGCTTTTAGTCCCATTCGTTTCTCTAGTACTTTTTCCCTACTTATATTAACTACGTTAAGTTCCTTACCCTCAATAGACCCTTGGTTCCCCACCATTTTTGGTATGCTTTTTGTGTCTTCTACTGTGAAGACAGATACAAAATATTTGTTTAACGTTTTAGCCATTTCCTTATTCCCCATAATAATTTCTCCTGTCTCAGCCTCTAAGGGACCAACGTTTATTTTTGCTACTCTCTTCCTTTTCACATACTTGTCAAAGCTCTTACAATCTGCTTTTATATTTCTTGCTAGTTTTCTCTCATATTCTATTTTTTCCCTTTTTATCAATTTTTTGGTCAACCTTTGCTGGTTTCTGAAACTCTCCCAATCCTCAGGCTTACTATTATTCTTTGCAACATTATAAGCTTCTTCTTTCTATCTAATGCTATCCTTAACTTCTTTAGTTAGCCACGGTTGGATCTCTTTTCCCGTGGAGTTTTTGTTTCTCAATGGAATGTATTTTTGTTGAGAATTATGAAATATTTCTTTAAGTCACTCTCAAAATTAACATGAAATTCTATCATATTATGATCACTCTGCCCCAGAGGATCCTTTACTATGAGATTGCTAATTAACCCTGTCTCATTACACAGTACAAGATCTAAAATAGCCTGTTCCCTGGTTGGTTCCATGACATATTGTTCTAGGAAACTGTCCCGAATGCATTCCATGACCTCGTCCTCCAGACTACCTTTGCCAATTTGATTTGTCCAGTCTATATGAAGATTAAAGTCCCCCAAGATTATTGCATTACCTTCGTTGCATGCTCCTACTATTTCTTGATTAATATTCTGTCCAACGGTACAGCGACTGTTAGGGGGTCTATATACTACTCCTACCAGTGTTTTCTGCCCCTTGTTATTCCTTATCTCCACCCATACTGATTCTACTTCCTGATCTTCTGAGCCGAGATCCTTTTTCGCTACTGTCCTTATGTCACCCTTTATTATCAGAGCTACCCCTCCTCCTTTTCCATTCTGCCTGTCTTTTTGAAACGTCAAGTACCCTGGAACATTTAGTTCCCAACCTTGGCCACCTTGCAACCATGTCTCTGTAATGGCTATTAGATCAAACCCATTTATCTCTATTTGTGCCACTAGTTCGTCTATCTTGTTACGAATGCTTCGTGCATTCAGATAAAGTGCCTTTCATTTAAATTTTTTACCATTATTTCCTGCTTTGACCTTATTCTTTGCTGCGCTGCTACCGTTAAACTCTCTGTCCCTTCCTGTCACACTCTGCTTAATTTTACCCAAATCGCTACACTGCTCTATTGCCCTGACCTTTCTCTTTAAATTTCTAAATTTCCCCTCGCCTGACCCCTCCCCGCCTTCATGTACAGAAGCTGGTGATATAAAATCAGGGCAGACAGCTCTCCGGCACTGGGAGAATCCTGTCTCTGTCCCCTTGTTCCTCATTCACCCAAGGTTAATAATCTTTTGCTATTTACCCAGAGTAAAGTTCCCACCTTTCACTCACCCCTTTACTGGCTGCTCCTCTCTCGGCACCGTTCCCACTCACCACAATGCTGCTGCTCCCGGTTCTACAGGAAATTCTGGGTCCCATAACCACCCCACCCCAGTCTCCAGTCCTCTCTCCCCTCCCACACAAGCCTCAAAACTCCAACCCCCCAGTTCCCCTCCCCCCACCCAAACCCCAATCACCCTGACGCCATCCCCAATTTCCCTCTGCCCAAGCCCCAACAATCCAATCCGCATTTCCTAGTCTCCCTTCCTCCCCTGAGGACCCATCTCCGACCCGTTGTCCCCTGTTACTCTCTCCCTCTGCCCCGAGACCCGATATCCTGACCCCCCCCCACCTGAGGCCCCCGCTATCGGAGTTGTTGCGAGAAGCCCCGATGGGCATAAGGCTTTCACCTCTAATGTCCTGAGTTCTGGACTGGAGCCTTACCTGAACCGGGGCAATTTGGCATGTGACCACTTTTGCATTAATGAGCTATTTAAATGAGGCACCTGACCACCCCCCTCTCCCCTTCCCCAAAATCACCCACTGAAAAAACAGATGGGCTGAGATTCAGGCGTGGAAAATCACATGTTCATTTTTCCGCTTCCATGCACTGTCAGTGGGGCCTCAAAACTTGAGGCCTATAAATCCCTAGTTTTAATGCAGTTATTTCACTTGTTCTGAATGCTGAGATTGCCTTTATCTCCTGGGGGAAAAAAAATCCCCTTACTTCCAATCAGCGCACAGCAGAAGAAGAGCAAGAGGAAATGGGGCTAAATTACAGCCCTAGGCACATCCCACAGCTGGGGCAGGACTGGAGGCTCAAAGAGACACGAGAACTGTCGAGGGCCACAGGTGAAGGCAAGGCGGGCCCCAAATGAAGCCAGGCTACAGTCAGAGTACTGCTGACTTGGAAATGGTAATAAATATTACTTGTTGAATAAAAATACACAGTGCCAAACAAAGACTAAATCCCCTGAAGGAATCAGCAGCATTTCCAGCCAAATGCTAATCAACATATGCTAGATATTTATGCATTTCCTCTCCATAATAATCTTTTTACTTGCAGTAATTCTGCAGGGCAGGGGGTAAGCTTTTATTAGTTAACACATTTAAATAGCCTTTGCTGCAAGTTTCCAAACAAGATCGTTTCAAATTTCCAGGCAGGGTTCCCATTAATTCACAATTTCAAGCAATTTACTTCCATTTTGTTGCCTCCAGTGGAATTGAGACGACATTTTGATCGGTGCCGCGAAGCCAAATCCCGAATCCATACCAGGGAAATCCCCAGCCAGAGGATCATGCATTGGAAATGGAATCTCAATTAACCTTTGCGCTAAGCTATCATCACTGGGAGAGATTTGTCAATTCTTGGTTGTGGCTGTTAGATCTGAGCACTTCGCATCAGGCGGGGGAAGGATACAACAACAGCATCTATCCAAGTGGTACAAACATCTCTCAGCAGCAGATCAGAAGGCCAGACCTCTTCCTGCCCTACTGCCCAAGCAGAAAGTACAGGAAAGGCAAAATAACTTGCATTTATATAGCACCTTTCACAACCACAGGACATCCCAAAGCGTTTTATATCCAATTAAGTAGTTTTGAAGTGTAGTCACTGTCGTCGCATAGGAAAACGTGGCAGTCAATGTGTGAACCACAAACAGCAATGAGATAAATGACCAGATAATCTGTTTTAGGGATGTTGGTTGAGGGATAAATATTGGCCGGGAAAGAACTCCAGAGAGAATTTCCCTGCTCTTCTGGAATTCTCTGCCCCAGAGGGCTGTGGATGCTGAGTCTTTGAGTATATTCAAGGCTAAGATCGATAGATTTTTGGACTCTAGGGGAATCAAGGGATATGGAGATTGGGCGGGAAAGTGGAGTTGAGGTCGATGATCAGCCATGATCTTATTGAATGGCGGAGCAGGCTCGAGGGGCCGT
The DNA here is from genome assembly GCA_030390025.1 of Squalus acanthias. Lineage (NCBI taxonomy): Eukaryota > Metazoa > Chordata > Chondrichthyes > Squaliformes > Squalidae > Squalus > Squalus acanthias. Next base: position 13,702,084 of record CM059446.1, on the reverse strand, counting down.
ATGGCCTACTCCTGCTCTTATTTCTTATGTTCTTCATGGCATAGTGCCATGGGATCTTTTACGCCCATCTGAAAGGGCGGACGGGGCCTCCGTTTAACATCTCATCCAAAAAACGGCACCTCCGATAGAGCAGCACTCCCTCAGTACTGCACTGAAATGTTAGACAAAATGATTTGCTCACGTCTCTGGAGTGGGACTTCTATCTGAGAGGTGAGAGTGCTACCACTGACACAAGGCTGGCACCTTTGACGTAGGATGCATCAGTGAAGCAACAAAAGAAAACAAAAGTATAATGGGCTTGCCCCTCCCTATTATTGCTCTCCTCAAGCCCTACAACCCTCCATGATCTCTGCGCACCTCCAATTCTAGCCTCTTGCGCAATCCCAATTTTCATTGCTCCACCATTGGCGGCCGTGCATTCAGCTGCCTAGGCCTTAAGCTCTGGAATTCCTTCCCTAAACCTCTCCGCCTCTCTCTCCTCCTTTAAGAAGTACCTTAAAACCTATCTCTTTTGGTCACCTACCCTAATATCTCCTTATGTGGCTCGGTGTCAAATCTTTGTTTGATAACGCTCCTGTAAAGTGCCTTGGGACATTTTACTACGTTAAAGGCGCTATATAAATGCAAGTTGTTGCTCTCGAGATCCCTTGCAGTGGTTGCTAATTTCACCTGGATGGTTAGATGCAGGCGAGGAGCCATAGTAGAGCACGCTCCAAGTGAAGGTTGGGTGGCGCACAGCGGACAAGCTAAATGCCTGCACGTGTTGAAGGACGGGAAGGGCAAATTGTAAAAAGGTTGCAATTGATTGAGTTTGGAGAAGAACACTATATCGTAAACAAAGATATCTAATACAGTATATTGAAAAATTTACATCCACATGCACTGTCAACTTTTCCATTCTAAATTCCTGTGTCCACATTTATAATGGAAACTGCCTATGTAAACATGTCACACTGTAATTACATTATCCCCCCCAGTGGAGGTGCTGCAGCGCCACCACTAGTGGGAGAGGCTAATACCAGCACGACAAGTCTACATAGACTTCGCCCATTATAAATGTCGATGTAGGAATTTATAATGTAAATATTAAAATGGCAGAACGTGTGACTTTAAAATGGGGACTGAGTTACATCTCCATGCCCTGGTTCAATTATCCCCGCACTCTAACCCCACTCCACCTGATTGACTCTTTATGTACAGCACCATGAGAGATTGCCTCATGTTACATATGAAAAATTGAAATTTGGGGGGCAATTTTAACCCCACCTGCCCAGTGGAAGCCGGCCAGATTACTTAGCCACCTTGGAATCGCTAGGAATTGACAGCTGTCTACTGAGCAGGCGGCAAGGACACCCGACGGGGTCCTTTTCTTACATGTGCACTTCGGGTCCTGATGATGTCATCGGGACCCGACTGCAATTTTAACTCGCCGGCTTCAGGGGGAAGCCTGAGTGGCTTTCCCGACAAGGTGAAGACAGCGGGGAAAAGGATCTCGAGCCAGACGAGGGCACGGACAGGAGCAGCAATACTCCCCCCACCCCCCTTGCCCCGCAAGGAAAGCTTAAACCTTCCCTGCTGGAGACTTGTCCCCCCCCCCCCATCCCAATCACAAGACCTCCGCGGGACGGTCCCAGCAGCCAATCCTGCCTGATTTTCCACCACTTCCCGCCCAGAACAGATGAGAAGTCGGCCGGCGGGATTCAAACGAGGCCCAGGAGTTAAAAAAATAGCCCGAGTCTCACTTCCGGAGCTGCGGGCGGGTTTCTAACTTGCAATCGGGGTTAAAATCAGACCTTTGACCTTTGCACTCGGCTGCCATTGTTTGCACCAAGGCAGCTAAGTAAGTTAATTCTATTTCTGGAATTAGCTGACCTGCTTTCCTTCCCGTCAGGCTGTCTGCTTTGCGCAAAGCTGCAAGCACAGGCTGCTGCAAATCTTCCTCTTGCTGCAGAGCCTGGCCTGAGGATCTGCTTGCGCTGTTGCATGTTGAATCGCTTTGCACGCGGTCTCAAGTCATCTGCTAGTCACTGCAATCTCATTTAACTGTATGCTTCGAATCTTAAAACAAAAGAAAATGGACTCGGCTGTCAGCGCTTGAACCAGAGGCGAGGGGGACTTGCCATGGAAATAAATCTGAATCTTATGAGGATTCGTAAAGGTTTACTTTTATGATAACTCGTATCTCAAGTTAACATGCTGCATTCCCCAAGTTGCTGGTTTAACATCCCGGTCCAGTCAAGCGCCTCTGACTTACAGAGCTTGTCCTGAGCTCGGTGGCTGCGATTGCTGGCGCGGCTCGGTAAACTGGACACTGAGGCCCCGATCACAAACACGCACGTAATGTTTACCACATTAACAAGCGGCTGATGACTTCGTTAGCCAGCGCGACCCCGAAACCAGCAGCGCGACCTGCACTTAGCAGCCGGGCACTTGCTGCCAGATTTATGTGGTACGGCCGAGATGGGAATTCAACCCCCTACTGAGGTCATATGCAGAATACATACACTGTAAATTCACGGCCGACGTTATATCAGTGCGTGTAATTAGCCTTGTAAATCCCAGAAAGCTGCCTCTGACAGTTATACTGAATGCTTGCAATGTTTTATGCCAGTGATCTAGGCTCACTCTGCAATCATACCCTGGGCAAACCACAAGCATTAATGTAGCTACCCCCGAGCTCCTTAAGCACACTTAAAGCTGAATTATGTGAGTTTTTCATCTGTTTCACTTTGATTTACCAACAGCGTGGAAACTTGACTGATGACCATGCATTTCAAACAACAGCTAACAGTTAAAGACAGTTCAGTGCTGTTTTTTTTGGACTTCCCACTGCCACGCTCCCTCCGGGCAAGTCAACGCATTTACCACTGGTCACCATTTTATGGATTGATAAAAGGCACTTTTATGCTTCCCTTTGTTCTGTTTTCAGGAGAACAGAGGGTTGCCAAGGCACAAAAACCCCCACAGGAAAAGTGGTCCAACCGTGGCTAACGAGAGAAGTTAAAGAAAGTATTAGCTCAAAGGAAGAGGCTTATAACGTTGCCAAAAAAGTAGTAAGCCTGAGGATTGGGAGGATTTTAGAATTCAGCAAAGGAGGACCAAGAAATTGATAAGGAAATACAAAAAAGAATATGAGAGTGAATTAGCAAGAGACATAAAAACAGATTGTAAACGTTTCTATAGGTATCTAAATAGGCAGAGATTAGTGAAAGTAAACGTGGGCCCATTAGAGGCAGAGACAGGAGAAATTATAATGGGCAATAAGGAAATGGCAGAGACATTAAACAAATACTTTGTATCGGTATTCATAGTAGAAGACACAAAAAACATTCAGAAAATAATGGGGAACCAAGGGTCTAGAGAGAATGAGGAACTTAAAGAAATCAGTATAAGTAAAAGACATAGGGCTGGATTTTACCAGCCCTGGGGAGGCGTGTTTGGAGGCGGGACTGCCGGGAAAATGGTAGAATTTGGGGGCGGGTGCCCAACCCAACCCCAATCTGCCTCTGTGCCATCTTGCCAGGAGGCGGGAAACCGTCCCGTGCCGGGTCCCATCTCCTTGGAGGCGGGAAGGGATTACAGCAACTTAACCCCTCCGACCCCCACAAAGTGCACTGTGAAGGTAAGTGATGGGTGCAAGTGTGGAGAGGTGAGTATCTGAGGTAAGTCAAAGTGTTAGAAAAAGTGTACTTACCTTTGTTTCTTCCTGCAGGCTTCATTCGGTGGGTATGTGGAGAGTCTCGCACCTCCGCGGCAGAGATGACAGATCGCCGTAGCATTCTCTAATGTAACAACCATCTAATTTCTACAAAAGAGGTTTGATGAGGTCTTGAATTCAAGAACTCATCAAACTACAGAGAATGTCAGTATTTGACAGCTTCACAGAGCTGTCAAATGATGAAATTCCATCTGTCAAAAATCTTTGACAGATGAAACGTCATACGTTGACATTCTCTGTAACCGGCTTTCCCTTAATTGGCCTGCTAAGCCCACTGGGCGGGCTTAACAAGGTCAATCAAGGGAAAATAGCGTGAGTTGGCCAGAAGTCGATGGAGGTGGGATTAAAACCCGAGAAGTGGGAGTCCCGCCTCCAAAAGCTCCCCACTGGCAAATAGTACTGGAGAAATTAATGGGACTAAGTGGCAACAAATCCCCTGGACCTGACGATCTGCATCCTAGGGTTTTAAAAGAGGTAGCTGCAGAGATAGTGGATGCACTGGTATTAATCTTCCAGAATTCCCTAGATTCTAGAACAGTCCTCAAGGAGTGGAAGTTGGCAAACATAACCCCGCTATTTAAGAAAGGAGGAAGAGAAAAAACAGGGAACTATAGGCCAGTTAGCCTGACATCAGTAGTAGGCAAAATGCTAGAATCTATTATTCGGGATGTGGTAACAGGGCACTTAGAAAATCGTAATATCATTAGGCAGAGTCAACATGGTTTTATGAAAGGAAAATCGTGTTTGACAAATCTGTTAGAGTTTTTTGAAGATGTAACTAGTAGGATGAATAAGGGGGAACCAGTGAATGTAGTGTATTTGGATTTTCAAAAAGCTTTCGATAAGGTGCCACACAAGAGGTTATTACACAAAATTAGGACTCATGGGATTGGTTGTAATATATTAGCAAGGATTGAGGATTGGTTAATGGACAGAAAACAGAGAGTAGGAATAAACGGGACTTTTTCGGGTTGGCAGGCTGTAACTCGTGGGGTACTGCAAGGATCAGTGCTTGGGCCTCAGCTATTTACAATCTATATCAATGATTTGGATGAAGGGACAGAGTGCAACTTATCCAGGTTTGCTGATGATACGAAGTTAGGTGGGAAAGTAAGCTGTGAGGGGGACGCAAAGAGGCTGCAGAGAGATATAGACAGGTTGACTCGGTGGGCAAGAACATGGCAAATGGAATACAATGTGGGGAAGTGTGAAGTTATCCACTTTGGTAGGAAAAACAAAAAAGCAGAATATTTTTGAATGGTGAGAAACTGGAATATGTTTACATTCAGAGGGACCTGGGTGTCCTTGTACATGAATCACAGAAACTTAACATGCAGGTACAGCAAGCAATTAGGAAAGCAAATGGTATGTTAGCTTTTGTTACAAGGGGATTAGAGTATACGAGTAAAGAAGTCTTACTACAATTATACAAGGCATTGGTGAGGCCACACCTGGAGTACTGTGTACAGTTCTGGTCTCCTTACCTAAGGAAACATAGCCTTAGAGGGAGTGCAACGAAGGTTCACTAGACTGGTTCCTGGGATGAGGGGATTGCCCTATGAGGAGAGATTGAGTAGACCAGGCCTATATTCCATAGAGTTTAGAAGAATGAGAGGTGATCTCATTGAAACAGATAAAATTCTTAAGGGGCTTGACAGGGTTAATGCTGAGAAAATGTTTCCCCTGGCTGGGGAGTCTAGAACACAGGGTCACAGTCTCAGAATAAGGGATCGGCCATTTAGGACTGAGATGAGGAGAAATTTCTTCACTCAAAAGGTTGTGAATATTTGGAATTCTCTACCCCAGAGAGCTGTGGATGCTCAGTCGTTGAGTATATTCAAGACAGAGGTCGATACATTTTTGGGAAGGAAGGGAGTTAAGGGATATGGGGATAGTGCAGGAAGGTGGAGTTGAGGTAGAAGATCAGCCATGATCTTGTTGAATGGCGGAGCAGGCTCGAGGGGCCAAATGGCCGACTCCTGCTCCTATTTCTTATATTCTTTTTTTTATCCGTTCATGGGATGTGGGTGTTGCTGGCAAGGTCAGCATTTATTGCCCATCCCTAACTGCCCTTAAGAAGGTGGTGGTGAGCCGCCTTCTTGAACCGCTGCAGTCCGTGTGGTGAAGGTACTCCCACAGTGCTGTTAGGGAGAGTTTTCCAGGATTTTGACCCAGCAACAATGAAGGAACAGTGATATATTTCCAAGTCAGGATGGTGTGTGACTTGGAAAGGAACTTGGAGGTGATGGTGTTCCCATGCACCTGCTACCCTTGTCCTTCTAGGTGGTCACAGGTTTGGGTGGTGCTGTCGAAGATGCCTTGGCGAGTTGCTGCAGTGCATCTTGTAGATGGTACACACTGCAGCCACAGTGCGCCGGTGGTGGAGGGAGTGAATGCTTAAGGTGGTGGATGGGGTGCCAATCAAGCGGGCTGCTTTGTCCTGGATGGTGTCGAGCTTCTTCAGTGTTGTTGGAGCTGCACTCATCCAGGCAAGTGGAGAGTATTCCATCACACTCCTTACTTGTGCCTTGTAGATGGTGGAAAGGCATTGAGGAGTTAGGAGGTGGGACACTCGCCGCAAAATACCCAGTCTCTGACCTGCTCTTGTAGCCACAGTATTTATGTGGCTGGTCCAGTTAAGTTTCTGGTCAATGGTGACCCCCAGAATGTTGATGGTGGGGGATTCAGTGATGGTAATGCCGTTGAATGTCAAGGGGAGTTGGTTAGACTCTCGCTTGTTGGAGATAGTCATTGCCTGGTACTTGTGTGGAGCGAATGTAACTTGCCACTTATCAGCCCAAGCCTGAATATCATCCAGGTCTTGTTGCATGCAGGCATGGACTGCTTCATTATCTGAGGAGTTGTGAATGGAACTGAACACTGTGCAGTCATCAGCGAACATCCCCACTTCTGACCGACGTTTGGACATATTCCTGGAGTTTTTGTCATATGCCCTCCCACCTCCAGCTGCCCTGCTCAAACAGCCTTTATGCTATCTCCCAAAATTTTTAGAACTGATAAACAAAAGTGTTCCATGAAAATGGAAAAAAAAGCAAACAATTTTCTTTAACGCCCCTTGAATTTTCTCATGGGTTTGTTCACAGCAGTGACCAGGAGATTACTCGTTAATTCCTGGAGATTCCAAGACAATCCTGGAGGGTTGGCACCCCGAGGAGAACAGCCTACATACACCACTTTCCCCTCTTACATTTATTGCTGGCTCTTGGAGACCAGATTACACTGGACCGAAGGGCCTCTATCCGTGCTGTATAACTCTATGGACTACAGACACACACGGGACTGGTTCGACACAGACGGATTCTGGAGCAAGAGGCATTGATCCAACAGCAGATTCTCATACCCACAACTTCAACGACACTTCTCTAATGGTGACTGCGATCCCCCAATGTAAAAGCACCCAAATCCCAGTTAATCATTTTCCTATCCAGTTCAAGGAATGGCATATCGAAGGCTGCCTCACAGCCGATTGAAATGCCACATTCTAAAGGGTGGTGGGTTTACGGGAATTTTAGAAATTTTATGGAAAACACAATATTTTCATTGTTGTTGGGGCTGCAAAAGGTTACTGTTGAACCCTTTGAACATTAATGGTTTCTCCCATCTGTTGAGAGTATTCAAATATTGATTGTTCCATAATGGATTATAAGCTGCCTCGCAAAGCAAAACGGGGTGGATAAAGCACAGAATCACATGGGCCTGCACTTACATTGAATATTCAGACAAAAACGCTTATTCCTTCAGATAAATCTGCCTCTTCGCCAAAGTTGCTGCAGTTTCTATCTCGCCACAAACTGAAACGAGTGTCTTCATGCCTTGCAGACTCTTGAAAATGCAGGGTCCAAGACTCTAATGGCAGACGTGCTGTCTAGATTTCCTCCACACCCCTTGACAGAACAATGAAAAACTTACTTTTTTCAATTCCTCAAAGACACACTTTCTTTGATGCCTCCATACTTGAGCCGTCTTCAGGGGCGCGATCTTGCCAGCCCTGGTGAGGCGGGACTGCCGGGAAAATGGCAGAATTTGGGGGCGGGTGCCCAACCCGCCTCCATACCATCTTCCCAGGAGGCGGGTAGCCATCCCACGCCAGGTCCCGTCTCCTTGGAGGCGGGAAGGGATTACAGCCACTTACCTGCCTGTTAACAGGTAGTTAACAGGCAGATAAGAGGATTATCCCCATTTTGCCCACACAAGTGCGGGCTTCCCGAAGGCTCCGAACCCCGCCAGGGTCAGCGAGGCGAGCAGTGGGTCTGCGGGGGTCGGGGGGGGGGTCCAAAAGTGCACTGTGAAGGTAAGTGATGGGTGCAAGTGTGGAGAGGTGAGTATGTGAGGTCAGTGCAAAGTGTTAGTAAAAGTGTACTTACCTTTGTTTCTTCCTGCAGGCTTCAGTCGGTGGGTATGCGGAGAGTCTCGTACCTCCGTGTTGGAGATGACAGATGGCCGTTGCATTCTCCAATGCAACAACCATCTCATTTCATAAAGAAAGAGGTTTGATGAGGTCTTGAATTCAAGAACTCATCAAACTACAGAGAATGTCACTGTTTGACAGCTTCACAGAGCTGTCAAACGATGACAATTCATCTGTCAAAATTTTTTGACAGAAGAAACGTCATACATTGACATTCTCTGCAACTGGCTTTGCCTTAATTGGCCTGCTAAGCCCGCTGGGCGGGCTTAACAAGGTCAATCAAGGGAAAATAGCGTGGGTTGGCCAGAAGTTATTGGAGGCGGGACTGAAACCCGACAAGCGGGAGTCCCGCCTCCAAAAGCTCCCCATTGGCAAAATCACCCCCCAACTATCGGTGGCACTGGTCTTCCTATCTTCTCCGCTTTCAAATGGCCCCCACATTTCCACAATTGCGGCCTACCAGAGGTTCATCATTTTTACCAAATAACTCTTTTCTTTCAATAACTGTTAAAGCTCAGTTCTCTCATTAGCCTGTGGCTCTTGTTTATGTGACATTTGGGCTCAGTGCTTTCACTCTCAACCTGTGAGTCAGATAGTCGTGGATTCACGTCTCACTCCAGAGTCTTGAGGACAGAATCCAGGCTGACATTTCATTACAGTGCCAGGGGAGCACTGCACTGTCACAGGTGCTGCCTTTTGGATCAGATATTAAACTGAGGCCCCGTAAACCCTTTCAAGTGGATGTAAAAGATCCCATCAGAGAAGAGCAGGGGAGCTCTCCAGGTCAACATTTATCCCCTCACCCAAGACCACCAAAGACAGATTATCTGGACATTTTTATTTTCATACTGATGGGAGACTAGGACCTTTGGAGGATCAAAAAGGTTTTGGTGTCCATGTACACAACTCATAAAAGCTAGAGCACAAGTGTAAACACTGATCAAAAAAGGCTAATGGAAAAGTGATTTGAATTCAAAAGTGAGGACGTGATGTTTCCGTGGTACGGAGCCTTGGTCAGAGGCCTTCTGGACACTGCATTCAGTTCTGGGCACTGAACCTCAGAAAAGATATATTGGCCTTGTAGGGGGTTCAGCGCAGATTCACGGGAATGACACCTGGGCTTAAAGGGTGAAGTTATGAGGACAGGTTGTGAGGTGATCTAATCCAGGTATTTAAAAAGGTGAAAGGATTTGATAGGGTAGATACAGAGAAACTATTTCCTCTGGTGGGGGAATCCAGTCCGAGAGGGCATAATCTGGAACTCGCGTCCCCAAAAGGCTACGGATGAAAATTTTAACTGCTGGGCCTCATTTGAATCCCGCAGGGAAGGATCAAAATTGAGTGGCCCAGAAGCCACCCACCAGCATCAGAAAATGGCCATCAGCAGCAACGCAGGTCCGGACTAGGGGTAGTGGCATGTTTGCAGAGGTCTTGCGTTGTGGGGCCCGGTGGAACATTCCTGCCCCTCCAGGCCTCGTTAAGGAAAGATTTTCTTTAAACTTACCTCAGCGGATTCCACCGGCTTCCCGACAGGAAAAGGGGTGGGCATCCCGCTCAATGGCCAGCTAAAATTCCATCGGGGTCCCATGTATGTACACGGGACCCTGATTTGCATTTCTCAATGTGGCTCCCACTGGCTAGAGGTTTCATCTGCCGCCAAAGCCAACGAGGTTAAAATTGCAGATCGGCGGGGTGGGAGCAGGAAATGGAGCCGCTCCATTGTGACCGTCGAGCCCGCTCCATTCCTGCCGATTGGGGATTGTTAAAATCAGCCCCAACATGTGTGAGAGGTTCACTACTGAAGACACAAAGCACAAGCCTGACGGAAAACAGGTGAAACATTTCATAAATTTAACTCACGGATATAATAAATATTGATGGCAGCTGGAGAGCTATAATTAGTCACTTACTGCCCTCAGGATACAGACATAACCTCAAACATTCAACAGGACTTTCACCTTTGCTCGTTATAATGAACTCTCATTGACCCTTTGGCAATAGTTCACTACTGTACCTGGCAGCTCCAGATATTTCTATAGCACACTTTGCAGCAACATTAATGCACCTATTTATGTGTAAACCAGTCTAGTTGAATTCCAAAGCATTCCAGACCCCAACGACCTTCGGCATAAAGGAATTTCTCCTAGCCCCATTCCCCAGTCAGAAAAAATAGTCTTTCCCTATTTATTCTATCAAAGCCTTAAAAAAAAACTTCAATTAAATTTCTTGTTGGATTTCTTTGCTCCAATATCTCAAGGCTTTATCAAAACTATAGCATTCCATCCCTGGCGTCAATCTGGTCTACTGTATGTCCAGGTGCGGTCTCACCAGGCGCTGGTGAGACCGCACCTGGAGTACTGCGTACAGTTTTGGTCTCCATATTTAAGGAAGGATATACTTGCATTGGAGGCAGTGCAGAGAAGGTTCACTAGGTTGATTCCTGGGATGAAGGGGTTGACGTATGACGAAAGGTTGAGCAGGTTGGGCCTATACTCATTGGAGTTTAGAAGAATGAAAGGTGATCTTATTGAAACATATAAGATTCTGAGGGGGATTGACAGGGTAGATGCTGAGAGGATGTTTCCCCTCGTGGGGGTATCTAGAACTAGGGGGCATAGTTTCAGAATAAGGGGTCGCCCATTTAAGACGGAGATGAGGAGGAATTTCTTCTCTCAGAGGGTCGTGAATCTTTGGAATTCTCTACCCCAGAGAGCTGCGGAGGCGGAGTCATTGAATATATTCAAGGCAGAGATTGACAGACATTTGAACTACAAGGGAGTCAAGGGGTATAGGGAGAGAGCGGGAAAGTGGTGTTGAGGACAAGATTGGATCAGCCATGATCTTATTGAATGGCGGAGCAGGCTCGAGAGGCCAATTGGCCTACTCCTGCTCCTGTTTCCTAGGTTCTTATGTTAATGTCCTTTCAATAATTGGGTGCTGAAAACGACGCAAAATGCCCTAACTATTGCCTTGTATAAATTTATTAACTTTTGGTCTTTATGTCCCTATTTATGAAACCCAAAACGCTACTGACCTTTTTGTTTGTGGTTTTATCTACCTATGCTCACCCTTTCAGGAATTCTGCTTTTGGAACCCCTAGCTCTCTTTGGTCAATCCATCAGTTACCAAGGCAGGGTCGCCAGGAATTAAAGATTAATCTCCTGGACACTGCTGCGAACAACCCCATGGGAAAAATCACAGGGGCGGTAAAAATTGTGGTTTTTCTTTGAACATTTTGGTTTTATTAGTTATAAAAATATCAGACATGGGAGAAAAGGCTGTTTGACTGAGTCAAGAATTATCCAATCGGATAATGAAGAGTGTTCACTTTCCGATTGGCGTGGGAAGGTGGTGCACAGCAAGAATGGACATGTTGGCCAACCAATGGCAGGAGTGTGGGGGCGGGGCGGTTGGAGGTCATGCGATGACAGCTCCGCGAATATGCCCAACCAGAGTTGGCAACCCTATGCCAAGGGAATGTCTGTTACTATGTACACACATTTTACCATTGTGTCTGGATCACGAACAAATGGCTGCTTTTCATTCAACGCTTGTGCTTAGTTAGCTCCGTTTCGCTGGGCTCGTGACGGAGGGTGGCGCTGAAATTGGCCTCCGCATTGGTGGGCTAGGGAGCGCGGGTTTCCCCTTCTGATCACTATTTGGACATCAGGTGAGGATCGGGTTCAACTATAATACTCCTGGCAGATGACCTGTTGAATCCACTGCCTGTGCACACATGTGAAAATGGACTACTTGTGTAAGGTGTTCGAGAGTTGCTGGCACTTGGAAGGCTGGCCTGAAGAGAACCAGAGGAGAAGAGAAAGCTCAGCTATGTATATGAACAAAAATAAATTAATAATTCTTCACAATGGGCTGAATAATGCAGCCCACACTGTGGTAATAAATAATAGCCTTTACACTACTCAATATAGGCTCAGTTCCTTCTGACAAAATTCCATATTTTTATTTTACAGTATAACCTTTATAGGTTTGAGATGATGAACAGTGAAATCCCACACACCAAAGGGAATTCAGTGTTTAAAGGGAAGATTGGTAGTGTTCTATTTTAAAGTCCAAATGGGTGCACGTTACTATTTTTATTCACGGTACGTGTAATTGTAGTGTCGAATTGCAGAAAGCTAAATAAAAGTGAAGTGGCTCATAAATCAGAACCTGTCACTTTTAACTTGATATAAAGGCTAATTAAAACCTAATTCACTTCATTGCTTGGGCAAGTTTAATGAAAAGTAGTCGCAGTACTGGAATGCATTTAGCTGCAGCACGGGTCATGACAAGCTCACGGTGGAAGCAGAACAACAGAGGACAGCACTTGTGTCCAGTGCTCACCGAATGTGGACATGTCCCATGTGCTTAGCGAAGCTAAGGGGAAGTCTGTTACTAAACCTGCAGCACAGATTCACCTGATGTTTCAGGGACTCCACTTCAAAAGTACTTCATTGGCTGTAAAGCGCTTTGAGATGTCCGGTGGTCGTGACAGGCGCTATAGAAATGCAAGTCTTTCTTTCTTTGGCACGGCATTTTGACGAATATGTAATTTTACAGGTAAAAATGTAAAAGAAAGATATCCACTCAGGTAAGCCTTCCATGCCAGCTATAATTCCTTCCCTTGGGTTTCTCCCTATTTCTTTCCTTCTTTCCTGAGTCCCACTGGGGGACAATTCCTGGCTACTGGTTGGGATCTCGCCCAAGTGACCAATATCACTGTGTGAGTCCAGACAATGCGTATCGGTCAGCCATTCAGCCTCGGACAGTTGGCACGCAGACAAGCTCAGTTAGGCAGAGCAATGCGGGTCATTTGGAGAAAGATCAGCTGCTGTTTTTTTTGACGGGGAGAGCAGATTGTTTTTTTTTCAGGGGAATTGAAACTCTGGGGTTGAGGGGGGGGGGGTGGGGGGTGGGGTAGAAATCTGTTGGTGTCCGATTTCGCGAACGAAGGCGGTGATACAGCCTCAGCGCGCGCCTGAACTGAGAGGCTCAAGGCCGGCCCAAAATTGGGCCTGGGCCTCAGGGACGGCACCTGCTCCACACCAATTTCTCGAGGGGAATCCTAAAACAGGCGGTAGGCCCCTCATTTACATACATAAGGGGCCTAATGCCTGCTTTAGGCGGCTGCCAGGGATGCCTGAAAAATCGGCCTGACCAATTTCGGGTCAGACCTCTTCCAAGTGTCCTTTGGGCACGGGACGTTGGTGCCCAGAATTGGGCCTCGTTGTGCAAGTCTTACGCCTGAAAAACAGGTGCAACGAGATTCAATTTCTACCCCTTTGAGCATAATTATTAGGGGTGCCAATTGGGCACCGTAGAAGAACACAAGAGAAAGATTTAAAACATAATAGTAAATAATTTTTCAGTATCGTAATTAGTAAAACAGCGATTAGGAAGAAGGTAAGAATTCTAAAGAATAAAAGTGGTGGAGTACCTAAAATAGTAAAATTATTCAATGATTGTTTTCCAGAAGTATTCATTCGGAAGGAAAATACTGATTTATTAACTAGATCAGTTTGGAAGAGGTACATGATAAATTTAGGGGACTAAAGAGCAACATATTCCTTGCGCCAAATGCCATCTCTATCTTGAAGTGCATTGGGCACAAAAGACTTGCTGACTACTGGAGGTGCCGTCTTTGGGACGAGATTTTAAACTAAGGCCTCTTACACTGTTCCAATGAAGCTCAAAGTAAGCTCGAGGAACAGCACCTTATCTTTCGATTAGGCACTTTACAACCTTCTGGACTCAACAACGAGTTCAACAATTTCAGACCATAACCTCTGCCCTATCATTTTTTTTCCATTAATTTTTTTTTTCTTTCTCACATGGCAGCTGTCGATCATTCTGCCAGTGCCATTTACACTTCATCCAGAGTCATCTTTTGTTTCTTAACTTGTCCCATTACCATCTCCTTTTGCCTTGCACCATCTCTTAATCTCTCTTAATGTCTCTTAATCTCTCCTGCCTTCCATCCTATCACAGACCTTCCCTTTTGTTCTTTCCTCCCCTCCCCCCTTTCCCTCCCCCTACACTTGCTTAAAAACCTGTTCCATCTCCAACTTTTTCCAGTTCTGACGAAGGGTCATCGACCTGAAACGATACCTCTGTTTCTCTCTCCACAGATGCTGAGTATTTCCAGCATTTTCTGTTTTTATTTTAAACTAAGGCCCTGTCTGACTGCCTGGGGAAACACAAATGATCCCATGGCATGATTGTGATGTCCCGCCCAACATTCCTCCATCAACCAAAACTACCAATCGAGATTATCTGACCATTTGTTCATGTGGTGTTAGTGGAACCTTGAGGTGTGCAAATCAGCTGCCCTGTTTGTCTAAATAACAGCACTGCATTGAATGAATGCAAGTTCTTTTTTTCTTTCTTACTTAATAAACATTCGGAATAATCTACCAGGTAAGGTAACAAAGCCTACGATATTAGATGCTGGGCTGAGTGAGCTGGAGCATGAGCTTTGATGGCTCGAATAGCCTTTTCTCGTACTTGACGTTTTCTCAAATTCTAACTTGTAAAGCCCCTACTGCTGCCCAGCTGGGATCAGTGAACTCAGCACCAGCGATCAAATCTGGAACCTCTACAAGGCTCAGCGCCACACCACGTGATACACTCATCCACAAAACCACTGGGAAACATATCGGTCCTGAAAGTAACAACGCCTACTGGAGAACTGAGTCTTGTATTCCTAAAGGATGTCTGTATGAGGATGGTGACAACTTCTGAAGGGACATTCACTCAGCGAGACTAGGCTAGGAGGGGTGCACACTTTGTGTGACATAAGCAGGGCAGGCACAGCCAAACTAAAAATCACAATCAAGTTATCTGCAGCACTGGCAGATTTTTAATTGGACCTCTGCATAAAATAACAATTAAATACTGTTGCAAATGAAGACAAAAAGCACATTTTACCAGAACTCGCTGCAGGTTTCGCAACATTTTTTTTTTGCAATTCATACGATTGAACAGTAAAAGAATGGTTATCTAGGATTAGTACAGCGAGTAATAAATGTAAATGACAGGAATTTGGAGGTAATGTCTTTCTGAACTATTCCCTTAAGGCCGTGCTGTGAAAAATTCCTAAATGTAGATACCACGCTAATGTACTTCAACCTGCAATTAGAACATTACTGGAACCATTACCCACTTAAACAATATCATCTGATGCAGTCCTTGTAGTCTCATTAGAATTTTAAGGGTTATGTGGTTTACTAGCATTGTGTTACTGCTTCGAGTTCGCAATTAGTAAATATAAACCAGCAGGGTGGCTAGCCGTGTCATGCCAAAGGTGTGTAAAATATTAAAATTAGAATATTTAATTTTTATTTGCAAGTAAGCGGTTTAAATGGCGTTCTCCTAGCCGTTGCAGCACTCATTTAATTAAGATTGCTGAGCCACTTAAGAAAACATCAAAGGGCCAAAAGTCATTCTAATAAGGCACCAAATACAATTACAGTAATAATGATAGAGCTCTAAATCTATTCCAGAGACTTTTAAAATATACTACGTTCACGTCAAATGTCTTATTGGCATGAGAGCTTTTCAATCTATTCTGAGGAAAATTAAGAACAGGCATGGAACAACCAGTCCAACATTAAAGACTCGGAACATTTTAAAAGTCTCAAAGGAGGTATAAAGTGCTTTTATAAATATTTCAGAAGTACAATCATTTAAACGGTGTTATTATCTATTGCTCTGTTAGCTTTCTAATACCACTACTTGAAGTTGGTGAGTGTTATTTAGCAATTGTTGCAAATCGATTTCAGTAATTTTATAAACAGCCTTAAGCAATGGTTGATTTTCTACCTGTTGCCAAGCAACCGCCGTAATGCATAGTCATCTATATAAATCATTACATTCGGTTGGAACAAACATCGATCCACTTGTACATTTTAATTAAATCATAATATTTTTTCCCCCCGATTCAAAAAGTACTACAGCATGTTGTACAGAACCCGAATCAGAATACACTTAAAACAATTCCATGTCTTAAGGCAAACACAGGGATTAAAATATTTATAACAGGGGATAAGAAGCAGTAAATAATGGCCTTCTACACCTATATGTAGATGTTTTTGAGCATATATTTGCTGTTTTTAAAGGTCCCACGCCATTGCTCACTTGTAAGAAGGTACTCAACTTTAAGTCCC
This sequence comes from Squalus acanthias, assembly GCA_030390025.1. NCBI lineage: Eukaryota > Metazoa > Chordata > Chondrichthyes > Squaliformes > Squalidae > Squalus > Squalus acanthias. Next base: position 13,685,769 of record CM059446.1, on the reverse strand, counting down.
AAATGAGAAGGAAGCATATCAACGATTTCTAATATGTTTACGTCCCCAGACTGCGGTGCTTAAAATATTTCCACAAGAGGTACATTACAGCACAAACAACTGTACAATCTGACAATGAATAGAATCTAAATCTTTTCCAACAAAACGTTTTACGAGGTCAAACGGTTCTCCGCCTCACTCTATCATCAGATAGCCCAGCGAGGTTGACGTGCGGGGTGTGGAGGGCTTAAGCAGAACCAGCGCTGAAGAGTGATTAGTCATAGCTTGGAAAGGACGCACGGTGCATTTCAATGTTTGAACGACTATGGCATCTTCCTGAGCTGAATGAGAAGGTATGGAACCTCCTCCAAAGCTCTTGAGGAGACGGCAGAGCTGGAAACATACCGGCAATTCTGCATATGCCTTGACCTTCTGAGCACTCAATGAAATGTTTGAGGATAGCAAAAACAATTGTTGCAAGAGAAATTACCATATATATTAAAAAAATGCTATTTTTTTGTCACTTTTCTGCTCTTTTCTTTCAATCAGTCATAAAAAAGGGCCACACACACACACAAACTATAAATATGAACCCTTTTAAGCACTTAAGTTTAATTGGGCCCTGCCTATATTAAGATTCAACCCGTTTCAAAATTCCCCATCAATCTAAAAGCTATTCCTTTCCGTTGCTGTTTATCTCCGTCCTGTTTAAAACATCATAGCAGTCAGTTGGTCTTACTGTCAAACAAACCAATCTGAGACTGTTTGAATTACTGAGTGAGGGATATTCTTCTTGCCAGTTCCTGTCCCCTCCAGGCATAGCAGGGAAGTATTATAGGGCAGCCCTTACCTTGGGAATTAGCCTGCAAGACCCCTATGCTGTCATCAAACTGCATAGATTTGATGTTGAGTGACGCCAAGATGCATTCCTTGTCCTGCAGCGAACAATCGTCGATATTGTTCTGATTGGCTGATAGAATAACACACATGTCGCAGAGGTTGATGTTGACAGCCCTTAAATCAGCTCGACATAATGGTGTACCCTTCAGCGAATAAAAAATAGAAAAACAAATTAAAGATCAAGACTGGAGCTATGGGACAATACTTAACAAGTAGTCTTTTATACTCCAACATTAAACCAATGTAACTATGTGCTGGGGAATTGGAGATGTGCACTTATCTGAAAGGGTAGATGGTGCTGATGGCAACTCTCTGGTTCATTGTTTATACTCAGTGAAGCCATTAAAAGCAAATAAGAGACAGGCTCGTTGCCAGCTTTCCACATCTGAGTCATTGATGCCAAGTCAATAACTGTGAGCAATCTTTTCTAACTGGCAAACTCTGGCATTCAGAATGTGAGAACTAAATGCCAGGCTGCTCATCATTGCTATAAAATGTCAAATAGCCACTTGCGGCATCCGGATGTCCATGAAGCGAAGGGTGAATAAAGTGAAGGAGCCGAAACAATGACAGATATTTGCAAACACCAGCCCTCACTAGTGTGTTGATCCTGTACCTGCACTGCAGGATATGCTGTGTTATCTGAATTGTACTCTTGTTGGGGGCTATAACTATATCAAGCGTAAAATCCCTAATTAAAGGAAAACATTTCCGTAGTCAGGGAAGATGTTTTAAATTGTATTTTGAAGAGTTTGCACTCTTACGTATATTGATGTGGCAACTGCTTATTTGGTTACCTGTTGCGTGCGGGAGCACCGATACCTTAGTTTCATGGTGTGCTTTGTGGTGGGAGGACTGTGGGCTTAAGGGTTGAAGAACTTTGATTGTTCTTGGTCCCTGGGGGATCCATTGGGATAGGGAACGAGGGGGACCTGCCTGCTTAATGCCCTGTTGGTTGTCGTATCTGTCCTTGTCAGTCTTTGAATGAATCATATGCTGCCCCTACTTTGAAAGCATATGAATGAATGCTTATTTCTCCTCCGGTGCTGGTTTGCCTTTTCCTTCTGATAGTTGGTTTGAGTGTTTTGGCGGTGGGAGCATTGTGCTGATTGGGCCTCAAAGGGTTGCTTGATATTCCTTCCGTTTCAAGTGATGGCTGAACATCAATTGTTCACTATGTTCCATAGGTGCTTCAGACACATATTTACTGTGGAGAGGCCTGCAGGGCTCCATAGTGGGTGGCAGGGTGGGTGGGGGGGGAGGAATGCACCTTTTTGAAGCTACCAGCGAGAGCTGTGCTAGTCTATGTGCAGTGAGGGAGCCCCTCGCTCTCTAGTGAGTAGGACCAGTAAGCATTGGGCTTGGCCCTCCGAAATAATGAGGTCAAGAGCAATTTATGTGGCCTTCTGGACTACCAGCCAGAATGAGAATGTGGGGGCATGACCAGGATATAAATAGCAGGCTGCCCGACTGGCTACAACTTCTTCAGCAATAATCACCACTGCTGCACTGTGGCTGCAGTATGTAGTATAAGCAGTCACTCGCCAAGGCAACACCTCTCAGTCCCGTGACCGCGACCACCAGGAACATAGGACCAGAAATATCATGGGAACACTATCACCTCCAACTTCCCTTTCCACACAACATATACTGTTGTTGCTCCTTCATTGCTGGGTCAAAATCCTGGAATGGCCGACTTAACATCATTGTGGGGCCACGATCACCAATTCAAGAAGAGGGCCCACCACCACTTTAAAAGAGGAATCAGGGATGGGCAGTATCAACCATGTCCCCAGAACGTGGGAGATACAGCTATGCAAGTCTTGGAATTGTCAGTTTGGGATCTTAACTGGTAGTGTCTGGAACAGGTAGAGCAGGCAGGGGAAGGCCATTCCACCTGATCAGGTTGCTATATGTGTTAGCTGGGAGAGAGAAGTCCCTTTTTGTAAAGGCTCCGAGTTTCCGAGTAGTAGGGTTCCCAAAAACACATGGGCCATCTTGCATGAGAGATATACTCCCTACTTTGGGGTATGTTGATGTTGTGCCCCTGAGAACCTCCCAAGGTCTCCAATGATTCTGCTTCCATACCCATAGTGTTCAGCTGATAGAAGGAGTATAGGTTTGCACTACGGGAATGGGTATGCAATCAGTGTAGGTAGCCCTACAGAAGTTTCTATTCTAAGCTGTTATTAAAGGGCTATACATGTACGTGTACAAATATCTACATTCTGTTAATTGGGCTGCCAAACTAGCTGTTAATGCGAGATTTACAACAATATGCAGAATGTGTAAAATGAATCAAGCTGATTATTGCCTATACTGCCCTTTCGCTAATGCACAGGTCTGTAGTTTACTGATTTAGTCCTCAGATGTGACCAAACTGTTTCTGAAATGAGATATATCTTTGTCTTCTTTTGAAAGCACGATTTTGCGCTAGCCTGCGCATCAGTGTGAATTTCCCACTTAATGCCAATTCTGACAACTGTGTGCTGTGCACTCTTGCCCTCTACCCAACCTCATTTCACATATGTTTCTTACAGTTGACAGGGAGAAGAGACTTTCAGCTCTCTCGTTGACGCTGGATCCAACCCCAGGCCCCAGAGGTGAAAGGGCAGTACAAATGCTCCACCTAGACCTCTCTCTGCCTGTTCCAACTCTGTTTGGGGTCCTTTGAACATCAAGCTTCCACAGATTTTCCATAATTACTGCTGTATCATAACTAGTCACATATTCACAATCCTTTTGCTGTCCAATAGCTCACTGGGGAAATGCACCATTTGGTGCCATCTAGGTTTGAACCCTGCCATGTTGACTTGGCCGATTTCAGCCATAGCAGTAGAGGCGATTCTAAAATAGTCTTGGTGCCCCCGGGCTAGGGCAAAAGGAAGAACTTGGGATTAATTTAGTGCATTTTATGTCCTCAGGATGTCCCAAGGTGTTTCATAGCCAAAGTAGTACTTCTGAAGCATCTGACATGAATCTTGTCATTGATGTATGAAGTAATACTGGGCGGCCTGCTGGTGGCACTGTCCAGGGAGAGTATAAATACTCGGGCATGGGCCCAGCTTGCTGAGGACATTCCTCAACAGGAACTAGTGAAGGACACAACTAGATTTCCATGTTGGAAAACAGTTGATTAAAGCTTTGTTTAACGCTTAGACCAAGTGCCTAGTAGTTTTCTTACGTCAGCATCGTCACATCACTATTGTAATATGTGCTCGCTGCCCTACATTGGCTCCCGGTTAAACAACGCCTCAATTTTAAAATTCTCTTCCTTGTTTTCAAAGCCCTCCATGGTCTCGTCCCTCCCTATCTCTGTAATCTCCTTCAGCCCCACAACCCCCCCGAGATATCTGTGCTCCTCTAATTCTGTCCTCTTGAGCATCCCTAATTATGGGCAACACGATGGCATAGTGGTTAGCACTGTTGCCTCACAGCGCCAGGGACCCGGGTTCGAATCCGGCCGCGGGTGACTGTCTGTGTGGAGTTTGCACATTCTCCTCGTGTCTGCGTGGGTTTCCTCCGGGTGCTCCGGTTTCCTCCCACAGTCCAAAGATGTGCGGGTTAGGTTGATTTGGCTATGATAAATTGACCCTTAGTGTTAGGGGGATTAAATACGTGGGGTTACGGGGATAGGGTGGGATATGTGTCGGTGCAGGCTCGATGGGCCGAAATGGCCTCTATCTGCACTGTGGGGATTCTGTGATTCTGTGATAATCGCTCAACCATTGGTGGCCGTGTCGTCCGCTGCCTGGGCCCTAAGCTCTGGAATTCCCTGCCTAAACCTCTCTTTCCTCCTTTAAGACACTCCTTAAAACATACCTCTTTGACCAAGCTTTTGGTCACCTGCCCTAATTTCTCCTTATGTGGCTCGGTGTCAAATTTTTCTTTTGTCTTATAACACTCCTGTGAAGCGCCTTGGGACGTTTTACTACGTTAAAGGCGCGATACAAATACAAGTTGTTGTTGTAGGCAAACGCAGCAGCCAACTTGCACACAGCAAGGTCCCACAAACAGCAATGAGGTAAGTGGGCAGATAATCTGTTTTGGTGCTGTGGTTTGAAGGATAAATGTTCGCTAGAACACCGGGAAATCTCAAATAGTGCGATGGGATCTTTTATGTCCACCTGAGAGGGAAGATGACTTGGTAGAACGTTTCCTCTGAAAGACGGCACCTCCCACAATGCAGCGCTCCCTTACTCCTGCACTGGAGGGTCAGCCTCGGTTACCTGCTCAAGTCTCTGGAGTGAGGCTTCAACCCACAACCTTCTGACTGAAAGATGAGAGGTGCTACCTCTGAGCCAAGGCTAACAAATCAGATGTTTTACCAAAGTGGCTGGGAAAAAGCACACAGAGATCGGACAACAGGGAACATATTTCAGGCATGGCAGAAAGCCACCAAAAACTTGTCACAGAAGCACAAGAACTCAATGACAGCGGGGTCCTTATAGCACAGCTCGATCTTCTTCAGCACCGACTCTTTCTTTTTTTAACTCTTTTGCCCAGTGGAACCTCTGGGGTACTCACTCTTAGACTGACTCATTCTGAACTGACCACTCTGAGGTACATGGACTGGCTCGTTCTGAACTGACCCCTGTGAGTTGAGCACTCCGACAATTTCTCTCCCTCAACTTTCCAGATGGCCCGGGAAGAAACTACGAACTCACCCTGTGGCAGAAATCACTGAGGTTGACCCCCACGTCCTACCTTTCCAAGTGCAGCTTATTATGGGCTATAGGAGCTGGACACAACTGTACACTGGGCAGATGTTTTACTAAACTGGCTGGGTAAAAGCACATAATAGGGAGAGACCGGACCACAGGGAACATATTTCAGGCACGGTAGAAAGCCGCCAGAAATGTGTCACAAAAGCACAAGAACTCAATGACAGTGGGGTCCTTATAGCACAGCTCGGTCTTCTTTAGCACCGACTCACGTTTTTTTTAGTATTTTGCCCAGTGGAATCTCTGGAGCTTTCACTCAGTGAATTACCAACAAGGTGGTGAAATCCACTGCTGAAACACGCAGGAGCCAAGGGAGAGACACATCCTTTCAATGTAATAGAATACAATGCGTGTGTGAAGACATCAATTCAAGGGTTTGTTTTTTTTGTTGCTTAGCATTAATGTGAATAATAGCTTCAATCAGAGATGTGTTTTGAATGATAAGAATCATACTGCGATGAGAGCTGCCTTGTTTTTCATCTCCAGATTAAGTCTGATTTCTCATTTCTTTCCAAAGCTGATAAAACAATAAATACAGGATTTTCCATCTGGGTACTTCCCAGAACCAGCAGCGCTTGCCTCGCTGAGGGAGACCAGCACACACAATTCTGGAGCTAGGCCCTCTCAATTCTGCTGGTTAAAAAAAGCTCAAAGGGAGCTTTCTTTTACATTGTACTAGGGGAGTGACTTTTGACCTCTGCTTTAAGACTGAATCAGAGCGGCGCAAACTGTTTTGAAGGTTTTAGTTCCTTCCTTCCCTCGCGTCCCAGAGCTCGAGACGTTGATAGAACTCACCGGCAATATCGATACCTTGGGGAAGTTGTGAAGCGTCTCCCATTCTCTCGTTAGGTACTCCAGGGTACCGACAAAAACAATGTGCTTCAGTTCGTGATAATGGAAGTTGCTGGCCCGTAAAGGCATCACTAAGTTGCGTAAGCCCACCAAGGCAGAGTTCAGATCCCCAAATATACACACGACCACATGCCCACTTAAAACAGTCATGGCAGCTTCACTTCGGGTCTAGGAGACAGAGATCATTGTTAATGACAAACACACAAGTTCAGTCAGGCGTGAAAAAATTAACCACAAAAGAATTAAATGACGGCACGTCAAATGTGACAGGCCTGGGCTTGGCTCTGTGCAGATGAAAGTGGCTGGTTGCTTTACCTTCATCGTAGCCTTTTTTTTTAAAGAAGATAGGCACAACCAGGAGCAGCTGGTAACCGAGCTACCCGATTCTTCCCTCCTGATTGCTCCATTCTTCCTACACAAGTCCGAAGATCTTTAAATAAGGAGACACTGGGGGGAATTTTGCCAGCCCTGGGGAGGCGGGTTTGGAGGCGGGACTGCCGGTAAAATGGCAGAATCTGGGGGCGGGTACTCATCCCGTCCCCAACCCGCCTCCGTGCCTTCTTCCCAGGAGGCGGGTTCCCGACCCGCGCTGGGAGCCGCCTCCCCGAGGCGGGAAGGGGATTAGTGCCAATTAACTGCCTGCCTGTTAACAGGTAGTTAACAGACAGTTTTTTTGAGAATCCCTATTTTCAGCCCTGAAGTGTGGGCTTCCCGACGGCTCCGAACCTCGCCAGGGTCAGCGAGGCGGGCCGTGGGTCTGTGGGGGTCGGAGGGGCCGAGATGTCCAGTGTGCAGGTGAGTGATGGGTGCATGTGTGCAGAGGTAAGTGTGTTTAAAATGTTTTAATAAGTTTTACTTACCTTTACTTCTTCCTCCAGGCTTCCTCCCTTCAGGTCTCAGGAGTCCCTCAGCTCACCGGCACAGAAAGCAGAATGGCCGCTGAACTGTCAAAAGCTGCAGCCTCTGCTTTCTGCTCAGGAAGGCTTTCGAATTGAGTCTTGAGTAAAGACTCAACTGGATTTTCATTGACCCGTGGAGGCGGGTTTGGAGGCGTGTGGGGGGTTAAAATTGCAAAAACTGGCGGGCGGGCACAAGTCCGCCTCCACGCAATTTTGATGAAATCGTGTCTGCTGGTCCCGACTCCATCCCGCCTTTAAGAGGCGGGATAGGCTGTTAAGGCCCTTAACAAGCACTAAATTGGCTCTATAATGCCATTTTGAAAGGCCTTTGTGATTTTAACCCTTGTTCTACGTGAAGCACGCCTGTTCTGAACCACGATTGTGAAACCTGGCGAGAGCACATTTGGATAGCTGACTATCAGTGGCTGGGCTGACTATCAGTGAGTGAGTGGCTGGCAGGCATCTGGGAGTGGTGGAGGAGACATATCTGGGAGTGCTGGTGCAAAAAAAAATTATCTCTCTCTCTCTCTTAGACCTGCTGCTCATTTTGCATCCAGGTCCTCTCACAGCAAAGGCCAGGCACTCTCTGAAAACCTTCAATGCAGCAGCAATGGTGACATCATCAGAGGCGACTTTCAGACTGAAAACACTAATTGGGTCATGGGTTCCCACATGCTGGAACTTAATTGCCCAATTAGGTGAAAATTGCATCAATCTCCCACATCCAATTGCAGTCGGGTGGATAACACGAAAAGCGGCTGACACGACCCCAACCCGCCCCAGTATCAAAATCCAGCCCTCAGTGTTTGACAGCTTCACAGAGCCGTCAAACGACGACAATTCATCTGTCAAAAGCTCTTGACAGATGAAACGTCGCTCGCTGACGTCACCTGTAACCGGCTTTCCCTTAATTGGCCTGCTTGGCCCGCTGGGTGGGCTTAACAAGGTCAATCAAGGGAAAATAGCGTGGGTTGGCCACAAGTCGATGGAGGCAGGACTAAAACCCGACAAGTGGGAGTCCCGCCTCCAAAAGCTCCCCATTGACAAAATCCAGCCCACTGTTTCCAGTGGCAGGAGGATTGGTAACCAGAGGACACACATTTAAGGTAATTGGTAAAAGAGCCAGAGGTCAGATGAGGAAAAAAAAATTCCCGCAACGAGTTATGATGATCTGGAACGCACTGCCTGAAAAGGTGGTGGAAGCAGATTCAATAGTAACGCTGAAAAGGCAATACCTGAAGAGGTGAAAATTGCAGGGCTACGGGGAAAGAGCAGGAGTGCAGGACTAATTGGATCACTCTTTCAAAGAGCCAGCACAGGCACAATGGGCCGAACGGCCTCCTTCTGTGATGTATGATTCTCTGATTTTAAGCCATTGCACCCTGCGGAGGCGCTGAGAAGGAAAAACGGGTTCGTGGCTGGGAAGTCAATTAGACCCACCGCAAAACAGGGCAGTAGCATGATGGGTGCAGCAAAACTTAGGCCTGTACTTCTTCAGGGAGATAAAACAGCTAGCAATCCTCGAGCTGTTATTTTAATCTTCACGCTGCTAAGTGTCCTTTGTAGACTGCGGAGTCCGCCTGTTTCTGTCATAGAGCATCTGCAAAGCTGATTTGCTATTAATTTCCAAAGATGAGTGTTATTAAATTGGAGAAATGCAGGGAGCTGTACTGCTGTTAATTGACAGTGCATTTTGAACAGACTGAAAAATTCTAAATTGAGACAGAAATGCCAACAGAGCTACCACAGGGTTAATCAAATCACACAAACCTGATCCTGCCAGCTCCATTATACCGGGATGTTGTCCGAAGGAAAATAGTGACGGTTCTTCTGACATTAATTATCACTTGTACCGTTTTGACAAATGAAGTTTAATGGTTGAGGCGCAATACTAAGGATGGGCCTGAGACTGGAACTGATCCAATCTGGACAGTTCCGAGGAAGTAAGGCAAAAGCAAGACCGGCTGAACTCAAGCTCGAATACCTTCAGGTATTTAAATAACGGGAGTTTTGAAGAAGCATCTTAGATAAAAGTTTCCACCCCAGTCTGTTAGGAAATTCATTATCGGGTGTGAGCAGCAGCACAGACAAAGCTACTTCTCTCGCTCTCTCCAGCTCTTGCTGTCTATCGCCTATGTTCAGCACCATTAGAGACTTACAGTTAGTTGGCTGCATGCAACTGAAGTGGCAAAAATGGCCTTATTGGCCACACTTCAGCTGCCATTGAATTGGTTTCATTTTTTTTTTAAATTCAGCTTACACAAAGCCAAATATTTGCAGTAACTGCAATAGCCCCTCATGAACTAAATAAACTGAGGACCAAAACAATCCTTGGAATTTAACACTTCAGCCCTGCTAAAGGGATCTTCAAAATGGCACCTAATTTGAGGCTCGCTATTCCTGGGATGCCAACGCCCAGCATCCTGAGCCAACTCTCTGGTGGAGTGGCTGATTCCAAGGCAAGCCTGTGAATAGCAGTGAGCAGAGGTCAACTGAAGGCAAGGTTCCCTCTTCTTCAACCTTTTCATTCTTTGATTCCAGTATCCTATGGTTCAGCTGCTGTTCCATCTCGTTACTTAGTAAAGAAAAATACTTTTAACCTGCAACGGCAATAAAATGCAGCGATGGTAATCGAAGGGCGGGGGGGGGGGGTCCGATCCATGACCCGGGGGTCCAATCCCAAGGAAAGTCTTATCCCCGACCCCGGGGGGAGGCAGGGGTCCGATCCCCGACCTGGGGGAAGGGGGTTCGATCCGGGGGTGGGGGGGGGGGGAATTGGGAAAGGGTCTGATGGTGGCGGAGCTTGTGGGGGCCAGGAGAAAGCACTCCCGCTCCCCCGGCCCACAAGGAGTGCTCCCCGAGGCGGCCCTCGCCTCGCTGCAGCTCCGGGATTTCCCGAGGCCCGGGAAACCCAGGCGGCCGCTGCAAAACCGGCAAAGCAGGTAAAACCCAGAAGTCGATGGGTGGGAGCCGGCTTCCCGACACGCCTTGAATTTTTGGCCACTTAACCCCCCAACCCACAGTCACTCCCACCCGCTCACCCATGTTAAAATTCCACCCTCACTGTCCCAGCTCAGTGACATAAACCCTGCCTCGGGTACGTGCAGTAGCAGTGTAATCCACTGATTATACAGCGCAGCAAGAACTGTGGCCTTCGGAGAAAGAGAGTAAAGGAGAGAAAGAAAACACAAGCGTTTTGAATGACAAGTAACTGTGATAACAAAAGGCTGCAGATAAATACAAATAAAGAATAGAATTGTGTCCCTATGCACTACAAAGCCATAATTTCCTTCTTACTTTGTCCTATTCGGCAAAATATCAGAAAATCATTTTTAAAACAATTTGTGATAGATTACATGTTGTACAGTGAATAAAAGATCAGTGCTCAAAGGGACCGCCGAAAGCCAATAGGGTGATTAACAATTGGGTATCAACAATACCACAGCCGTGAAGAGATTGCTACCATTGTTCAGCCCACGGTACCCATGCCATTCTGTTTTCATAAAACTATTTTCAGGCGGCATTGCCTTCTCAGACGCCACACATCACCTGCATTGGTGGTAAGTGCCCCTGATATTATTACTTCCATATTAACTTTCTTGAATACTTGAAACTATCAATCATTTACGCTTCTGTTTATGTTCATGATAATGTTGCCACACTGGTGCATCAGCGGGTAGCGTCCACTTAATAAATACCCCGAGCAACAGCATGTGCAACATATCGCTCCTCTATCTGTGCACTGGCGAAGACACAGCCCAATGGTTAAGGGCGTTATTCACTGTGCAACTGAGCCATACACACCAAGTGGGTCACAAGTACAAATCCCTGGCCTGAGCTGGGTTAGCTTATCTCAGCCATGGTGGAGGTGAAGGAGCTACAGTTGCCCGGTGTGTCTTTAGGGTAAAGAGTAAACTCATCCAGTGACCACCCCCCCCCCACACCCCGCAATAGCCCCTTGTTGGAAAACGTATGTATGTGGATGTTAAGTGAGGACAAGACTGGGCCTCCTCCAAGGTCGAGTAAACTGCTAATGCTTGCTGATGACTAGCCACTTGGGTTAGGTACCAGAGAGCTCCCCATGGCCATCAAGCTGCGCCAAAGAGCGAGTCAGAAGATTCAGTGAGGGAAAAAAAGAAAGGGGTTTAAAAATGATTGCTCGGCACACATGACAACACAGTGCAGCCTGTTGGGGGTTTGCAAACCACCTCAGGTGTGTCTGAACAAGCGGGATCTCCACTACACCCTCGCCAAGCACCGCTGACTGACCAGCGACCTGGGGCAGCAGCCTGCCCCTGCGGGAATGCTCTGCGATCGCCGCTCTCAACGCTGCTGATTTTTTTTCCCCCCCAACGATTTCGGAGTGGAAATTCCACGTCAAATCGGGAAATTGCTCACGGCAGACTGTGATGGAGCATGGAAAGTGAATGGCCGGAAAATCACCGGCCGGGAGTGTGTCGTTTCCTGAAACGTGCGCTGGGGGTGGCCGGAGTGGAATTCTTTTGTGCGAGCTTTGCGCTGTTTTGATGTGTTGAATCGGGAGGAGAGAAGGGAAAAGAGGGAAACAAAATGGTTTCATTGGCATTCCTGTATCAATTTGATCACAAACATTTCAACGTTATTCTTATGCTTACACGTTTCTTTGAACAATGCTGAACATAATTGTTTTAGTTGAAGTAAACAATACCAAAATCATTGCTAATGACATGTGGAGATAGACAGTGCCTCCTCTGGGCTTTCTCCTACATGGAGGATTGTTCGGCTGTTCTGGAGTGTGGAGGAAGCCAGAAGGGCCACTCGGAACAGAGAAGTATTGGAACGGAAGGATAACATAACTGCAAGAATTCATTATTTACAGATGAGAACACATCAGTGTTATAAAGTGTGTCACGGCTGACAGTGAGACAGAATAAATATCTCCACTTGTGAGGCCGCTCTGATCCCACTCGCGATTTCACCACTTGCGAGCTGGATTCACTCGCTGAGACATTCGTCGCATCACATGGCTGGCCAGGAGATATTCTACGTACCCGTTCACGTCTGTTAGGGGGGCGAAAAGCGTGGAGCTAGTATCGCTGCAAATCCTTGTGCGTTGTACACTGCTACCCTGTGACTGGTGCTCTCTCTCTGCATCAGGACTGCCCGTCAAACAGGCTCTGGAGCTGGTCTCTGTGAAGAAATCAGATCTCCAGCAGAGACTGCGCAGGTTAGCATGTATTTCAAAGCAGGACTGCCACATTACTGCAAATCAGCACAGTGATTTTACAAATGAGAAGTGGCATTTATGCAATCAATGAATGCAACATCATTTTGAGGACTGGCTGCTGATAAGTAACCAGGCATCTAAATGCAGAAATACACACCTCTGATTGTTGGTCTGATTGCAATTAAATAGCAAATTTACAGTTCTAATTGTATTTGCATGGTTGAAATATTCCAGGGGCTGTCTACAACTTGCTGAACCCTGTTAATAGCGGAATAAATGAACCCATAACCCAGTGCATGTTGTTTCAGTGTCTCAAACTGTGGACTTGATCCCAATGAAGCTGAATCCGATTTATCATACTGATGAGTCAGTGACAATCAGCAAACAATGGGTTTGGTCAGAAGACAGTGGATCTTAATGAGATTCAGGGCTGTTGGTGGCAGTTTGTAAAACAACATGTCACTTTAGCTCTTACAAGACATTGAAAAGCTCAGTGTATATGGTTGTCAGATCCCACTAAGGAAAATGTCGGTTACAAGTAATTGGAGAGCCCGTGTCACCTTGTGCCACCCAAGGTCACTGCCAGTTCGCGATACCCACCAAAATGACCTTTTCCATTTCCTTGGCTGGGCACCAGTGAAACATCCCAGTGGAATCATATTTCTTCACACTGGCGTCCATTTCCTCAATCTGATCATTTCCTGGAATTGACAAGGGGTCGTGCCTGCAGAGACAAGAGAAGCGAGACAAGGAGTTGTCGATCAGCCTGACACCTCTCTCGATCTGCTTCGACCAGCGACTGCCGGCCAGAAACACATTTAGTCAACGCGAGTTGTTTAATTTACTAGCAATCCCATTACTGCGGTACTTATTCCAGCCAGCACCCCACCCCCCACCCTCCCCGCCCCCAAACAAAAAAAAAAATGATCAAAGGGCTCACATTAACTGCTGCAATGAGGTGAAATAGATAGAGACAGAACCTCATGCTGGCTGAGTGGCATGAAGATGAAAAGCCAATTACAGGCTTTTACCGCTTACAACTTCCGATGCTGTTCTCTGTGCAATAAAAGCTTTAACAGGGTACACTTGATATATTTTAGCAATTTTGCCCCCATCATATTTTGCTTTTTTGAAAACTGGAAACCATTAAAGTTTCAGAGGATGTCAGCTCGGAGCAGATTGATTAATTTACATCTGCATCGCGAGCAGATGATTTTTCTCCTGAAGAACACTGAGTATAAAAGTGGTCCTCAGCAGCTGCCACCTGGACATCAACGCCTGCACTTCTAACATTTCACTGCATTCTGCACATCCATCATTTGCCAGCAGCTGTCATCCCAAATCTCTGTCTTGAATAGTCAGCAATCGAGCTTTAAAAACCCCTTTTCATCCTGACCTAGCTGCAGCTCTACCAGAATCCCCATTACTTCAAATTCCAGCACTTACGAGGTAATTACACCTGCAGCATACCTTTACTTCAACCTACATAAGTCGCACTTAAAAAATGCCAAAAGAAAATTTCCAATGTACACGGCAACTCTGCTCAGACCCCTTGAAACTCTGTAAATCACTTCGGAGAAATAAACCCACACACATTTTTTGTTGTTGAGAAAACCAATCCTAAAGCCGCAAATTTCAAAATTCCACCAATGCGGTTAATAGTGAAAGACATTTTCTGCAAACGATGGGACATATATTCATACGTGCGCAAGCAGGCGTCAAAATTTCTGCCTCTTCTTAAAAGAAAAAAACAAACCCAAGGTTCAATAAATACAAGAGGAACTGGCTGTTTAACCCTTTCACCCGGGGAGGCTCAGGCTGCAAGGCCTTTCTTGACCCTTGAACTGTGGTGTGTAATGCACTGTTTGTACCGCAGGCCTTTCCCGTGTGATGCTGTGCTCAGTGCTTACAGCTCCCCTGTGTAATGCGACGCTCCGCGTGCCCTAGTCTGAGGTGAGCACTGCAGACATCTGAGAACACTTACTACATGGAATTAATTAGTACAGTGGCTGAAAGCACCTTCACAGAAGCACGGAGAGAGGCGAGACCGTCTGTCGGAGATTCAATGGGTTAAAAACTAAAGCCAAGAGTCAAATTTCAATCGCCTTGCAAGGATTTAAATTAACTTTCTTTGAAAGCACTTTGACAGTAACTTACTAATAACTAATCATTCTTATTATGTTTAATTTTTGCACTTTTTCTATGTATATTTTTAGTGCCCTGTATTATAAATAGTTGCCTATTAATAAATATCTGTTACTGGAAATGGTGTCCTGTAGCAAGCCAAGAATGTGTTGTCAAATTTGCTATTGGCAAAGACCTGTTTGGAACATCGCATCCAACCATGCAGCTCAACATCGGGTAGAAATTGTGGGTAATGTACTATGAGTGCACACTAACCAAGTTGCCTCACAAGCAACAGCCAGGAGCAAAACCACAAATCCCAGCCAGTAATGTTGCTGGGGATAGATTTTCTGCAGCTCCGACAAAATATTGCTTCCATTCTCGTCAGGCATTTCAGTCACGCCTGCTCGAAACCGCGCACGTTTATTTAATCTCCCCCCTCGCTTCCTGCGCCTCACTCTCTCTCAGTCCTTCACAATCATCATGACAAAACATTTGTCTATTAAAATGTTCGTCGCCCAGATGTATGCAGTCAGTGCAGGTGCTAATAACTGTAAAAACCATTTAGTGATTTTACACCATGGCTGAATATTTCATGATGCTCTGTGTGTTTCACGATTTAGTCAATGGACCTCTGTCACTTCAATCTTTGCTGACTGCCTTGACTGGTGCAATAAAGCTCCGCCAAGATAGCTATCTTTCACCAACTGTCACTCACTGCAGCCTGTCACTGGCAAACTCTCGTTGAACGCTGCTACTCACAGGGAATAACTACGACATTTGTTACACCGTAATGTTCTGTTCTGATGGATTTGAACAAATGCGTTGTGATTAATAGACCCCAGCATTCACCGACTACAATTAGAACCGAGTATCCAATGACCCTCTGAAATCCATCAGAACGGTATTAATTTCGCGTAAAGAATGTCGGACTGGCACTCGTTAGAACTTGTTATACCGACGGCTCAAACAGTTCTATGCTTGGTGTTCAAGCTGCGTTTAGCAATTCCAATGTGATGCTGACTAGACAGCACTAGCAGGGGATGACTATTCTCCCTCAGCCCCACTCCGCCAGGCAATGAAAGCAGGCTGCTCTTTGAAATTTTCCGTTCCCATCATGCAAACTGACAAAGGCATGCTTTTCAAAACCCACATTCAAACTGTTGATCATTACTTATTTACAAAGGCCTTGAGGCATGTGTGCCTGCAAAAACCATATTTGATACAATATATACCAGCTTATTCGCCCTTGTGCAATAAGCACCCCTTAGGCTGCCTTAAACCGGCACTTAATATTGCCCATAAAACGTACCTTGTAATTCCGAAATATGTAATATTTAAGGTATAATATATCTGCAAGAAAAGGATTTCTGAAGGCTTCGGTGACTCTACGTTCAGTAATTCTATGTTTTGCTGAGGGCTATCAGTTGAAAAAGCTGCACCAAGCATAGACGACCTGTCATTTTGCTACCCAAGGGCTGCTAATATAAAGGAGTACCCTACAGCAGCAAAACTTCGGCACCGCTTTGAAGCCGATGAGAACAGCAGAACTTGCTCCCCCGGAATTATTACTGCACGCAGATCAAAAGAGCCGCTGCATATTTTACATGGTAAACAGGGACCCTCTGCTCATCTGTGAAATGTTTGGAGTTTCTGTAAACTCGAAGCAATCCTCGTGTAATATCGTTTCATATGCTAAGTGGATGAAGCTGTTTACTTGTCGAACATTGTACACGCTTTAACCCCTGACACAGGAGCGGCAACGCACCCATCGCAAACCTCCCTCTACCCTATCCCACCAATTATTAGCTTTTGTTTTCTACCTCGAAGTCAAAATCAATTAATGACAATTTAATGTAAATGGACAAGATAAAAGGAATGCAAAAAATTTGGGTTCATTTCTCATTGTGACGCCACATCTCACATATGGCCTGAAGTACAGAAAACAGTACTCAAAGGGCTTCGCGCAAACGGTGAATAGCCTGAGGGAAAGTAACTGTATGAGTCCCTCTGATTGGTTACTGCTGTCATTAGTGCCATTGCTGTTTAAGAAGTACATGTGGACAGGCTGAGGTGACAGCTGAGACTTTAAAGGCTGCGTTTTCTCTAACAGCTTTTCCTACCCTCTTTCATGACAGAAATTTTTCAGCTCTATCATTAACTGCTGACAGGCTGACAGAATAAATACTTCAGCCTTTAAGGATTTCTCTCTCGCTCGCTCTCTCGCTCGCTCTCTCTCTTTCTCTTTAGACACAAGAGTTCTTTAAGCTGTCTTTTCTTACCTCATCAATTTGGGTGAACTGTTGGGTGAATTTCGCATGCCTCCATTTCGCTGCTTTTTTTTGGGCGACACGGTTGATGGGTTTTCATCTTGAACTGCAAGCATATGGAAGATGGGAGATTAGGAGCCATTTTAAGTCTGATATGAAATGGAAATGAAATATATATATATATTTTTTTTAAATGCATATTAAACAGAAAGTGACTCATTATGAAAGTTAAAGGTCCCCACTACAGGCAACTAGTAAGACTTCAGAATAAAAGAGTAGCTTGGGAAAAGCATTAATCAAAATGAGTTTAAAACCCTATATATCACAACTAGGGTTATTTATTATTCAGACTATGGCGCTGTAAGGACAGTAAAACAGATAATTAAAGGAAAATTTAAAGCAATGCACATCAAACAGAACATACACAAAAAGGAAAGCTCTGATTGGAAGTGGGGCCTCAATTTGGGTGGTTAGGAATACAAGGGGGTCACCTGCCCACGCCAAAAACACAAGTTAAACCACACGCGGTATAGATTTAATATATGAAATGCGCTAAAATAATTTATTAAAAATTAAATCAAACTACTCAGGTTAAAGGCGGTGTCATTCCGTGCGTGCAGTTTTCACAAATGGGCTCCAGTGATCAATCAGCAGTGGCCAAAGGAACTACATACGTACAACGCACAGAACTGGGCAATGCAAAGAGGGTGGGAGAAAATACTGCAGAGTGCATCCCTCTGCCTTTCAAACAACGGCTGTTAAAAAAGGTAGAGACAAAGTTTAACTCAGGTATTTAATCCGGCAAGGACACGCTATTCATTCTGGTTGTCCACTTCAACAGAACGTGAACGCTCTGAAAATGTTAAACCCACACAACATTGTGTCTGCATATCTGGGCTGTCATGCTGTTCGAGGGGGTTTTAAGTACATTTAGCCAAACGACAAATTATCAGTTACTCTAACATCCATCGGACACCTTATCTACATATTCATTAAATCACTGGAATTCAATTGGGATCTTTAAGGCAGGTACAGAGTTAAGATGTTGCTGTGCTCTGTAAAATCTGTGGTTTTAGTTTTGTTAGGATAAGAACTAATGTTCTATATGGACATGGGGCTACGGTGTGAACTCAGTGACTCATGTGAGGGCTGTAACTAGGATTATCGACAGATGATGGAAACCTGTGACCGAGGGGGGAATCTTGCAGAATGATAGGTTGGTAAAGGGTGGTTGGATCGAAGGTGTGAAAAGAGGGGAGAACAGGTAGAGGAAGGTAAGGAGGCTGTTTCCAATGCTTGGAGTCACGGAGTACTGGAATTAAAGCTCTGTCGGAAACTGCAGCATAACGTTACGGTTTAGGGCTTGCTGTGTGTGCCTTTCTGCTTACCATTTGCTACATGCCGTTAACCCTTTCAGCTCCTGCAGAAGCACTGCTCTTTCTACAGCGGGAGCACCGATAGAACCCATGACGAGAATACTCCCCCAACCGACAATACTGAACCAAATGACAGCAGCAGCAACAAAAGAAGATATTTCTCTATAAAGTGCACCCTTGGAATAAATAGAGATATTGCAACGGCTCCAATGTTTTTTTGACACAATTGGAAAAAGGCTGCCAGAATCTTTGGGAGAGTTCGATTTCACTGCGGTTGTCAGCCTATGACAAACACATCAACCGGCAATTATGATGAGCACTGGACAACACTGTCTAGAACACAATTAGCAAGGGATTAGTTTCCAGTATAATATGCGGAAAAAAAATCCGTGCCAAGGCCTGTTCTGGAGGGCTGCAGCAGTGACGACAGTGTTAGATGGAAAGAAAATAATTCATGGGCTGCTAAATCTGGGTGGACTGAGATATTGGCAGGTGTGAAACGTTAAAGAGCAGGGTTTTGGCTCAGGAATCTTCAAACATTTTCTGGAATATGTTTAGTCAAACTTCAAACTGTTATTACTGGCAAGTGATAAGATGACACGGTCCCCCAGACAGTGATCCACAAAACCTGGAAAAGCACATTCTTTACCTTTAAAGCTATAATATATTACTGTGAAACCGCACAGTGTTCTCATTCCTCGTTTGCAATGTCATTTTATTACTTATTTGAACATTCATTTCTTTAACATTAAATCAGCACAGGCAGGTGGTTCTGACGATGTAGATAGGCCTCATCCATTTGTGTTACCCATAAATAGCGACACATGCAATAGTGGGTGTGTATCTGTAGGTGCATGGAGCAGTTACTGGGGCTGCACATTATAATCTGTAGCTATTGATAATTCTGCACGACATATAGGAAAAAAGATATAATCAGGGATAAATAATTTAAGAAGAAATTCACATAGCCGTCTGCTGGGTTTATGCAGATTATTCTGAAAGTGACTCACTCAAATTTCTGCTCATTACTAGCTGAAGTAAATGCAGTATATTGCACTTATCAGATCCAAACCCCATAGCCTACCATCGCTTCCAAACACATAGGCTAGAAATTCGTCACGGGCGGTACTGACTGCAATGGAACTGACGATCAGGCGCAGCGTATAACCGGCGGCCGATCCAATACCGCCTGGTTTGTGCCACCGCCAGAGACAAATTTCGAGCCCAGCGAGCTGTAAAAAACTCTGAAAATGTCTGTTCTTATTAAGAGTTCTTTGTATGTGTGTGTGTGCGCGCGCACATGTGCAGTGTGTGTGTGGTATGTGTGTGTGCGCGGTGTGTGCGTGAGCACGTGTGGTGTGCAGTGTGCGGTATGTGTGTTTGCGGTGTGTGCGTGGTATGTGTGTGCGGTGTGCGTGTGCATGGTATGTATATGCGCGGTATGTGTGTGTGCGTGGTGTGCATGGTATGTGTATGTGGTATGTGTGTGCATGGTATGTGTGTGTGCGGTATGTGTGTGTGCGTGGTGTGCGTGGTATGTGTGCGGTGTGCGTGTGCATGGTATGTGTATGTGGTATGTGTGTGCATGGTATGTGTGTGCGGTATGTGTGTGTGCGTGGTGTGCGTGGTATGTGTGCGGTGTGCGTGTGCATGGTATGTGTATGTGGTATGTGTGTGTGCGGTGTGTGTGTGTGGTATGCGGTATGTGTGTGCGGTGTGTAGTATGTGTGCGGTATGTGTGTGTGTGGTTTGCGTGGTGTGTGCATGCGTGTGCGGTATGTGTGTGTGCGGTATGTATGTGTGGTGCGCGTGTGCGGTATGTGTGGGCGTGTGTGTGGTGTGTGCGTGCATGGTATGTGTGTGCGCGGTGTGTGAGTGCATGGTATGTGTATTTGCGGTATTTGTATGTGCAGTATGTGTATGCGCGTGTGCGGTATGTGTGTGTGTGTGCGGTATGCATGTGTGCAGTATGTGTGTGCATGGTATGTGTATGAGGTATGTGTGTGGTGTACGTGTGTGCGTGTGCGGTGTGCATGTGTGCGGTATGTGTGTGGTGTGCGTGTGCATGGTATGTGACTGCGCGGTGTGTGCGTGATGTGTGTGCGGTGTGCGTGTGTGCGGTATGTGTGTGTGCGGTATGTGTGTGTGTTGTGCGTGTGCATAGTATGCGTATGCGCGGTATGTGTGTGCGGTGAGCGTGTGGTTTGTGTGGTGTGCGGTATGTGTGTGTGGTGTGCGTGTGTGCGGTGTGGTGTGCGTGTGTGCGGTATGTGTGTGCGGTGTGTGTGTGTGTGGTGTGCGTGTGTGCGGTATGTGTGTGCGGTATGTGTGTGAAGTGTGCGTGTGTGTGTGCGGTGTGTGGTATGCGTGTGCATGGTATGTGTATGCGCGGTATGTGTGTGCAGTGTGTGTGCGGTGCGCGTGTGCAGGGTGTGTGCATGTGTGCGGTATGTGTGTGCATGGTATGTGTATGCGCAGTGTGCATGTGCATGATATGTGTGTGCGGTGTGTGCATGCGCGGTGTGCGTGTGCATGGTATGTGTGTGTGCGGTATGTCTGTGCTGGGTGTGTGTGTGCGGTGTGCATGTGCGGTGTGCATGCGGGGTATGTGTGTGCGGTGTGCGTGTGCATGGTATGTATATGCGCGGTATGTGTGTGTGTGTGGTGTGCATGGTATGTGTATGTGGTATGTGTGTGCATGGTATGTGTGTGTGCGGTATGTGTGTGGTGTGCGTGGTATGTGTGCGGTGTGCGTGTGCATGGTATGTGTATGTGGTATGTGTGTGCATGGTATGTGTGTGTGCGGTGTGTGTGCGTGGTATGCGGTATGTGTGTGCGGTGTGTAGTATGTGTGCGGTATGTGTGTGTGCGGTTTGCGTGGTGTGTGCATGCGTGTGCGGTATGTGTGTGTGCGGTATGTATGTGTGGTGTGTGTGTGCATGTTGTGTGTGTGCGGTATGTGTGGGCGTGTGTGTGTGCATGGCATGTGTGTGCATGGTGTGCGTGGTGTGCGAGTGCATGGTATGTGTATTTGCGGTATTTGTATGTGCAGTATGTGTATGCGCGTGTGCGGTATGTGTGTGTGCGGTGTGCGTGTGTGCGGTATGTGTGTGCATGGTATGTGTATGTGGTATGTGTGTGGTGTACGTGTGTGCGGTATGTGTGTGGTGTACGTGTGTGCGTGTGCGGTGTGCATGTGTGCGGTATGTGTGGTGTGCGTGTGCATGGTATGTGTCTGCGGTGTGTGTGTGCGGTATGTGTGTGTGGTGTGCATGTGTGTGGTGTGCGTGTGCATGGTATGTGTGTGTGGTGTGCGTTTGCATGGTGTGTGTGTGCATGGTATGTGTGGGTGGTATGTGTGTGTGGTGTGCATGTGTGGTGTGCATGGTATGTGTGTGTGGTGTGTGTGTGTGCGGTATGTGTGTGTTGTACGTGTGCGTGGTGTGAGTGTGCATGGTGTGTGTGTTATGTGTGTGCGTTGTGCGTGTGCGCGGTATGTGTGTGCGGTATGTATGTGTGGTGTGTCTGTGTGCGGTAGGTGTGTGCGTTGTGCGTGTGCATGGTATGTGTGTGTGGAATGTGTGTGCGGTATGTGTGCGCGGTATGTATGTGTGGTGTGCCTGTGTGTGGCATGTGTGTGCGGTGTGCATGTGTGCGGTGTGTGTGTGCATTGTGCGTGTGCATAGTATGTGTATGCGGTGTGTGTGTGGTGTGCGGTGTGCGTGTGCCATATGTGTGTGCGGTGCGCGTGTGTGCAGTGTGTGTGTGCGGTGTGTGGTATGTGTGTGCGCGGTGTGTGTGCATGGTGTGCGGTGTGTGCGCGGGTGCGGAGTGTGTGTGTGGTGTGTGTGTGGTTTGCGTGTGTGTGGTATGTGTGTGCGGTGTGCGTGTGTGCGGGGTGTGTGTGTGCGGTGTGCATGGTCTGTGTATGCGCGGTATGTGTGTGCGGTGTACGTGTGTGCGTGTGTGTGGTGTGCGTGTGTGCTGTGTGTATGTGCGGTGTGCGTGTGCATGGTATGTGTATGCGTGGTATGTGTGTGTGGTGTGTGTGCATGATGTGCATGTGTGCGGTATGTGTGTGTGGTGTGGTGTGCGTGTGTGGTCTGTATGCGTGGTGTGCGTGTGCATGGTATGTGTGTGCGCGGTGTGTGTATGCGCGGTGTGTGTGTACATGGTATGTGTGTGCGGTGTGCGTATGTGCAGTGTGTGCGGTGTGCGTGTGTGTGTGCATGGTATGTGTGTGCGGTATGTGTGTGCATGGTATGTGTGTGCGGTATGTGTGTGCCATGTGCGTGTGTGGTGTGCGTGTGCATGGTATGTGTGTGTGTGCGGTATGTGTGTGCGGTGAGAGTGTGGTGTGCGTGTGCGGTATGTGTGCGGTGTGCATTATGTGTGTGCGTTGTGCGTGTGTGCGGTATGTGTGTGCATGGTATGTGTGTGCGGTATGTGTGTGCCATGTGCGTGTGTGGTGTGCGTGTGCATGGTATGTGTGTGCGGTGAGAGTGTGGTGTGCGTGTGCGGTATGTGTGCGGTGTGCATTATGTGTGTGCGTTGTGCGTGTGTGCGGTATGTGTGTGCATGGTATGTGTGTGCGGTATGTGTGTGCCATGTGCGTGTGTGGTGTGCGTGTGCATGGTATGTGTGTGTGTGCGGTATGTGTGTGCGGTGAGAGTGTGGTGTGCGTGTGCGGTATGTGTGCGGTGTGCATTATGTGTGTGCATTGTGCGTGTGTGCGGTATGTGTGTGTGGTGTGAGTGTGCATAGTATGTGTATGCGCGGTGTGTGTGTGTGTGGTGTGTGTGCGCGTGTGCAGTGTGTGTGTGCGTGGTGTGCGGTGTGAGCGTGTGTGCAGTATATGGGTGCGGTGTGCGGTATGTGTGTGCGGTGTGCGTGTGCATGGTATGTGTATGCGCGGTATGTGTGTGCGGTGTGCGTGTGCATGGTATGTGTATGCGCGGTATGTGTGTGCGGTGTGCGTGTGCATGGTATGTGTATGCGCGGTATGTGTGTGCGCGCTATGTGTGTGCGGTGTGCGTGTGTGCAGTGTGCATGGTATATGCGCGGTATCTGTTTGTGGTGCGCGTGTGCATGGTATGTGTGTGCGGTATGCATGTGTGGTGTGCGTGTGCATGGTATGTGTGTGCAGTATGTGTGTGTGGTGTGCGTGTGTGCGGTGTGGGTGTGCGGTATGCCTGTGTGTGGTATGTGTGTGCAGTGTGCGCGGTGTGTGTGTGCAGTGTGCGTGTGCCTGGTATGTGTGTGCGGTATGTGTGTGTTGTGTGCGTGTGTGCGTGCATAGTATGTATGTGCGGTGTGCGCGTGTGCATGGTATGTGTGCGGTGTGTGTGTGCGGTGTGCGTGTGTATGGTATGTGTGTGCGGTATGTGTGTGCGGTGTGCGTGTGCATGGTATGTATATGCGCGGTACGTGTGTGTGGTGTGCATGTGTGCAGTGCGTGTGTGCACGTGGTGTGTGCAGTATCTGTGTGCAGTGTGTGTGTGTGCTTTTGTACTTTGAAAGTTAATTGTATTCATTTGGGTCTATATTTTGTATAAAGGTTGCTATCAAACAGAGACTGAGCTCAGATCAGACAATAAAAGGATCACTTCTAGGTGGACCGTACTCCTGTCACCACTTGACAGATGTTTTGTTTGTTTGTGTTTTTTTTTAGTAATGTTTGAAAGAAGGAAAAGGCCCCAAACTATACCATCCTGCACAGCTGTGGAATGCAGCCAAGGGCAACCTATGGAAGTCAGTGAAAGCAGAGTGGCTGGACTTCACGGGCAAGCTTTGTGCCCGCTGTACCCTACCCTGGACAGCTCTTCCCTGTTCCCTCGTATTTAGCAGACCTAGGCGTCTGAGTGAAGGGTCGCTGGGCAAGTAGAGGCCTCCTTTGCGGCTATTAACAAGCGGCACGGATTCAGCCCCTTCTGCAACAGGTGTAGCCTTTGGCAACACCATGTGATCTGTGGAATTGTGGGCTTTAAATGATTCTCTTAGCAAATCTGCCGAGTAAGAAAGAGGAGATACATTAAAAACAAATTGCATCTAGGCATCTGCATTGTCGGAAGCTATTTTTGGTAACATTTTACAACTTTATCCCCCCCCATCGCTCTGTTAAAAAAAATATATTTACATCAAACTTCAGTGGCAAGTCTAGGCTGACTAAAAGATATAATCAGCTGTTGCAGTGATACCGAAAGTCATCAGCCAATAGGGATTCAGAACGAGTAATCTCCAATGGGTAACAGTCAAGCAAGCTGTACAATGCGACTGTGCTTGTAGTTCATTACCTGCGATGCTGGCTAGTCAGTCAGAAACAATTTGCATTAGTACGAACTGTACAGATGACAATACACTCACTACCTTGTGATTGTGTTGTGGGGGTTTTAGTGCTTACAATTGAATGATTGATGGCAACAAGTTACACATCTGCTCCTTAAACAATCTTTCAACAACCTGCACAATATGATGTATTTCTCGGGCATTAATGGTGTCAAATCAGAGACCAAAGAGCAAATTTCCCCAATTCTTTTGTTACGCTAATTCGCCATGAAACGAGAAATCAAATCGTACTTCAAAAGAAACCCATGCATTTCCCTCCTCCTCCTCTCACCACTCTAATATTCTTTTATTGTCTGCAAGTCTTTCAGTCTCCCCACTCCATGCCCCTGATTGAGAGGATGAGCTCTTCATGGGTTCTACCAATGGTGATCTTGATCCATATTCTTTTCAATTCATTTTATGGGATGTGGATATCAAAGAGGTATCACAGAGCAGCTGGAAGTTTCAGGACTTGCCTGCTGATTTTTTAATGTTTCTCTTCGTTCGGGAAGTGCTTGGCCTCCATTCACCACTTGCATCCCTCCAGGGCTAAGGTAGGGAACGCAGTGTGTAGGAAAAGCCCAGGTCCAGCCCCATTTCCTACACTTCTGTGGCACAGCACTCTGAAGAGCAAAGTGATGCGCCACCAGGAAAGAAGACTTTTTTTTTCCTTAGTTGCTCACCAGAGCAACCTTTCTTCCTTAACTTGTTTCTTAACTTGTCCCATTACCATCTCCTTTTGGTTTGAACCATCTCTTAATGTCTCTTAATTTCTCCTGCCTTCCATCCTATCACAGACCTTCCCTTTTGTTCTTTCCTCCCCTCCCCCCTTTCCCTGCCCCTGCACTTGCTTAAAAACCTGTTCCATCTCCAGCTTTTTCCAGTTCTGACGAAGGGTCATCGACCTGAAACGTTAACTCTGTTTCTCTCTCCACAGATGCTGCCTGACCTGCTGAGTATTTCCAGCATTTTCGGTTTTTATTTCAGATTTCCAGCATCCGCAGTATTTTGCTTTTGTATTAACCTTTCTCTCTTGCTACCTTCAGCTCTCAATGCTGTCTGCTCAACACTAAAGAATTAACATTAGTCCTTCCTCCTGCAAAATGGGCAACTTAGGAGCAGCCAGATTTCCCATTGGCTATGAACCTGGCTATGATGCCCTCTGGTTTGCAAAATATTGTCCTCTAGTTTGCTAGATGGAACAGTATTTTGCAATCTCATGCTCTCAACAATGGGCCCCCACCTTGAAAATAATAACCAGCACTGAGTCGCAAGCTCTGCAATCTATATTTTGTGCAGACAGTACAACATTACGAGCTCAGTTTCTGCAGGACAGTACTGATCACAGCGGGAGAGACACAACAGTGGGTGGTGGGAAGCCGCATTGAAATTGAACTAATTTAGTGTTCTCCTTTAATACTGGCACCATTGCATACAGAACTAATTCTAGAGCCAGGGCTTCAGTCACAACCCCCTGCCCCCAACTCTATCCCTTGTCACGCGCAAGGTAACAAACGGCCGATGAAACAGAGCCCAATAAAATATCTTTTAAAAAGAAAATGTGTCCGTCCATCAAATAATTTTAGCTGATATTAATAAATGGTGACATCAATTATAGTTCGATTGACGCCAAATCTTAAGGTGCTTTTCCTATTTTCTCTGGCAGTATAATAACAGGGCCCGAGTGGAGATAAAGTGCTTCATTAGTGTATGCAATAATTGTAATAAACAGTGCCCTGTGAACAATTGCAAATTATTTAGATTCATTTAACATTTGGAGGAGTGCTCGAGACATCGACAATAATACAAATAAATATTTATAGCAAACATGCTTTCTCATATTTAATTGCACAAACATCTCCCTGTGAACTGCTTGTTAAAAATAAATACTATA
The DNA here is from genome assembly GCA_030390025.1 of Squalus acanthias. Lineage (NCBI taxonomy): Eukaryota > Metazoa > Chordata > Chondrichthyes > Squaliformes > Squalidae > Squalus > Squalus acanthias. The sequence continues at coordinate 13,659,221 of CM059446.1, read as the reverse complement.
TTACCGTGATTGCAGTATTTATCGTTTCCCATTAATGACTTTGCAACTTTGATTTATAAGATGTTGAGCATTAAGTATTTTAGAAAACTCAGTTAAAATCCTGATAACAGGCTTGGGTTCTGTACCAAGTATGTGAAGCTGAGCAAGTGTAATGTGTTTTAGATGTCTCCTGTTACTGGGTAATTAGACAGGGTTAATTCATTTTGTCTGGTCATTATTATAAATCTTATTGAACTGATCGCCAAGCATCAGAAAATGTCAGAATAACGTATTGAGCTCATTTCACTTTTAATATAAGCCAATGGCATTTTTGAAAAATATTGCTCTTCCACATTGCTGAGGACACTTCCTGAATGCTTTGGACGATAGCAGCAAAATCCCCAACCTAGCTTAAAGCGATTCGGGGAGGTTGACTCTAAAGTCAGCTGCTGCTTAGATTCAAACCCCCGCACCGATAACTCCTGGATTCATCTGCGTGTTGTCAAACATGTACAGCATTAGTTTGAGAATACGCAGGGTGGCAGTTTCACTGAGGATCCAGAATGATCCAGACGGCTGCTGTCTATTTCCGCGCAGCGAGGCAAATGATGAGCTTGCCGTGCATTTCTCCTCAGCTATGTAACGACTGGTTAGCAATTGAAAAGATAAAGTACGGGAAAATATTTGCATTTTTTTTTATCAGCAACCAGGTTGCTTAAGCCTCGTTATTTATATTTCCCAACGTGGCCAAATTTGGAGTTTAAAAAGTCGACTTGTCTCATCGCCGGTAAAGGAAAAGAGGGGAAACTTTGCTGGAGGATGTCTCGCTAGATGCAGTCAGCTACAATCATTCAGATATTGGGGTTTATAGATTCTGCAGATGGACTGCTGCATTTCCATAAGTACTGTGAAATCAGAACTGGTCATCCTGACGTCCCATTCAAACCAGACGGCGATCTATCAGTTCGATTTCTTTTGCAAAATCTACAGGGTTAGCAACTATAACATAAAGGGGCTCGAGGAAGTCTGTCACCTATTAATGGGATACATTGGAAACTTTAGTACTTTACTTAGGGACCGGGCACTGCAAAATGTTCTTGTTGTCACTTGTGGAGAATAAATAGGGGACAAGGAAATAAACATCCTACTTACTCTAATGTCAAAGAGTGTGAGTGAGGGAGTGTGTGCGAGCATGCGAGCGAGTGAGTGAGTGAAGGGTGAGCGTGCGTGCGTGAGCATGTGCCAGTGTGTAAATGCAGGGCTCCGTGATACCTTATTCCTTAAGTAGCAGCACCACCTGCTGTTTATTGCATTCATCCAATCGCCTGAACAGTCAGCCACACTCCACCATTTACTGCTTTCATTTAAGTTGAAAAGAAAAACAATGACTAGGTATGGTGGCAAGTAGGTTGCGGATTCACGGAGATGGTTACATTTAACGCACTGAGGCAGTGCACAACATTATTACTAAGGGAAATAGCTCCGTTTAATTAGCTACACATTTTAAAAAAGCACTCTTCTCTGCTGAAATGTTCGCGTGCACTGATTACTTGAACAATTAATGGCTAAAATACTCAACTATTTAATTGTATTCTTTCTGACAAGGATTGTTTCTTTACTCTGCGTCTAATGCACTGTCCACCTGCCTTTGGAACATAGTCTTGTGGAATCTGGATGCAGCTTTCTAACTGCTAGATGGTGTATATTATAGACAGTATCCATATTTAGACCTGCTGAGCACAGTGTCCAAATAGCGCCACAGTCCCTGTCATGTCGTTCTTTAGTTCAACCACCGCATTGTTGCTCTCCCTCTACTACAGGGCAGAACAGTAAGAAACCACACTTTGTTTATAATGTAGAAATAAAGAGGCACATGCTATCAAAACAGCAAACAGACAGGAGTGAGTAAAGGCTGCAATCCAAACGAGGGTCCCGGTAATGTTGACGAAACCATCTGAGTGCTGCCCTCCTCGTGGTTTTTATGACACCATTAAAGGCGTTCACTCAACCTGCGGGATGGTGGCTGCCTCCCAGGTACCCGTGTAACTGTCTGGGGTCCGTTCCAGCTTCACTCAAAGATCATTTTTAGAACCTTTAAGCTTATGCTGCTCGTGTAATATGTTCGGAGAACGAGCAGACTGGAAATCAGGATGGAGCAGGGGAGAAGTGACAGAGGATGGCTCAGCAGGCCCTTCAAATACATCCAGCAATTATTTTTGATCAATGGGCAGAACAGTGCTTGAAGACTTGCCACTAGCAGCAGCTTGAAGGAGCCCGAGCTTTGCTGACAGTGCTGGCATCTGTACTTGGAGATTCGGCAAAAAGGAACTGCTGATATAGATACTCTTCCTCTACATGTTATAGCTTCCCCTCCCACCACCTCCCCAATGGCTCATTACATTTATCCAGGGAGTCGCCGAGTCGTAACGACCGGGCAGGTCCCAGGTCCGATTCCCGAGTTAACTATCTCAGGCGGGTTGGTGACCCAACCACTCTGGGTTAGGGAGGCACAAGTTGGGCTGGGTTCCCACTCTTGATTGTTATCCAGTCACCCCTGTTGGGGGAGGGGGGGGCGGGCACGCGTTTTAGATGTTGAGTTGAAGACAGGATTGGGTTCAACTGTGATTGTCCCCCACTCGCATGCTGATACTCCCTGTCAAAACCCGTATACAAGTAATGACCACTCGAACAAAACATCAGAGGGCGACCAGCACCTGTGTAACCATACCGTGTAAGGAATCAACACCTTGAAGAAAGGGGGGGAGGAAAATAACCAATCTAATTTAAAGGCAGCTAAAGAGCCTGGATATTTGACCTTATTTGTGTTGACTCAGGCACAGGCCAGTGATATAAATGAACAGGCTTAAGACTCAAAGGATCAATATCAGCCATTTCGTCTGAGCGAATCTTGATACTGGCTGATCCTGATATCATTAAAGTCTAATTGACAAAAGAGGTTGCAAAAAACTAACTAAAATAGGTCATCACTGCACTCCGACTACAAGGATCAATCTAAAGAAATGGAACAAAACGCAGACGGGAAAGACAGGTGGGTTAAGGGAAGAACACGTGGAAAAAAGAATCAAATGGGGGGCAACAAGTAAAGGGATAAACTAATTGCTGTCAAACCAATGACTTACTTGAGCTGATATATCCGTTATAGCCATATTTCGCTGAAGACAATGCAAAAAAATGACAGGTTAAGAGATGTGGAAAACAAGAATTGTGTTTCATGAAAGGTCAATGAGAAGCACAGGAAAAAAATTAAACACAGGGGATCTGAATTTTTAAGAAGTCGGTGGTGGTAATGCACTCCATCCAGCGCCTGCTTTCTGTGCTTCTCTCTATATACATGCTAGTTCTTAAACCAAGTGATCACTGATGTACAATGGGTGTCATTCCCAACAATATATTCTCCAACACCATCAAAGATGTCCTGAAGATGACACGTGCCGCATATCCCACAGCGTCCGAGCCATTACAGACATCCTTTTACCTGGATCTGTACCATTAGGGAGAAATGCTAAGGTGCTGCCAATCTCGGTTAAGCTCGTTGTAAAGTTTGGTATGTGTTACCCGTCCTATGCCTTGCCCCACGCCACATTAATACCAACAGAAGGAACAGGGCAGGTGATGATGGGCGGCAGACACGCCACCTTCTGAAGTCAAATCAAACTGTGCAGTTGCCACCTGGGCATTCCAGTCATCTACAGTTCTGAAACAGAGAGACTGCTGGGAAAATCCCTGGAAAGTAGAACGTAGAGCGAGGAAGGTGGTGGTGAAGAGGAGAGGGAAGGAGAAAAACTCTACAGTTAAGCACTGGGCCAGCTTTTTAAAGATTAGACCTGAAAGAATGAGGGTGTCAGCCAGTGGCTCCGGGGGCAACACTCTCGCCTCTGAGTCAGAAGGTTGTGGGTTCACAGTCCCCACTCCAGAGACCTGAGCACAAAAATCTCAGCGGACACTCCCAGTGCAGTGCTGAGGGAGTGCTGCACTGTCGGAGGTGCCGTCTTTCAGATGAGACGTTAAACCGAGGCCCCGTCTGCTCTCTCAGGTGGTCGTAAAAGAACCCACGGCACTATTTCGAAGAAGGAGTTCTGTCCAATATTTATCCCTCAATCAACAAACACAGATGATCCGGTCATTCTCACATTGCTGTTTGTGGGAGCTTGCTGTGCGCAAATTGGCTGCCGCGTTTCCTGCCTTACAACAGTGACTACACTCCAAAAAAGTACTTCATTGGCGGCAAAGCGCTTTGGGATGGCCGGTGGTTGTGAAAGGCGCTATAGAAATGCAAGCCTTTCTTCTTTTTTTCTTTTACGAGTTCAATCCCAATTATGCTGACGAAACTTAACACTAGTGAACAGCGGTGCTGAAATGAGAAAGTGAGGTGACAGAAGGCACGGCGGAGTTCTTCGGGAAGCTAAGTAGCTTTTGCTTTTCTGCGTGGTGTTCTATTCTGGAGATAATGCTAACAGAAGAACTGCCTCACTAAAATTATCGAATTCAAGGCTGACAAGTGTGATTGCTGCCTGCATCTGGAAAGCCTGGGCGGACCTCTGCGTCTAATGCATGCTGACTCGAGGGAAGGGAACCGGGGCTGAAATTCGCTTCGAGCATGCTCTGGATGAAGGGTTTTTTTTTTGGTGCTTCTCCGTAAAGGCTTCTGTTTTTTTATTCACAAAAGGTCACTCTCTGGGCTGAAGGCAGGACGGTGACAGAAACGTTCCCGGGAAGCAGTTCTTGTCCTGGCATCTGTCGCTTGGAATAGTCCGGAGCACTTGGGCTCTGAAAAATAACTGCCGAGCATCTGTCTTGCACAAAAAAATGTTGCAAGAAGAATCTGCTGCCTGGTGGTAAGAAACTGTCAGGGTGAGCCTCATGACAACCAGCAGCACTCACAAAACGAAAATGCAAACATAATTTCCATGTCACCACATATAAACCCTCCACTGAATTCACAGCAGAAGATGCAGACAGCATCATTTCCAGCCTGTCCACATCACAACAAACCACTCGCTGTTTAGTTTCCAGTGACCCTGGTAAGAAACACTGTAGTAACAAGCCCACGCTAACAACCGCCTTTAGCAATAGAAAATCCTGACCTCTCCTCTTAAAGCTCCAGCCTCTCTTCCAGCTGGCCTACACAGGTTGTCTTCTGAATGTCATTTTGATGTAATGCCCCCCTTTAAAATGTTTGCACGGCACTAAGAATAGGGCTGCAGCGCATAGCAAAAAAGGGCAGTGTTTCCCATGGTTGAAATGCATTGATACTTCCTGTGTTATATGGATAACAAACCGTGCAAAAATGGCTTGGATCCATCGTTACACACGAACAGAGGCACACACTAACACACTCGAAGTTCCCCTCCAAGTGACATGCCATCCTGACTTGGACATCTGCGGAATTCCCTGCCTGGCACCAGCGTGGTGAAGACTGGTTCAAGGCAACCCATCGCCACCTCGCCAGGGCAACTACAGGGTGGGCAACAAATGGGGCCTTGCCAATGTCACTCACGTCCTGAGCACAAACCAAATCACAAGATCGGCTCGGACAAAAAAAAAAGGCCCTTCGGCTCAGCGATTTCATCCTTCCTGAACGGTCTCTTCCCGTTACAGCAGCGAGCCGTTTCTTAACTGAAGCTGGGAGGCTGGCCTTCCCTCAGCCATATTTCCCAGGCAACCTATTCCAGCTTTATATAAGAATTACTTCCTGCCAACAGTCCTAAACGTGTCCCCCACAAGCTTGAACCTGCATCTTTTTGTCTTGGTGCTTTGACATGTGTACAACATGTAAACATAAGAACCGCATAAACCCACTGCACAGGCAAAGCAAGTGTGGTAAGTCGAGTTCTTGGGATCACTGTAGAACTGAACAAATTAGAGCAACAATCACAGCTGCTGTAGCATTTATTTACCACAAATCCTATAAGGTTTTCCTGTTGCCCTGCAGGATCCCATTGGGGTCCCCAGATTTAGTAAATAAAAGCTGAGTAATAGGCACTGACACTGGGCACTGACAGTGATCTCAATACTCATAATCGCATGGCGTATGCATGTGAACTTCAACCTTTTTATGCATTTATTGGTAAAATGGTAGGGCAAAAGGCAGAGTGAGTGAGTGCTTTGTGATCGCTGTGACTGCTTTACTTCCTTGATTACTGAATGTTGGGAGCTCCTCTAATTCTGCCCTCTTGAGCAGCCCTGATTATAATCGCTCAACCATTGGTGGCCGTGCCTTCTGTTGCCTCGGCCCTAAGCTCTGGAATTCCCTGCCTAAACCTCTCCGCCTCGCTACCTCTCTTTCCTCATTTAAGACGCTCCTTAAAACCTACCTCTTTGACCAAGCTTTTGGTCACCTGCCCTAATTTATCCTTATGTGTCAATTTTTTTTGTCTTAAAATACTCCTGTGTGGCGCCTTGGGACGTTTTACTACGTTAAAGGCGCTATATAAATACACGTTGTTGTTGATATTTGTTAAGTAATGATACATGTGAAGCACATTCACCTGTATTGTGTGAGTGTGTGCAAGGTGTTTTCTACTAAAATCAGTTCAGGTTGATGAAACGGTGTTGCTGTAGCCACATCGGTGACTCGTCAGCACTTTTTTAATCGGACCATGCTGCTTTAAAAGGTTTACTAAGAGATGATCGGGGGACAAGGTGAGGTTTCTGTAGCTAACACTATTGCTGCTGCTGTACCCTGTTGATATGTGCTAGCGTGTTGGTATGTTTGTACTTCTCCAATATCATTTATTCCGCCACCTGCCAGAAACTCGCATGCTTGACAAAATAATGAGTTGCCCTCCATAGACCAATAACATTTCTACAGTTTAACTTATTCAGAGTTCAATGGCATAATTGTGTTGATGAATGCACCTTTCGTTTGTACTAATGCAAAAGCATTTGCATCAATTATTCCAACAGGAATTACTATATAGCTAAAAGATAGAAACACTGTACTGTGCGACTACGCTCCCGCTCATCCATTTCCCATTACCCTCCCCCTCATTTCCAATCTTGTATAAAATAATGGAACGAGTCAATTATGATTTCAATCTGCTGCTAAACTAATCCATATTCCTTTGAGGGAAAGATTTGTTCATGTTGTACTGCTAAAGCAACAGTGCCATTCAAACAAGGCACCTTAATGTCAGTGTCATTAAAAAATTATTGTGAAACTGTGAAAATTGCGAACTTGGTGGAGCAATTGATTAACACGCTGCCCTTTCACCTGTGGGTCATAGGATCAGGTCCAACCTAGGCTGCTGGGATGAAAGTTTCCTTTCTCTGATGCTTGTAAGGGCTCCTTGTGAAATGATCTTGGACAATTCCCGTTGGACGTGGGCCCACAACTCAGAAAATGGACAATAATTTGGGCAGTAATTGGCCATCTCACCCAGTGTGGGAGATGACGATATTACACTGGACAAGTGGATGCCCTTCTGATTCTGGGCCAGAGTTCTGGTCACTAAGACATAAGCAAGAAATTCAAGCCCTGGAAGTAATGCAGAAAAGAGCCACAAGACAGACCCCTTCTTGTTGGCGCTTGAGTTATGAAGGAAGATGAGACAAACTTGGTCTTTCAGTCTTGAAAAGAAGTGACTGAGAAGGGACCTTACAGAGGCATACAAGATAATAAATGCTATAGAAAAGTTACATTCGGAACACGACTTCAAATTATACCATGGCAGTAGGACATGGGACATAGGCGCAAACTAGGAAAAAGCAAATTTAGGAATGATGTCAAGAAGATCTTCATCATACAATGACCAACATGTGGAATGGACCTCTAGGTCGGGCAGTAGAGGCAAAGCTCATGTAAGAAACCGTTGGATACTGTGATGGGCGATTTGCAGAATCTTTCCTGAAGGGTGACCTAGACTCGACTGAATGGCATGGCTCAGCTGATTCCATCTTGTGACTAGATTCTGTTACTGAGCTACACATCCCCAAGTGCAGGCATCCCTCACACTGACGAGCAGAAAGACTCATTACTCTCCCCCCCCATCCCCCCAAAAATGCCAACGTTTTTAACAAAAGAATCAATTCTTGTATGGGTAACATTTATTATACTGAATATAACGTCGTGCTGGAACTGGACGGATATATAAATTATACCTCCTGGGATTTACGGCCTGAAGGTAGTGGGGGAGAAACTGGTTTTGCGCCAGGAACCTGTGTGTGAAGTGGGCGTCCGAAGATGAAGGCCCGAGGCCCACGCCAAATTGGACCTTGGGCCTCATCTAAGGGGAGTCTAGAATGAGGGGGCATAGTCTCAGAATAAGGGGTCGCACATTTAAGACAGAGATGAGGAAGAATCTCTTCTCTCAGAGGGTCGTGAATCTTTGGAATTCTCTACCCCAGCGAGCTGTGGATGCGGAGTCATTGAATATATTCAAGGCTGAGATAGACAGATTTTTGAGCAACAGGGGAGTCAAGGGTTATGGGGAACAGGCAGGAAAGTGGAGTTGAGGCCAAGATCGGATCAGCCATGATCTCATTAAATGGCGGAGCAGGCGCGTGGGGCCTAATGGCCGACTCCTGCTCCTATTTCTTATGTTCTTATCTCCATAATACCAGCAAACTGCAGACGCCAATCGGGCATCGCAGTGCAGCTCGCCGGTCGGGGAATTCCCAAAATTGTCTGGTTCGGATGGCAAGAGGGCCCGTGGGTATGTTCTGGGAGGAGGGGGGCAACGCTGAGCTGAGGGGGAGGGGCGAGTGCGGGCTGGCAGTATTCCTGCTTCTCCTGGCTCCACGTTGAGGCAAGTAAAAAAAAAATGGCCTGGATTTTACGGTGCTTCTGAAAGTGTACGCACAGCGTACGCAGTCGGAAGCCTTCAGAGCGGCCCCGCAGGTGTGCGCTGCGCATGCGCGAAAACCCGGAACTTGCGATCTGTCAAAAGTTTCTCCTCGACAGATCCACCACATCCGCTGTAAATTCACTCCTCGCTGGCGCAGGGTTGGGCCCAACAAATACACACCAAACCCTTACGCCTGGTAAAATGATTTAAACATTCACTTACATTTAAAATTAGTTTCGGTAAATTTTTCCCGTTTAAAAATGTTCACATTTATTTTTCAAAAAATTAAATTTTTATTTTAAATGTTTAATTAAAGGGTCTTTTAATTAATTTTGAACCTGTGATCATTTATTTTTATTTCAGCGATGTGAAATTTTATTTAATAGGTGATTCCTATTCATCCGTAAATGGAATCCCCCTTTGTCATTGGTTGGCCTGGCCCACGTGATCCCAGGGACACTTGTAAGAACATAAGAATTAGGAGCAGGAGTAGGCCATTCGGCCCCTCGAGCCTGCTCCGCCATTCAATAAGATCATGGCTGATCTGATCTTGGCCTCAACACCACTTCCCTGCCCGCTCCTCATAACCCTCGACTCCCTTATCATTAAAAAATCTATTTATCTCCACCTTAAATATATTCAATGCCCCAGCCTCCACAGCTCTCTGGGGAAGAGAATTCCAAAGATTCACGACCCTCTGAGAGAAGAAATTCCTCCTCATCTCCGTCTTAAATGGGCGACCCCTTATTCTGAAACTATGCCCCCGAGTTCTAGATTCCCCCACGAGGGGAAACAACTTCTCAGCATCTACCCTGTCAAGCCCCCTCAGAATCTTATATGTTTCAATAAGATCACCTCTCATTCTTCTAAACTCCAATGAGTATAGGCCCAACCTGCTCAACCTTTCCTCATAAGACAACCCCTTCATCCCAGGAATCAACCTCGTCAACCTTCTCTGAACTGCCTCCAATGCAATCATGTGAACCGCCTGCGCCCCTGGGATCCGTGGGCCTTTACGCAGGCGTACGCCTGCAGGCCCAGGACCGGAACAGTCCGAAGCTCCGGAGACACCAGGTAAATACGTAGTTTTCTTTTGGCTTGGAGGTGTACGTGGGCGGCAAGCCTCCGACCGCAATTTCCAGGCCAATAATAAATGTACCTTTCCGTCAGCGACCTTCAGTGGTCCCTTTAAGGACCGCTGGTTGGGCTGCGGTACAACTGGAAAAACTGAGCGCAACATGCACGGCGCTTGTTCCACCCCGTTTCTGCCAAATTCGGCAGCGAGGTCCTAAAACTAGCAACGGGCTTCTAGATTAGCACATCCAAGGGAAGGAAATCTACTGTCCTTACCCAGTCTGGCCTGTACGTGGCTGCATCCCCACATTGCGTGGTTGACTCTTAACTGGCCTCTGACGTGGTCTAGCAAGCACCAAACTGCGAGCAGGCAGCCGACTACCACTATCTCAGGGCAATAAACGGCGGCCTTGCCAGTGACACCCACATCCTGAGAGCGAAAAGAAAAGGGGATTGGTGGATACTGATCGAGAGTGGGAACCTTGGCGTATCTTGCTCTCTCTAACCCAGGAGCATTGAGGATTAGCGGAGCAATTTACTATCCCAATTACGGCCCTGGTTGAGATCAAGCAACTCAGCAATGGACCAGGGATCAGAGCTGGACCTTTCTGATCCATATAGCTCATCTATTCACTAGGTCAGCTCGTGGAGCCATTAGAGAACTACCTTGTGTGATTTTAAACAGCGGTGCTGGGATGATGGCGAATGTAAGTAGAAGTTTATAGAAAATGTCATCTTATTTAATCGCCATGAAATGTTTATGCTTTTCAGTTCTTCAAATGCTAACAAAAATGGAATAAAAGTCAGATTGAGTAAGATTAAAATAATGCTTTGGCAGTTAGTCTAACATCAAGACTAGCTCATCCCAGTTACGTGCAGTCCGATCCCGATAAAGACATAACCAATCTGCCAAGTAATATTCTACTTGGCTCAAGGTTCTGCTTCGATCAGGGCTTTTATTTAATAAGAGTGGATAGGAATGGTACTCTGTAATCATCTATTTGGAACAGGATTCCTGAATAACATCAGTGAATGGAAATCGTAACCTATAACTGTACAGGGTAAAGGTACCTACAATGGGACTGGTACATTGTAAGGACATACACACAGTACAGTGGCTAGGGATGGTACACTGTAACTCGGTGGCTGGGTAGGGTCTCAAATACAACAGTGGTAAATGGAAATGGTACACTGTTATTCTGCACCTCAGTCAGTATTCATACGTAATAGGAATGATAGACTACAGCTCTGTACTTGGAACACTTGTACACAACAGGAGTGCATTATTGGAAGCTCATTTCTGAGACTTCCCTGTGAGGAACTCATTTTTCTCTGACCCCCCACCCCCCTCTCCAAAGTTAATTACTGGTTATTAATCTCCTTTGGTAACCTGTAGATAGGGTTAGATATTGTTGCTCCACTTTAAGAATCACTATTTATTCACACTGTGTTTTTGTAAATTGATTTTCTTAATTGGCCATGGTTTTACTGTTCTTAAATTGAGGGGTCCATGCTGGAATTATAACAAACGGTATCTTCTTCCTCCTCTTGTCCTGTTCCTACTGAGCCGAGCACCAACATTGGTAGAAAGGGTGATGGCCAACCTGCTCCCAGTCCACTCCCAGTGCTGCTCTTAACCAACCACCAGGAGGTGCCCAAGTTTACTGGTTACAGCACAGAAACGTAAGGGACAGGAGGAGGCCATTCAGCCCCTCGAGCCTGCTCTGGCACTCAATGAGATCGTGGCTGATCTGTATCTTTCTTGCCTTTGCTCCATATCTATCAATCTCAGTCTTGAAAGCTCCAATTGTCCCAGCAGCCTTTTGGGGGAGAGAGTTCCAGATTTCTACTACCCTTATCATACAGTTTCATTTTCTCTCTTCTACCACCCCAACAGGGACATCCCAAGCATTCTCTGAGCACCTACCTGCCCAGAATATGGGGATCAATACTGTACCTCTCCATTCTGTGCCAATGTTTGTTGGTGCCACTGTTCTCTAGTTTCTAGGCATTAAACTAAGCATGTTCTTACGTGTACAATCCTTGTTGGTTTTTAATTTCTGATTTGGGGATTATTGGGATTATGTTCTCAACACAAAAGATGTGAGTGGAGGTTGCAGGCTGCTAATCTGCTGCTAGGCCTCTGCCAACAGTGCTCTGTAATCAAGAGTGAGAGGGCAGCCTGGACTGCCCATGATTGCTCGATCCCTTAGGAAAGAAGGATCTCACCTCTATTCTGCACGTCATTCGAAGAAGAAAAAGACTGAAGAATGTAAGGAAAAGGCTGAGAAATGGGACTGGAGGAGTTACCTCGGATAGGTAGCAGCACAGGTACGATGGGCTGAATGGCCTCCTTCTGTGCAGAACTGTCTACAATTGGCTCTCTCCTCTCTCTGGAAGCTCAGCTTTGATCACAAACTCATTGTGTGGGGTATAGTAGGTGCAAAGCCATGGCCTTACTACCCTATGGCACGGGTTGCCAAGGCCCAAATCAGGTGGTAAACAGGATAGGAGAGGGGCAGGGAGCGGCCGCGTCGCTGCAGCTGCAGAAAATTAATGACAAACCTCAACATTTAAGAACCATGTCTCTACATCATAGTGTGTCGAAGTATGTGAAAACAAATCATTCCAATTTTTAAAAAAGCGCATTTCTAACATTTTTTGATCTTAAACGTTTCCAGACAGCCACGCAAACACTTGACTGTCCAATCCAAAACCAGGCAGGCGGCGATCCTGAACACACAAGGATATTTTCCTCCACAACTGCTTCTATTTCTACAGTGCACTTCACATATAGCAAGCGGCCTCAGTGTGTTTTATGGCGGGGGGGGGGGGGGGGGAAAACTGAATACTGAGGAGAAGATAATGATGGAAAACAGAGAATTTATGTTGGTGGAGGTCGTGGGGAGAAGGGGAGCTGAGCACAGTCGAACAGAAGGGCTTTTTTGAGGCTTTTGAAAGCAAGGAAGGAGCTCGTAAGGCGGAAAGATTATGGTAGAATCATAGAAATTTACGGCACAGAAGGAGGCCATTAGGCTCATTGGGGCGATTTTCCCAGCCTTGGGGAAGCGGGTTTGGAGGCGGGACTGCCGGGAAACTGGCAGAATCTGGGAGCGGGTACCCATCCCGCCACCATCCCGCCTCCGTGCCATCTTCCCAGGAGGCGGGTACCTGACCCGTGCCGGGTCCCGTCTCCTCGAGGCGGGAAGGGGATTAGTGCCACTTAACTGCCTGTTAACGGGTAGTTAACAGGGAGTTAAGAGGATTATCCCCATTTTTCCAACACAAGTGCGGGCTTCCCAACGTCAGGAAACCCCGCCAGGGTCAGTGAGGCGTGCAGTGGGTCTGCGGGGTCGAAAAGTGCGCTGTGGAGGTGAGTGATGGGTGCAAGTGTGGAGAGGTAAGTATGTGAAGTGAGAAAAAGTGACAGAAAAAGTTTCCTTATCTTTGTTTCTTCCTGCAGGCTTCAATCATTGGGGATCCCGAGGCTCCGGCATCTCCACGGCAGAGATGACAGAATGGCTGCTGCATTCTCCGATGCAACAGCCATCTGCTTTCTGCTCAGGAAATAGGTTTGGTGAGTCTTGAGTACAAGGACTCACCAAACAACAGAGAATGTCAGTGTTTGACAGCTTCACAGAGCTGTCAAACGATGACAATTCATCTGTCAAAACTTTTTGATAGATGAAACGTCATACGCTGACGTTCTCTGTCACCGGCTTTCCCTTAATTGGCCTGCTAAACCCGCTGGGCGGGCCTCACAAGGTCAATCAAGAGAAAATAGCGTGGGTTGGCCGGACGTCGATGGAGGCGGGACTAAAACCCGACAAGCAGCAGTCCCACCTCCATCACGACCCCATCGGCAAAATCACCCCCATCGTGTCTGTGCCGGCCGAGAAAGAGCTCTCCAGCCTAATCCCACTTCCAGCTCTTGGTCCGTAGCCCTGTAGGTTACGGCACTTCAAGTGCATATCCAAGTACTTTTTAAATGTGATGAGGGTTTCTGCCTCTACCACCCTTTCAGGCAGTGAGTTCCAGACCCCCACCACCCTCTGGAAGAAGGAGGTTCTCCTCAACTCCCCTCTAATCCTTCTACCAATTACTTTAAATCTATGCCCCCCTGGTTATTGACCTCTCTGCTGGGGGAAATAGGTCCTTCCTGTCCACTCTATCTAGGCCCCTCATAATTTTATACACCTCAATTAAATCTTCACTCAGCCTCCTCTGTTCAAAGAAAACAACCCCAGCCTATCCAATCTTTCCTCAGCTAAAATTCTCCAGTCCTGGCAACATCCTCGTAAATCTCCTCTGTACCCTCTCTAGTGCAATCACATCCTTCCTGTAATGTGGTGGCCAGAACTGTACGCAGTTACTCCAATAAGTTCCAGAAGTGGCAAGACAGAGGGACTTAGGTGGAGATTCCCAGAGAGCAAGGGAGTAATGGGTGAAAGAGCAGCCGGTGATAGGAATATAGGAATGCAGGAACAGGAGTAGGCCATTCAGCCTCTCGAGCCTGTTCCACCATTCAATTAGATCATTGCTGATCTGTATCTTAAATCCATCTACACACCTTGGTTCCATATCCCTTAATACATTTGCCTAACAAAAACCTATCAATCTCAGTTTTTGAAATTTTCTAATTGCCCTAACCGTAACAGCTTTTGGGAGGAGAGAGTGCCAGATTTCCACTACCCTGTGTGTGAAGGGCAAATATCTAGTAGGATGGTAGAGTGACGAGTGTGAAACGAGGAACAAACTGGTATCAGAGATCACTGGAGTGGAAGGTGGGGGCGAGGCCACAGAGGGATTTGAAAGCAAGCATAAGGATCTTAAAAGTCCACTCATTGTGGCGCGGGGAGCCAGCGGAGACGGGGAAGGGTTGGGAGGGGGGCGATGGGAGTGCGGGATCTTGTGGGGGCGAGGGTCCAGACCAGGGCGGCATTCTGAATGTTTGTGAAGAGCGAAGGCGAGTTGGAAGCCGAGGAAGAATTAAGCCTCAAGACAATATGTTTTCCTCAGATCCCCGACCCTAACAATAGGTTTCGGATCGGCGATCTGAGCAGCAGAAACAGTAGTATGAGCTTGAAACAGGGAAAGGCACTTCAGACGCACAGCGACTTTTTCCACTTACATCAGCAGCCAGAAGAGACTATACCCAACAGGGTTTTTGGCAAACTGAACTTTGGCCCTTATTTAATCAGGTCAAGTTACGCAGAGAAATGTGTGCAACAGTTTAAGAATTTGGGTCCAGCTCCTATTTGTTGAAGCATGGTGGCTCATTTTTCCATGTTTTACTTTCATCCATGCCAACTGCCACTCTGCTCCCTCTCTGTTTGTGTGAACATCACCTCCCAGCTGCCTCAACGTATTGTCAACAATCCTGTTTGCAAAACGCCCGGGTCCTCTGGACCGGGACTGCAGTGTAAACACGCAGGCTTTTCTTTCAATGCCACCAAGATGTGCGATTGTATTTTCTGTAAATACAGGGAAGAAGCCCCTCTTGAAACAGATATCAATTACTGTAAGCTTAAATACAGCTTTGCTTGGGGGACACTTGACGACTGAGTGCTCAGGGGACAGGCGAAGCAAAAACAAAAAAGCAGACGAGTATCTCAAGCTTTTGAAATGGTGGCTTAAATTGCGGCTCTTCCCTGTGTGTTTGATGTACCCGATATGAAATATTGCAACACGCAAGTCTGAGCATTCTGGTTTCCTCTCCAGAAAATAAATGGTTAGTGGTACAAGCACAATCCAAAGTGTCAAGAGTCTAGATTTCAATATGTGGATCCTCTGAATTCCCTTTGAAATGCAGCATGTACATTCAGGATGGGCCAGAAAATGTCCAAAGTAATTATTGCATTTGCCAATTTGTGGAACCAGCTATGTGATCTTACTGAAATATCAAAATTGTGTTGTAATGAAAGAAAACTGTCGGACGAAACCATGGAGTGTGCTAACGTTACTGGGGTTCACACTGAAACCAAGCCAAGCAATGATATAATGACCTTTAATGAGTATCTGGGGAAGCAATCTAGTACCACAGTGAAAGACAAAGGGCAAAAAGCATCATAGCTGAACTGACGCTAATTCAAGCTGATTGTCAGAGCAGCTGAAGAATGTAAGAAAGGAAATGTGATCTGTACATTTGACCTCCCTTTGATTCCAACCCCCACTGCTGCCATTTCTAATTGTCAAATAGTCAACATTTCACATCTGCTCATATTAATTTCATGAAAATCTGAATCTCACCAACTCACTGTCCTTTCTTTCCCCCTTGATTCGTGAACTATTTCAGTTAAGCAAGCCCTGAACTGGACTGATTCTTTTTTTGTGTGTGTGTGTGTTTTGTTCCTAATGGATTTCCAGTACCCAACAACCGTTTGTCAGTCGGGCGGTGGGATGTTTGCGGTGCATCAATAACCAGGTGTAAACAAGAACAAGTCGCTCTGTGCAGTCCAACTAAAATGGACAGAAAAGTAATAAAGTTCACAAATAAGCGTCAAGTTAGAGATGGCATAGGAGTCATCATCCTAGATATTTACCCGTAGCGATTTATGAATATTTAAGTACAACAGCTGAAGAATAGGGCGCAGTTTAAACCAGTACTTGCTTAGAGAGTTGTGGTTTAAGATTGGTACGTGTTTCAGGGGATGTGGTAGCTGCTTAAAGGGGCGCAGTTTGAAGCTGGTAACTGCTTAAAAAGTGCTGGTTTGAGACCATTGCCTGCGTAGTGGTTTGAGACTGATACTTGCTTGGAGGGATGTAGTCTGAGACTGGTGGCTGACAGGCCATCATCCACTGACGGCCTCATTCATGACTTTCTTACCTCCAGACTTGATTCCTCTAATGGTTTCTCTCCCGGCCAGCCTGCCATCCTCCATAACTCCAGCTCATCAATAACTCTGCTGCCCAGATCCTCACCCACAACAATCCCCGCTCGCCCATCACCCCGTCCTCGCTCACACACGATGGTTCCCACTTCCCAAGTGCTCAAATTTAAAATTCTCATCCTTGTATTGAAATCCACCCATGGCCTCAATCGTCCTGATCTCTCAGCTGTGGCTCAGTGGGTAGCACTCTCGCCTCTGAGTCAGAAGGTCGTGGGTTCAAGTCCCACTCCAGAGACTTGAGCACATAAAGCTAGGCTGACACTCCAGTGCAGTGCTGAGGGAGTGCTGCACTGTCGGAAGTGCCGTCTTTCAGATGAGACGTTAAACCGAGGCCCCGTCTGCTCTCTCAGGTGGACGTAAAAGATTCCATGGCACTATTTCGAAGAAGAGCAGGGGAGTTATCTCCGGTGTCCTAGCCAATATTTATCCCTCAATCAACATCACTAAAACAGATTATCTGGTCATTATCACATTGCTGTTTGTGGGAGCTTGCTGTGCGCAAATTGGCTGCTGCGTTTCCCACATTACAACAGTGACTACACTTCAAAAAGTACTTCATTGGCTGTAAAGCGCTTGGGACGTCCGGTGGTCGTGAAAGGAACTGTAGAAATGCAAGTCTTTCTTTTTCTTTCTCTATAACCTCCTCCAGCTCCACAACGCCCTTCGAAACCCTCCACGGAACCCTCCATTCCTCTCACTCCATCCTCCTGTGCATCCTCTCTCTCTCCCCCTTCGCTCTAGCAATGGCAGCCATTGTTTCAGCCATCTGGCTTCCACTCTCTGGAATTCTCTCTTTAAACCCCTCTGCCTCTCCATGTCCCTCTCCTCCACTGAGACCCTCTGTAAAACCCAGCTCTTCGATGAAGCTATTGGTCACCCATCCTAACATCTCCTTCTTTAGTTCAGTGTCTGTTTTTCTCAAGCCATCTGTGAAGCATCTTGGGGCATTTTTCTACATTAAAGGCGCTATATAAATGCAAGCTGTTGTACAGGGATGTGGTTTGAGATCGGTAGCTGTTTAGAGGAATGGAGTTTGAGATTGCTCCCTTCGTAGTGATGCAGATCGGAGTTATACTGCCGACTCCTCCTCATCCTCTAGTAAAGGAAAGTAGAGCACTACACACATTGGTGCAGAGCTCTGTGCAACCATGTCCAAACACTGGTTACATTTTAATGTTCGTGAACAGTCTGCTAAAATTAAAAATGCTAAAACCTATATTTGGAAAGTACAATGGAGGCCTGAGAAGGTTTTCAGCAGTTTCCATTATGCTGTCGCCAGCGTGAAAACAAAGGGATACATGCGATACGAGTTGTTTTCACATCACTTGCTTAAATTCAATTTGGGTGACTGACACATTGAGTTATACTGCACATCTCTGCATCGTTTCCTTGCACCAATACAATATGTGCAGGTATAACTGTCGAATTAAACGTCAACACTCAGCTGGTCAGATTACAACTGGAATCTGCACTGCAGGTTCAGAAGTGGTTTGCTCCAATTCTAAGCTGGAGTAAACACCCTTGCCTCCCAATAACACTTTAAAGTTGGACGCAAAGCAATGCAGTTGGGGTCTCTCTCTTTTGTGAACAGCTAGGTTAAGATCTCCTGAGTAAAACACCACGGCATTGTGCATCAGGCTGGTAATTTCAAACCCGTGAACTAACTCCAGGCAGAGCTGAGGGTGATTGCTGAGTAACTTGGCTTAATTCAGAACAACTTGATTCAAACTGAATGTGACCTCCAGGTGTAAACAGAATATTATGCCATGAAATAAGATGAGCGAATGACTGCTTCTTACCGGGGCCCTGTCATCCAGCAACAGAGCAGGCTCAAATAGTTCAATTCCCAATTTCTGCGGAGTTGCCAACACACAGTGTAAAACTAGTTAAAGTTCCAGGGTAGAGGACCCAATGACTGCCTAAAGACTACAGGATACCTGGCATGACATTCAATTCCCATTTTTACAGAGCATTTTACATTCATTTGGCCCACTTGTTGCTAAATTATGGACACACACGGGATGTCAGTGTTTGTTGCCGGTTTTAAAGGGTTTTAAATCCCTTCCGCCCCGCCCCCTCAAATGGTCCTTCGGATTTTTTTGATCTTCCGTGGTTTAATTCCAGTGTCATGGTTATATATCAAAAGTGGTTCCATATTTCCCAGCTTAACACTAATCTGGAGCATGAGCTCCACTAATTGCTGTGGCATCAATAGGAAACTGGATTGACATTGAATGCTGTGGCTCCAAGCAACAAGAGTGGGGCGTTCAAGTCTGTTATGCCATGAGGTATTGGCACTGCTCTGGGCTCGTGTAACTGTGGGTATTGTGCACTTGTGACAGAAAGAGATAATAACAGAACATTTATAAACTTAAAACAGAGTAATAATTAGAAATAAACCAGCTAAACTCAAGAGTAAATTCCCCCCCTCCGCCCTAACCACCACCCCCAACTCCAGTCATGTACTTTAACTTTAATGAAGTCACTTCTCCATAGTTTATCCAGAATAACATTTAAAGACATGGAATAATTTCAATACCACACTGTACCAAGAACATCCACATCAAAGCGGCACTGTGGGTCTCCCATGCTAATGCGCAGACCCACGTTCTAGCGAAGCACACATAGCCAACTTCGTCACTAGGAAGCTCAATGAACAAGGCAGCAGTGGCTACTAAAGTACAACTTACTGGACCACAGAATACAACACAGAAGGGACGACCCCACATACGACTGACATGGAACAGCATGGTGTTAAACTTACAGGCACGTAAACTGGTGGAGCAATCATTAACAGAGACAGAAGAAAGTGGGAAGGTTCTCTCAAGGGTGTCCAAGTTACTATGTACACTGTCTGACATGCAAGTGCAGTCACGCTCACAGCGTCCGCAATCAAAACAACATGCGAGTTTCATTCTCTTGTAGATGGACATCTTGGCTATAATCATGTTTTCGATGGAAGGAGAGGAAGAGGAGCAGGTTAATGGCAAGGTTATTCAGTCTGGCAGTTGGAAGGAATTAACAAGGGATCTAACACAGGCCTTAGTAACGTAAGCAGGCTTGACAAGGAAGAAGAGCTAAGACTATTTCATGAAAGTAGTGATCAAAAAGTCATTTTTAAAAGTTCAGAAGAAAGAGTTCAGCAGATAACTTTGAATATACAATTAACATTCTTAGGTATTTTCAAGCCAGTGCCACATGGGCTACTGTTCAACAGGAACACAAGAAGGTGGCGAGAATTTCAATTGTAGACCTGTTCGCGATATCCCTTTTAAAACAATTTAGTCAAAGCAGGCAATTGACAGAAACGGAATTGTATTTTAGTGATTGGTCTTTTTTTGCCGCTCTCCATTGTTTTTGCACAAGCATGTGGTGCTGGCAAGAATTTGGTATAATTAGCATTTTCCTCGTAATTACTACTGTGCTAATGAGCATGTCAAAATTTAGGTAGCACATAAAATACAGGTCCAATTCTTTCAAGCACGCATGATGCTGAAATGGTTACTGTGCTAATTGATTCACTTGTTCAATGAAATTTGTAATATAAATAATATAAAACCATATTATTTGATAATAAACCTAATGTACTGGTAATGAGGAATAATTTAAGTTTCTCATATCAAGTAAAACAAAATCAACCTTGGTTGAACAAGCCATTATGCCACATGAAGGACATATTTAAAGCTCTCGACTGAGTCAAGCACTGACCTAAGGCCATTTATATCAGAATTACTGGCCAAGCAAGGGTCACGCTATGATCGAGGAAAAAAAAGGCACTGGAGGGTGATGAATGAGAGGCATCTTCAGTAGCATCCCCATTTCTCTGCAATCTTTATAGCGGTTAGTTGCAAAACACTCAATTTTCAGCAGAATTTTTTTTTTTTTAAGGTTATCCGGTAGCTGAGAAAAGATTGATCATATCATGCAGCATTAAGCCTGTTCAATGCACGCAACAAGGCTATTTGGTTAGCACTGGTATTTCAATGGAGAAAGTAGCATCAAAGCCTAATAAATGCTGGTGATGCTGGGCAGCATCAGCCTCTTGTCTTCCTTTGAATGATGCCAATCTTTTCAGTGTGACAGTAATTGAGTCTGACAAGTCTTTAAAAGGGATGGAATCTTGAGGGAGACGAACCGTTTTTTGATCTCGTTTCTTGAAACGAAACCAAATACTTGAGCCAAATTATTCTTCCCAATCAACGGGAATGGTGTAGAATACATGTGGGTGCTGAGTTTTTTTTTTAAGAAAGGAAGACTTGAGGAAACTCTTTCTGAGTCCATGCAGAACTGCCGAAATAACAGCATGCTGATATATATATATATAAAAAAAAAACAGGCTTCAACCTTGGCAATAATGAAAAAAAAAAGAACAAAAAAAATTCAAAAAAGGTTATTAAGATTGAAGCATTCATAAACATTAACAGTCTAGCTCGTTTCTCAAAAAAATCCATGCTGTAATAAATACATTGCATTCGTTGTGGAAATAAAAGGCAAACAGTAATAGCACTTTCAGACAATGACATGTTGGAAAATGTTAGTTTTTGATGAGATGCATGTAGTTCTACACACGAAGGACGTGTCCACTAACTCGACACACAAACTGCTATATGGATTCCTTGCAAAAACATGTTTATACTGCCATTTTGATAAAAAGTGATTTTTTTTTAAAAATCGTCGTTCAGCAGAAGCTGAAACATCGCGCGCTGTTGGAGACCAGAGGAGGAGGAATGAGAAGGTCTCTGAGGACATCTAGTGGATGGACATCACAGAGCACCATGCTCAGCAAAATGTGGAAGCTGTCAGGGTCCAGTCATGGGTAGTGAGTAAAAAAGGGCCCAACTATCGAGAAGAATTGAAATGGTGGCAAATTCATTTCAATTCGAGAAGTATTGATGATTATTGGCATAAAAAAAAGAAAAATGGAATGAAGAGTTGTGGGATAATAACGGAAGAACAAGAAGATTGTTTTGATAGGTCATTGATAAACTTTTTCTCCTTATAATAGTTTCTCAATTTGTGGGGCTTCCCATAGAAGATGGTCAGTTCAGTGAAAATACAGCAGCGACATTAAACTGAAGATTGGCAGCACTATCAAAAAGGTGAGAGAAACCCAAATGATTTCCGCAGTCTAATAACAAATGCCTTTTAACAGGTTTCCCACCTCCACGTTTCTATAACTGGGGGAGGGTGTCAGGGCCAGGGGCTGCTCTTTCGTCAGATAAAGATTAAAAATGGTTTTAGTTTCTTTCGCTAACTTGTAAAATCAGCTGTTGGATTGGGCAGTTTGATCTAGATTATTGATGCAGGGACCAATGAGACTTACCTCCTCTGTCTGCCTATACTGGATTTAAACATTCCTCAAAATGATTGAAAAATAAAATGCCCAAACAAAACATTCCTTTTGGTAGATCTTAGCCTTCTGCCGATGTCCTACACAGTTTCCTTCAAAGATTTTTTAAATTTCAAATGCTCTTCCTTCCTCTCCTAAAGGTTTTCCTTTTAGCTAGAGGATGATTTTGCAGGTACCAGTAGCCCCTTACTAACTCACTAATGAATGCTGACAGACTATTCAAATGTATGGGCCAGTCCTCATATGACGGCTATACACGCACACTTTCTATCAGGGGGTCAAGGATTAGCAGCTAGAAGCAGGGGCCTTGACTGTTGCTTCCCCTCCCTAGCCTGGGGATACCAGGGCAGCCTGCAGCATTCCAGCTACGGTTTTGGCGGAGATGTGCTAACTCAGCACAAACTGGGCATCCAAATCTGGGGACCTTTTCACCTGCATCTCTGAGTGCTATACTGGCCAGTGCCTTTACCCAGTGCCACACAATGGGAACGCCTGGTCTTGCTGCACTGCACCAATAATGTAGACAGTCCTCGACACCAATCCCACAATCGCTGCTGTGCCAATGCTCAGGCCTGCAGTCTAGCCAAAGCCTCCGGAGGAAGAGGGCAGTTGTTTTTTTTTGCCTCGTGTCTGAGGCCATCTGTACCGTCCACTTCTCATGTTGCTTAAAGAGCATCCTGGTGACAAAAAATGGCAGCATGGTCACCATACTCTTTTGCACCTCAAGTGCGGGGGGGGGGGGGGGGGCGGAGTTGGAAACTTTGCAAGAAGGCTTGGGAATGAATGCAATGTTCATTTTATCTTTCTTCCTTCTGCTGTGCCTAGGCCACTTAAAGGGACACTTGACTCCCGCTCACTAAACTCCAAAGCTGACTTTCCACTCACTCCCTTTCCTTTAAGGCAACTGCTTTTTTTGATGCCACAGGGCTGCTGTATTTTCTACAGATTCAAAGTGATCTGTGGGCAGTGCTGAAGATGATGTGTACGTATGATGTAACTGCTACACATGCAACATAAAAATCTCTTGCTTAAGGTAGACAGGTTGGACCGCACTCTGGGCAACAGGGATCCCGTTTTTACTCACAATAGATCACTACCAGTGTGCAGTTAAATTATAGAGTTTCATGTTCCAGGGCAGCAAGGAGAAAAATAAATTAAAAAATACATCAATCATCAAAAGGTACTTGCAATCATTTCATACATGGATTCTCATGTGCCTGAGTTCCACGGAAAAAGGTCTATATGTAACTGTGCTTTGTGTTTTCTCTGTTCCCCCATTACATTTTCTACAACAGTGAGACAAACCTAGAAGGGGTGAACGCTTAAGAAATAAGTTCATACACACAGAAGAAATGCAGATCGATACCAAACTTTAGCACATTTTCTCTAACAAATCATCCCGTACAACTCTTCAAAAAACAAATTAAAATGGCGATTCCACTCCCTCCCTCCCTCCCTCTCTCCCCCCACCCCACCTAGAAGAGATTTCCTTTGCAAATTCCGGAACGTTCTTTGAATAATTTAGATTACGATGAAAAAATAATGATACTTTTAAGCTGAATTTTTGTTGCGCTTTCAAGCAGTCAGGTTTTTTTTTTTAAAAAGATAAAGCTACTCACTTTAATTATTCTTGACCTCTGTGGATGCACCAAGTTTTTTTTTTTGTTTAAATTATTAATAATGGGCCTAAAAGGTTTGGACAAGTGGCTAAGTAGGTCAGGTATATGTTAACAATGTGACATGACTAATGCCAATGTAATGATAAATCTGCTGGAATCTCATTCGAAATGTGACAACAACTACTAAGATGTGTGTCTTTAATCACAAAAAAAAATCCCTGTATTTTTGGTCCTGTACTCAACTATTGCATATTGCATGCTCCACCATTATGGGCTGTGAAATACAATGCATTTGGCAAGGATTTGTCTTTGTTTTTCCAGCTGACTTGGAGCATTACCTCTAGAGTATTCAAACAGCGGCAGTTTAGTTCTGACAAGCTCTTTCTTCAGCCTCACTAATCATGTCATTTTATTTATACATCTGTTCTACATCACATCATTAATAGAGTGAAATTTGGACTCCTCATTTTCGGCACGCCGTTATTCTCCAAGTATATTTTTAATTTTTTGCGTGCAGCTTAATCACATTAATGCTAATTATTTTTCGCTCCCCAATCTGCAGTATTCATTAATTTTCCCAGATTTGCCATTATGTATTAATGGCATAGTGTTAATCTAAACCTGCCTTCCCTTTCAGGTAATTAAACTTCCTTTCATACAGCCTGAAAAATGTTGCTCTCCATTTAATTTCTCTTGCCGTACTTATTCGAGTAGGTTAAAAGAGTTGGTGAAGGGCACTGGTGGCGCAGTCGCATTGTTACGGGCAGGTGCCCAACAGAAGCCAGGCACTATGCCATTGGGTAAGTGGGAAGATAAGTCAAAGCGAGCCATCCCACAGTCACGTTTGGTTGGCCGATTTTAGGGTAGCATTGGAACAGGTCATTGATCCACCATATCGGCTGCAGAGAACACGTGGCACGGAGGAAAATCTTAAAATGGAGAGTTGCTCCCTTTGAAAAATGACAGTGGGGAACCAAGTTCTGTCCATTCCAATGCACATTACAAATAAAATCATTCAATACGTTTTGCCTTAAAATGATAATTTAACTGTTTACAGGAGTCTATAAAAACCACATTGCTTTTTACAGCATAAAGGGTCGACTTCCAATAATTATTAAGAGTTGAGTTTCCACATACACTGACCTCCATCCACATCTTATATAAGAGGTTTATATTCTGCAACAAACTTTATGGCTGTTGAACCAAACTCTGCCAAATGGGGCCTATAATTAATGGTAGAGCTGCAATAGAATGTCTGCCTGTACACTTGAACTGTTTAAAATGAGTGTGTTGCTGTTGGATAACAGACATTTATAGTGTGTTGTTTATATACAATGTCTACAGGGTGAGTAAATGGAGGTTTAACTACTATACTGTACTCCATCTCTGATCTTCAGTGACAAGCTAATAACTGAAAACATTTGATGCCCTTCACCTCTATCCATACACTGCTGACACAAAAACCTGACCAATTTAATGCATTCAAGGTGTACATTGGTTTCAAATTAGAATCAGTAATAACAAAGGTACTGACGGAAAGATGATGAAGTTATTACTTACGTCGTTTACAGCCACATTTCTTAATCCTTTTTGTATCTGTGATGTCATCGTGACAAGCTTTGCAGTAGAAAAATGCCCTGAAGCAATAAAGTGTAAGAATGACCATTTAATGGATTTGCTCAAGACTGCAGTGCCACATTTTCTACTAATCTCCAAAGGTGGCTTATTCTGATGGAGAAAGACAGTATAATGTCTTAAACAACAACAACAACGTACATATATATATAGCGCCTTTGACATAATAAAACGTCCCAAGGCGCTTCACAGGAGCGTTATCAAAGAAACCCCAAAATTTGTCACCGAGCCGTATATGGAGATGTTAGGCCAGATGGCCAAAAGCTTGGTCGAAGAGGTAGGTTTTAAGGAGCGTCTTAAAGGAGGAAAGAGAAGTGGAGAGGTTTAGGGAGGGAATTGCAGAGCTTAGGACCCAGGCAGCTGAAGGCACGGCCGCCAATGGCTACTCAGCGTATGCAAGTTCAGTGACTGATGGCCAGCCTTTAAGTTCCAAATTCCTGAGCAAGCTGTAATACGATTGTTTGGTGGTGGTGGTGGGGGGGGGGGGGGGAGGGAGGCATTTTGTTCCAAATGAAGTAAAAGTGTATTCAAGAACACACAAAAACAGAAAAGGCCATTTGCCTCATCAATCCCGCTCCTTTCACAGACCATGCGCACTTTGAGCTATCGTGGGCTCTACCCAACATATTTAATCTCCTGAGGGATAGTTGTGTGAAATTTCTCCCTGACCCCCTAAGGTAATTGACTGAAACTCCAGAATATCAATCCATCCTAACAAGGACCATTATTCAATCCCGACCAGCTGCCTTCAACCAATGACGTTTCCATGGTGTCGGTGTCACAAGAACCATTGTGTTTCCTAAAGTCATTGATCATCTCTGTCTGCACATATCATTATAATCTTCAGCTCTACCTTTAACCAGATATGTAGCTGCTCCTTTTAAAGGAATTAATCAGCACAGCCTGAACTGCTTTTGCTAGAGTCTGTTCCAATATCCACACTACTCTGTGGGGGAAGGAACATTCTAATCCTTAGTCCTGCCCGAGGCTTGTTAATTCTGTTCTCATTTCCTGTAGTTCTGCGCTCACCGTCCAAGTTAAATAACCTGCTTACATCTACATTATCCATGGCTATCAGCATTTTAAAGATCTGGATCCTCTCCTGAACTTATTTCTCCAATGACAAGTTCAGTTGGAGAGTCACTTTTCGTAACTCGCAGCCCTAAGGCCTCAATCATCCTTGTTGCTCTTTCAAAATGTGGAATTTTTCTGCTCATCAGTGTGGGGGATACTAACTGCTGGGGAATGGAACATTTTTACCTGGCGCCCAATATCAGCATTAACCGGGTCAACTGTAGATGCAGAGTGAAGCTCTCTCTCTACTCTTGCCTAACAACGTGCTTAACTTCAAACGTTATAGTAGAAGAACACTCCCTCCTGCACCAGTGAGAGGCAGGGCTGGTATGTCTAACACTATCCATAATTGTGGCCTCTTTAAGACTGGCACTTGAACCAAGATAGTACCTGTGTTCTGTTGTGGGCCCATGTCCACTGGGAACCAAGTTATGACTGTCTAAATTCATTTCACATAGAACACAGAGAAGAGACTTTCATTCCCATCTGTCTGTGCTGGAATTGAACGCAGGACTCAGAGGTGAAAATATATATCTCACCAACCAGACTGCCACTGCTCTTTCTATTTATTACAAAATACAGTTTTGGTGAATGTACCCCTCTACCCTCCTTTAAGACGCTCCTTAAAACCTACCTCTTTGACCAAGCTTTTGGTCACCTGTCCTAATATCATTTTATGCGGCTCGGTGTCAAATTTTGTCTGATAACGCTCCTGTGAAGCGCCTTGGGAGGTTTTACTATGTTAAAGGCGTTATATGAATGCACATTGTTATATGTGAATGAATGAGATTAGAGCTAAGGAATGGGACGCATTTCTCACCCAGTGTCAGCATCAAGAACTGCCAGGCCACGTACGGTAATGACTAAATGCATAGTAATGGTCTCTCTACTACGCCACAATGATGTAATCCCAACCTCAAAGCCCCCCACTGAACCACTGTGAATTGCTCATTTTCTCACACCAGCCAGCTGCAAGGCTCAGTAAGATTGCCAATTCAGTGTCAGTTTGGAGCAGTTTTGTATTGCCGACCATGCTGTAACTATCCAGGCTGACTTCATGTAGAACTCTTACAGTCAATGGAGAGAGGAGTTCTTTCGCCCCGTCAGGATTTGAACCCAAGTCCCAGAGGAGAAAAGGTATAACCTAGCGCCCTTCTTCTGTTCTCTGAACATTCTCCAATATTTACATTTAAATTTAAGTATTTCTATTTAATTTTGTGCATTTCAAACAGACCCAAAGAATCATCCGCATGTAACAAAAGTATAACTTTGTGCATTAAAAAATTTAAATTCTTCACAAAAAATCAAGTCACCATTACAAAGAATCTGAAATGGTTTCCCCATGAAGTTCGAGTCTCTGGCCTTGACTGTGGCACTGGCACAGCACAGCACACAGCAGAGATGAGGCATCTAACTAGGCAACCAGCAGGTATTACGCCTCAGGTCCAATTCTGCTTGCCAGACCACAGGACATCGGATTGTAGTGTTGAAGGCCCTTTGCTTGCCTTCCCTGCCTCTCAGCTTGAACCCAGAAACACTCAGCCTAAGAGGCTTCAAAGGGCAAACTGATCGACACTCGGGGAGCAAAAGATCCTTCAAGTTACAGCAACTGAACCAAATGATTTTTGGCCGCTTCTGACCCAGTTCTGAGTGGGACTAAACTACCCACAAGCCAGAACTAATCGGCATTAATTTGGTAGGTTAACTCAGTAAATCTGCGGGATGGCTGTTTGGGGGAAAGTTCAGGCTGATGCAGTAGGGGGCGCTCTTCTGAGATTAGGGCTGAGGAATTTGGGAGATATTTTCTGCTTTTAGAAGCTGAGGTATTACTCTCATCATTTTTTATTATTTATTTTAAGGGCAACCAATAGAAATGTTAATTAATTCACTTTTCCACTGGATGAGTTTAAGATTTCATTTAGCGTGCTAGCAGAAACTTGGCCAATCAAGACTTGCCTTCAATAATGCTCATTTGGCACCTCTCGTGTGGTTTAACAAGCGCTTAACTAGTTGAGTAACAACCAGAGGCATTAACCCAATTCCTATTAGAAACTATCACAAACGAAGCTGAGATGCAAATTTTGTGCAATCTGATTCAATGACAGGACCAGTTCCAGATTTTAAAAGACGAGAGGCATTTGCTTGATGTTTGTAAATCAGAAACAAAGGTCAAGCCACAAATCAGGGTTAAAAAAAAAATGCACCTTTTTTTCTCTAATTCGCATTGAAAATTACATTCACATCAATTGCTTGGTGAGTTCTGGCCTTCTTTGTAATGGTAACGATTTATTTCAACAACCAAATCTTGAACTCTGTGAATTCCCACCAGGGAGAATAAGATATAAAACTAGCAGCACATTGGGATTTTATTAAAAAATCGTTTAGTGATCATCTGTTTAAAGTGCCCATGAATGGAGGGATTCTCTATGGGCGTACCGTGACCACGAGGACTGCGGTGGTTCAAGGCGGCAGCTCACCACCACCTTCTCAAGGGCAATTAGGGATGGGCAATAAATGCTGGCCTTGCCAGCGACGCCCACATCCCATGAATGAACATAAATCAAATCTCAGCTGTTTAAAATGCCCATGAATGGAGTGATTCTCAGCTGTTTAAGGTGCAGGTGAGCACAATCCAGCAAACCTTTCAGACGACCCAGCGGAAGCTCATGGGGTTGGTGCTCAGTCTCTGGTAGCTGGGCTCAAGGTAGCTTTCTCCCTCCAGCACTGAACCAGTGTAAAGATTGTCGCAAAATCCATGTTGAACAGAATTGTGGCCAAATAGTTTAGCTGCTGCAGAACTAAGTCCAACTCAGTGGGTGAGATGATTCCTACCTGGTCTTTTTCATATCCCCCAGCGGAAAACTACCAAATCTTTTGATGAAAGATTATTAATACGGCATTAACAGGCATTAATAAGCAACAGCAGTTTTTTTGGAAAAAAATATAGTTTGGATGCTGTTCCCCTTTTTGGGGGGTGGAAAATAGGGACCAGTTTTTCACTAACTTCTGGATTCATTTCCTTGCTCACTGCCAATGAAAAAACAATCCACATTGCTGGGCTTGAGTAGAGTGAGCTTTGCTCTGTATCTTGACCGTGTTATAAATGACCAGGGGCTGTTTGATTGATGCTGACACTGGGCGCGCTACAGAAGACCTCTCAAAGCTTTTCTATATTATTTGTTGCATGAATATAATTGCATGCCTTCCTTAATTGTTCAATGATGTTAATCGCTTTTCTGATATTACTATTCCTTGTTTCGGAAGGAAAACCTTTTGGTTCTTAAGATCTACGTACTCCCCCCTTCCTCTGGTAAGGTCCAGACTGGCGCTAATGGTCACACTTCCACAATACTGGCCGGGAGTGCAGGAGATTCTGGCCTGTGCAGCGTACTCCACAACAGCAGTCGATGGCACTCTGTGATCAGCGGACTGGGAGCATGTTTCCACAGCACGGGATTATATCCCGCGGTGTGTTCCCCTCCTCCCGAAGCTGAGGGTGGTGGTTGGCCAAAAAGGAGAGTAGGCAGCGAGTCCAGTGATATCTGAGCAGCACTGAGGGCGGAGAGTTGAACACGGCCCCTCTTGCTGCGAGAGCCACAAAGCTCCCAGATGTGTTCTGAAGTTTAGAGGACTCACATGTCCATTCAGCCTTTTACAGTGTCAATGTTGAGGAACATTTCAGACATAACACCAAGCTTTACACGGGCTCAAAAAATTGTCACCATCAGTTATGACAAAGCTCCGTTAACGTACAAGGTGAGTTGCGTTGCTGGATTACAAATAACAACAACAACTTGTATTTATATAGCCCCTTTAACGTAGTAAAACGTCCCAAGGCGCTGCACAGGAGTATTTTAAGACAAAAAATTTGACACCGAGCCACATAAGGATAAATTAGGACAGGTGACCAAAAGCCTGGTCAAAGAGGTAGGTTTTAAGGAGCATCTTAAAGGAGGAAAGAGAGGTAGCGAGGCGGAGAGGTTTAGGCAGGGAATTCCAGAGCTTAGGGCCGAGGCAACAGAAGGCACTGCCACCAATGGTTGAGCGATTATAATCAGGGATGCTCAAGAGGGCAGAATTGGAGGAGCGCAGATATCTCGGGGGGTTGTGGGGCTGAAGGAGGCTACAGAGATAGGGAGGGGCGAGGCCATGGAGGGATTTGAAAACCAGGATGAGAATTTTGAAATCGATGATGAATTTACTCTCGTGCTTGTTCTGACAGCTCAACAGGAAAAGTAAAATTCCTCCCCCCCGCCCCTCCAAATAAAAGTCAAGATATGGGAGTGTTTATTATTTGGCATATTACATCATTAATTGGAAACAGATTACAATTACTTTCAATTCCCATGGATCAAAGCTAAAAGCTACCTTTTCACTTCCTTGGCATCACTTGCAATGAAGAATCCCAATGTGCCTTCATGGATCTTGATGTGGTTCCCAGGATTGATTAATATGCTACTCAGTGAAAACACAAAACACCAAATTTCTGTTAGCTGCTGTTGGAGAAAAGCATTGTCTCAATGGCACACGAATCAATGGGGAATGGTGCAAGCATCCCCACTGCAATGGAAATCACTCTGATATGAACGGCACTTATATTTCAATTGCCGTATACACTCCCAGCAGATGACTGCAAATGATTCAATTAATGACTGAACGGAACTTGCTTATTAGACCCATAATATTAAGATGCATGGTAAGCAAAACACCATCTGCTTAAACACGTACACCCCTAAATAAATTCTCATTTTCCCCTAATTTGAAAGCCTTCTGATAACAAAGCACAGGCTTTATAATTTTAATCTGGATGATGTAGCTCATCGTTAATCACAGCATCTGAATCGACATCGAAAGTGCAGTTTTCAGGCTGATTTTTCTTGGAAGGGTTACTGCAGGCTTTTTACTCTACAGCAAGGTAGTTGTTTTTTTTTTACTCATTCCCATTTGTCATTATTTTTTTTCTTCACTCTATTTTGTTGAGGGTCCCCCCTCCCCTCCTGCTGGTACTAGGACATGTTCCCCAGTTGAGAAGGCCGTGAGGTGCCTCGCTCTCAAGCTCTCCCCATTGTCACTCTTGAGCTGGTTGTGAGAAGGAGATGTCTGAAATGAACTCCTCTCTAGTTTCCACTCTCCTTCTGCCCGTGCTTCCCCTGACAATACAGCTTGTGGTCAGAAACTTGCCACTTGAATAACTTCTGGCAGAGTGGGGTGGAGTTTGGGTGGGGTATGACGAGCAAATTAGTTATATTTGAACCACTAACCAATTTTACATATTACATAGGATATACGGCACAGAAACAGGCCATTCAGCCCAACCAGTCCATGCCGGTGTTTATGCTCCACTCGAGCCTCCTCCCGTCTTTCCTCATCTAAATCTATCAGCATAACCCTCTATTCCCTTCTCCCTCATGTTTGTCCAGCCTCCCCTTAAATGCATCTATACTTTTCGCTTCAACCACTCCCTGTGGTAGCGAGTTCCACATTCTCACCACTCTTTGGGTAAAGAAGTTTCTTCTGAATTCCCTATTTGATTTCTTGGTGACTATCTTATATTGATGGCCTCTAGTTTTGCTCTTCCCCACAAGTGGAAACATTATCTCTGTATCCACTCTATCAAAACCTTTCATAATTTTAAAGACCTCTATTCGGTCACCCCTCAGCCTTCTTTTTTCAAGAGAAAAGAGACCCAGCCTGTTCATCCTTTCCTGATATGTATACCCTCGCATTTCTGGTATATGTTTACAGCACTATTTTGGTGAAGGAACTATGGGCTAGATTGTTTACCCATTGATCGTGTATAGATGGAAAATCAAGCCCTATATCCTTAAAATGAAGCTACCATTCACAAATAATTTAACAGGCCTGTAGCAGCAGTATCAAACAAACAGGTTTCAGTGGTCGGTGCAGCTCCCCCGTGATTGGAAAACAATGTATGCTACTTGTAACATCATTAATTAACCCTAACTTATCAATAGTTTAAAGTAACAGTCACTTTAACGGTAATACACGTCAAGAGTACTACTATTGCACGGCACAGCTGTATGCTAAATTAGGCAGTCGGCCCAAAGGAAAGAGATGGCTGGTACATGTTAACGACAAGAATCCCAATCTCTGTCTTTAAATAGACGTGTCTGAAATCTTACTTTAGCCCCATTGTTCAGTATAAGCATCCAGCTCTTTCTTCTGGGCACTCTCAAACTACTTGTTTTTTTTTTTACAGTTCTACTTCTATATCCAAAGGCTTTGGTTTTCTGATAGGCAAGAAAAAAAAATGAAAAGGAAGGGCAGCAGTAGAGAAAGGGCACTCAGGACAAGCCACCTTCACAAATAAAGCACAGCAAGACCTGAATTGCTTCCAGGAATGGGCTCCTTGCAGTTGCTGACTTACGGTGCTGTCAGTAGGGGCAGCTCCTCTTATTGCTGGGAGTGTGCCAGCACCACATCTCCTGGATAAAGCGAAATTCCGCAAGGATGCTTCAATGTCCTGCGGTGATTACCAGACCTTGCTTTATTTAACTCTCTTCCTAATCCCTCTGCCTCATTCTTATCATCATTCATCATCTAACTGCTATTTACCTCATCCTCGCCTCCTACTCTTGCCAACATTTCTAGTGTCCTGCACTACGGGTCTTGGCCCCTCACTCTGCTCTCTCAATAATAATTTTTTTAAAACAGCTCAGAAAAAACCTGCCATCATCACTTACTGCAAGAACACTTCTAAATAGAATGGTGATTCTACATTTATGTCAAAAATCATTCCGCACAAATATAAAGAAAATCTGAAATAGTACCAAGCAGGTCAATGAGCATCAAGGCTAATGTGTGATCTGGGTTTTTTTTGTTCTTATTTCAGATTTGCCGCATCTACCTTTTCTCCCCCCATTTTCTTGTGTGCCTTTTACAGCTTCTCAGCTGTTTCCATATTCTTTTAATGTCTTTCCATTGTCTCACCAAGATTACTTTATTTCATCAAACAACTCCTGCTTTCCTGTTCAGCAGTTTGCAAATCATTTAACCTATTAACTTCCTCTCTGTGATTGGAGCGCCTGTTATTTCCTCCTCCCCTTTTACTGTGCCCCCTCACCCCTCCCAACTTTACTAAAAAGCTCATCTGCCAGTTTTTAGATGCTGTGCCTTTCCAGCATTTTCCATTTTTGTTAAAAGTTATGTCACATTTCCACACGAAAGCTGTGGAATTCCACACAGCGCATGTCCTGAACTGTCAAGAAGATGTTAATATTCTTCGACTTCGAGAAACTGATGATTTATTTGAAACGGAATAGTTTCGCAGCAACTAATGCAAAACAAACTTTCATTTATGTAACACCTTATCACGCCATTGAAAGGTCTCAAAGTGTTTCACACAATGAACTATGCTGAAATATGGGACTCATTTAGGCAGGTCTCCAACTGGTGGGAAATAGCCCAGCTTGTAATGACGATCATGTGTTCCAATTACCTAACTCATGAAGTGAATTCTAAAGTTTGAGATCCAGGGATGTTGGGGAACAGGTATCCAGTTATTAGCACTTTCTAACAGCTTTTTAAACAGACAGATACTTTACAGCTGATGTCTTTAGTTAATCAAATGCATGTGGGCCCTCCGTGTAGCACTATCGTCAGAACTAACGCTAAGAGGAATGTTACACTGAGAGATGCTTCACGTGGGTTTTCAAAGAGGAAAATATAAATAATGCATTTTATATTAGAGATCATGGTATATATTAAAGTGCCATAGCTGGTTAGGGGAAAGCGATTTGTACTCCTTGCATATTAGAGAAGTTATGCTGAATCTTTATAAAGTGCTGGTTAGGCCACAACTGGAGTATTGCATCCAGTTCTGGTCACCACACTTTAGGAAGGATGTGAAGGCCCTTGAGAGGGTGCAGAGGAGATTTACCAGAATGGTTCCGGGGATGGGGGATCTTAGCTACAAGGACAGGTTGGAGAAGCTGGATTTGTTTTCATTAGAGCAAAGGAGGTTGAGGGGTGATTTGATAGAGGTGTACAAGATTATGACGGGTTTGGATAGGCTAGACGGGGAAAGGCTGCTCCCACTAGTTGATGGTACAAGGACTAGGGGACACAGATTTAAGGTTCTGGGCAAGAGATACAGGGGGGTTGTGAGGAAAAACTTTTTTACGCAGCGAGTGGTGAGGACCTGGAACTCGCTGCCGACAGACGTGGTGGAAGCGGAGACACTCGATGTTTTCAAGGGGAGACTGAATAGGCACTTGAGGGAAATAAACTTGCAGGGCTACGGGGATAGAGCGGGGGAATGGGACTGACTGGATTGCTCTACAGAGAGCCGGCACGGACTTGATGGGCCGAATGGCCTCCTTCTGTGCCGTTATGACTCTATGACTATATTCTATAAGGTTTACTAATAATACCAAGCTATGTATAATATCCGTGGTACTAATAACAATACCAGTTCTGACTGTTTTATCATTTATATATGGTCCTGAATCTGGGCTCAATTTGTATTGTCAGATTGAATGGAGTTGTTAAATGCGTGTGTCTTTATCATGGACACCACCGCATGTGGACATTGCACACTGGATATGTGCCTCCATACTCACATTAGCTTTACTTTCTTTACGAGTAGAAATCACTGTTCTGCAGACATCAGATCCAATCCAATATTCAATTGGCATTGTAATTAGAATATAAATTAATAAAACCAAGTCTCAGTATAGATTTCCATATATCAGCAAATTGTTCCTGGAGCACAAGATTGACGTATTAACGGATTCAATTTTAACTAGAAAATCAAGGAGGAATCCCAGGAAGCAAGTTTCTGTTGGTATAGAGTAGGCTCTGTTCGGTTCACTGTGGCAGTGACATGCTTCCAACACAAACACACACACAGAACAACAAGATACAACAAACAACTCCAAAAGTAGAGGTCCAACCATTGCAGACTGCAGGAGCTGCTGCTGGGTGACTAAACGCCAAACTGACTGGAAGCCCTCCTACTTTTGTTGTACATATACCACTGCACACAAGCCTGGAGTCAGACAAAGCAAGGAGGTGAGGGACAGACACAAAGCAGGGGAGGGAGTGGTGGTGGGGGGGGGGGGGGGGAAGAAGGGGCAATTCATGAAGAAAAAGAGAATTAAGCAAGTAGCTACTAAGCTGGTTGGGTCAGCAATTAGATGACGCTTGAAAAAAATGAAAACAAAAATCATTAAAAAAATATTCAAAGACTCAAATGGGTGTCTCTGGGATAAAAGGATACTGCCAAAACATTAATTTACTTCATGCATTAACATTTCACTCAATGTCAAGCAACAAACAGGGGCTGGGGGTGGGGGTGGGGGGGGGGTGCAGATGACAAGTGGCTGTCTTTAATAGTGGGCTGGGAGTCAATCGGCAAGCTTGCTGATGCAAGAAAAACTGGGGGAAAAAATGCTTCCGAAAAATAAATTTCCACGTTTGGTGAATTGAATGTACGAGTACGAAATGTGGTCAGGCGTGTTAAAATTATCATTGCAGAAAATCATCGCGCTCATTAATTAGTTAACAAATTAAATTTGTGACTATTCATTTTTTTTCTTCCTTTCTTTTCAATGAATCCACAGCCAACATGAAGCATTGTTTAAATGCATGGAACTCTGAAGACAGGCGACGGGAAAGACATCAGTTGAGACTTTGACAAGCAGACAGCAAAACAGCACTTTTGGCTGACTGACATTTACATTACATCATCGTGGGGTTGGGGGGGGGGGGGGGGGCGGGCGGGGGGTTGGAATAAAACTTTACGCCAGCTAAAGTTTTAATATGGAATGGTCTCAGACACAATCTGTGGCACAGCACAGAATGAAGGACCATTTAGAAAAATATGTGTAAATATCACTTTTTTATTCCTGCAAAGAAATCAGGGCAAGGACGAGAAGCTTTCTTTAAAAAAAATACTATAAATGTCTTATGTTGACTATTCTATCTGATGTGTTTTTCGTGTTATCCTGTTGAATTGGTGAGAGTACAAGAATGAGCTTTCAGAAATGAGTCCCAAAGCTGGAAGGTGTAAAGAATTGAAGGGAAGGTTGAGGATTAGTAGGAAAGTAAATGAAGAGAGCTTTACCGCTTGGCACCTCTGTAAACAACAAGAAAACATTTCGATCAAACGCCATGGCAGAAACAAACAGCTAGCAACAAAAACAAAGGAAACAGTCCAACTTGGCAAACATAAAACAAACAAAATAGTTTTGTTTCTTCAAAAACATGAACGTAGCAAAACGCAAGAAAATACAGGGGAAAAAAAACAAAATCTTAGGAACAAGAACACAAAATTTGAACGTCGTTCTATTTTCTCTGCGGTTTTGAAAGAATTAGGAAAATGAATCTGTATATTCCAATAGATATCGGCACAAGTCTTGGCCATCTACTATGCTACTTAGCAGCATTTATGTATTTCACCATAAGATGTGTTTTGGCAAGTCGGTGTTCAATGAGCAATGCTCCCGTTAAAGCTGTGCGGCCACGCAACAGTCTGGAGGTCCCGCACAGCCAGCTCACCGGCTCTTATGTGGAAAAACCGCGCTTGCACGGAAATTTGAATGGGCCGTGCACACAAAAAAAAATTAGTGGGAACGGTGATTGAGAGTTTTAATAAATCTTGGCCTCAAGGAGCTCATCGAGCTTCCCCATCTCCTCCCTCTCATGTGTTCATCACCTCAACACCATATAAAGATCAATACAGGCTGTCTTTTAATTTTCCCCATGTGCTCACAGTTAAATGCTGACTACTATGTCCCTCGGGCAAAATCTTCCACAAACTTTCAGGAAAAAATAACTAATGAATCAAAAACAGAAAATGTTGGCAACTTGATCAGCATCTGAAAGAGGAAGAGACATTTCAGACGTGACCTTTCATTAAAACGGCTTGGCCGTAATGAAGGAGCCCACCTGAACATTAACCTCTCGTGCCTCTTTTAGCTGGTTAAGCTGCTGTGCTTTTCCAACATTTTCTTAAATAAAGAGCCTTAAGATGCACTTTTTACCCAATTACTCCGAATTTAGACTTTGCAAAACTTTCTCTAACATAGAATCCAGTCGATCATATTTTTAATGGAAGAGAGTGGACAGAAAATATATTTTCCATTAGGTTGGTGTATAACATTGGACACATATAATGACAGTGAGAAGGTGATTAGACTTGCTAATTAGTGTTGGCTGATACATAGTACTTCATGTGAGCAGTTCATTATGTCTTACTGGTGTCTGATGTATGCAATATTGAGTAGAAGGTTAATATCACATTTAAATGAAATTAAGAACAGTTACCAGTGCAAATGCCAAGCAATGCTATTCTAGAAAGTTATAAAGTTCTTCAATTGGCTATCTTTGAGATTATCTTTTGATAAAAAAGGGTTGTATTCACCTGTGCGTTGTGAACCCTTCAATACTGGCAGTCAAAGGAATTACACAGTGTTTAGTAAACTAAGTACTTGCAGCCTAATATTCTGCTTGTACAATGGACACAGCAGCCTAAGAACCTCACAGTACAGAGCTATTAATGACCCCGTTTGCAGAAAATTGGATCGAACATGGACATTTAGTGAGGCACTAATTCGGCCCCATCTACTGTGTTTGAAGATCTGCTGGCTTGGTCCTTATCCTATACTACAATACCGATTGGACTGGCCGGTTCTAGTCAGGCATTAGATTGGGTATAGTTTAGCACACTTTGAGGTCAGTATGGGCAGTGCTTAAGTGGTAACATACAGCCAGCAGAGTTATTTCAACCAATTTTGCATAACCAGTTGCTGCCAGACAATATACCCAATTTGAAGGAGCTATTGGACTGGTTGTCATCACTTTAGCGCCTAAAACACATCCACAGCTGTAGATGGGTACGTAATCTTCGTTCTTGAGCATTGACAGTGCATTTAATTGCCAATTGGGATCAGCATTGAATCAATAGTGTTTGCTTAATGTAAATGACTGGATTAAAGAGCAGTTTGCTTAACACAAGGCTGTTTCCATTAAGTGGCTTCTACTGTATTCAATGAGTTTATTTCAGCATCATGTATCCCCTTTCACATTTGAGGGCAGCTATATCTGAAATGCATTCAGCTTATGAGATATATAATTCCTTGTTTCCATTTCAAATCCAGTGTTAAATGGAAGTATGCCTGAATTGGCACTGGGTGTGGTGTAAGGCGGCACTGGGTGTGGTGTAAGGCGGCACTGGGTGTGGTGTAAACTGGCAGTGGGTGTGGTGTAAGGCGGCACTGGGTGTGGTGTAAGGCGGCACTGGGTGTGGTGTAAGGCGGCACTGGGTGTGGTGTAAGGCGGCACGGGGTGTGGTGTAAACTGGCACTGGATGTGGGGTAAGGTGGCACTGGGTGTGGTGTAAGGTGGCACTGGGTGTGGTGTAAGGCGGCACTGGCTGTGGTGTAAGGCGGCACTAGCTGTGGTGTAAACTGGCACTGGGTGTGGTGTAAGCTGGCACTGGGTGTGGTGTAAACTGGCACTGGGTGTGGTGTAAACTGGCACTGGGTGTGGTGTAAGCCGGCACTGGGTGTGGTGTAAGGAGGCACTGGGTGGGGTGTAAGGTGGCACTGGGTGTGGTGTAAGCTGGCACTGGGTGTGGTGTAAGGTGGCACTGGGTGTGGTGTAAGGCGGCACTGGGTGTGGTGTAAGGCGGCACTGGGTGTGGTGTAAACTGGCACTGGGTGTGGTGTAAGGCGGCACTGGGTGTGGTGTAAACTGGCACTGGGTGTGGTGTAAACTGGCACTGGGTGTGGTGTAAACTGGCACTGGGTGTGGTGTAAACTGGCACTGGGTGTGGTGTAAGCTGGCACTGGGTGTGGTGTAAACTGGCACTGGGTGTGGTGTAAGGTGGCACTGGGTGTGGTGTAAGGTGGCACTGGGTGTGGTGTAAGCTGGCACTGGGTGTGGTGTAAACTGGCACTGGGTGTGGTGTAAGCTGGCACTGGATGTGGTGTAAGGTGGCACTGGGTGTGGTGTAAACTGGCACTGGGTGTGGTGTAAGGTGGCACTGGGTGTGGTGTAAGCTGGCACTGGGTGTGGTGTAAGCTGGCACTGGGTGTGGTGTAAGGCGGCACTGGGTGTGGTGTAAGGTGGCACTGGGTGTGGTGTAAGGCGGCACTGGGTGTGGTGTAAGGCGGCACTGGGTGTGGTGTAAACTGGCACTGGGTGTGGTGTAAGGCGGCACTGGGTGTGGTGTAAACTGGCACTGGGTGTGGTGTAAACTGGCACTGGGTGTGGTGTAAACTGGCACTGGGTGTGGTGTAAACTGGCACTGGGTGTGGTGTAAACTGGCACTGGGTGTGGTGTAAGGCGGCACTGGGTGTGGTGTAAACTGGCACTGGGTGTGGTGTAAACTGGCACTGGGTGTGGTGTAAGAAGGCACTGGGTGTGGTGTAAGAAGGCACTGGGTGTGGTGTAAGAAGGCACTGGGTGTGGTGTAAACTGGCACTGGGTGTGGTGTAAGCTGGCACTGGGTGTGGTGTAAACTGGCACTGGGTGTGGTGTAAGGTGGCACTGGGTGTGGTGTAAGCTGGCACTGGGTGTGGTGTAAACTGGCACTGGGTGTGGTGTAAGCTGGCACTGGATGTGGTGTAAGGTGGCACTGGGTGTGGTGTAAACTGGCACTGGGTGTGGTGTAAGGTGGCACTGGGTGTGGTGTAAGCTGGCACTGGGTGTGGTGTAAGGCGGCACTGGGTGTGGTGTAAGGTGGCACTGGGTGTGGTGTAAGCTGGCACTGGGTGTGGTGTAAGCTGGCACTGGGTGTGGTGTAAGGCGGCACTGGGTGTGGTGTAAGGCGGCACTGGGTGTGGTGTAAGCTGGCACTGGGTGTGGTGTAAGGCGGCACTGGGTGGGCTATGCTCACAGAGTACTGTAACTTTAATATTGTCTATGGCCAGTGAGGTTCATCCTGTTCCAAGCCAATTACATATTGACTGCTACTGAACAAGAAATTCCTGGTCATGAATGCATCACATAACCTTCAAAGTTACCAATAATGCCTGGACGGCTCATGTTACTGCCAATCAAGGGGCCAATGGGAACTAAATGAGCAGCTGTAGGCAGTGGCTTTAAAATGTAGGGGCATTTCTGAATAAAATGATGATAAATTTGAAGAACGTTAAGCATTTCAATTAATCTTATTCAGATCCCTTACGATGATTTTATGGATGAGAATGTTTTACTAACCGTTGTATTGGTGGAAAGGCCATGGTATTCCCATTGGTGATAACTGGGACCAGTGCCACCATGAAACGACATTTTACATTGGCTGCAATGATAGGACAACACTACTGTCAGCCTTTTAATATTCCTTTTCCCTGAATGCAAACCAGTGGTAGGCAGAAGAACAGAAGAATTAGGAGCAGGAGTAGGACATACGGCCCCTCGAGCCTGCAATTCCCCAATCACCGCTGGAGCCCTGACCCATTCTCAGTTTGTTATACATTATCTCCTGTTGTAGAGCTTTGTTTCTCTCCACAATACATAATAAGCAGAATCAGTCATTGGTGAGCCGGTGGTGCAGTTGGCGCCACTTCATCCTCGTTATCTATTTTTCTTCACGTTTTTAAGATACATTTGTCAGGCTTTCCAAAGGGGATAAAAATGACTAGTTGTGATACACTTCCGTAAAATAAAAATGGCTTAATATCTGCCTGTTGTGTATCCGCCCAAACAAGTATGTTGCATTAATGAGATGTTCCTGGGGTAGCAATGAAACCACGTAGAATGATGTTGATAAAGCTGACAAATTTGACATTCAGTGACATTTGAAGAAATGTTTAGGTATTTGATGTCCTGTTGGTTCTCTGCTAGTTTTCATCCCTGACCATTGCAAAGGCAATGATCAGACCAATCCTCTCACACTCCCTGTGTATATATAAAGAACATTCCTTGCCGTGCTCATGGCCCAATGTTATTAGCTTTTCAATAGCATGGCCCGGGGAAGAACCAATTGCTCAAAGAGTGAAGGAAACACATCACGAGAGCTAGAGATCACAGTACTTATTTCAATCATACAGCCCCTTTTTATTCTTTCTTCACCTCTACCATGGACTCTGCAACCAACATGGCAGCTGCGATATACGACATTAACAGGCTTTTAATCAGATTTAAAGTGCCAATGTGAAATGGGGTTAGAAGATGCTGAGTTTCTAGCAACAACTGAATGCCTTTGTCAACCTTTAGTGTTCTCTTGACTGCTTTGTCCATTAGGAAGACTTGTGATGCAATTAATACTCACAATTCACAGTAAAGGCTGCGGCACTCACCTGCTTTCCCTCGTGTTTGATTTGTATTCTATGGCTAACAGTAACAGCTTCAGCTTCACAAAACACAGCCTGCACATGGAAGAGAAAGAACCAGTTACCTCGTGTGGTTACGTCGCTGAGGCAGGTGAAACCATCTCACAAATAAGGTAGGTGCTCTGTCAATGCAGTTGACCATGTTCTCGGCACGAGGGAATCAAACAGACCTTACACAAGTTCCACATGGAGTTTGCAAAATAATCAGTTGGAGGGGTTTGATCAAAAAGAAAGAACCAGCTTGAGCAACCTCCTGGCTCATTGGGCAACAGGAGGGAAAGTGTGGCGTCTTCATGAACTACACAGCTTTCGTGCTGCCAATTCCCCCCAAAAACTTTATCCAAGTTTTGCAAAGTAATACGGGGAAGTACTTCATTGGCTGTAAAGCGCTTTGAGACGTCCGGTGGTCGTGAAAGGCGCTATATAAATGCAAGTCTTTCTTTTTAGTATATTCAAGGCTGCGATCGATAGATTTTTGGACTCTAGGGGAATCGAGGGATATGGGGATCGGGCGGGAAAGTGGAGTTGTGGTCGACGATCAGCCATGATCTTATTGAATGGCGGAGCAGGCTCGAGGGGCCGTATAGCCGACTCCTGCTCTTATTTCTTATGTTCTTACGTTTATACACTGAAGGAAGTGCACACGTGTCAAGTGAAAGAAGCTCTACCACATTGATCAGCTCCGCAGCGTAACTGCTCCTGGTGCTGGTCCATCCAGAACAAAATGTGAAATATAAGGCAGATCTTGTCAGTACCAATGACTGCAGAGTCTCGAGAATCTACCCTAGGAACAGGCTGCATTATTTGCACCGTCCAGTGCAAACCAGGGCAGACCAGAAATTTAGAATTATACCCGATACTCCACTCTGCAATAACCATTTCATTCTATTTCTCCTTGATCAGACAATTGTAAGGAGTGTTCACCAAGCAGTTAGTCTTTCATAAGTGTATTTGTGACAAAAATGAATGCGTACCCAATAAACCTCAACTACCTTCTTACCGGAGAATGAATCAAAATATAAAATGATTAGCCATATAATTTCTGGCTGTGTACGTCAACTTGCTTGTCAATTAACACACATACAGTGTCAAGTAAGGAAATATTTCCAGCTCTGGTCCTATCATCCATCACTTTGCTCTCCTAATCCTAGTCACTCTTATTAAATTTACTTCGAAAAAAAGTCTGAAGATCAATTTTTATTAGTCATACAATCGTTATTAATTAACCAATAAATGCTGAACCTGCGTATGAACAAAGATCTTTGTGTAAAATTAAATTTAGAATACTTTTGTCACTAATGTAATGTCTACAGCTGAACCCACACTAGTATTCATTTTGAACAATATAAAATGGACTAAAAAGATATTGAAATAAAACTCAATGGACAACTGAATCGTCAACTTAAATCAGAAGTCGATCAGAATTATTAATCATCCTGAAATTTTGACAATCATTGACTGTCTTAAAGTTTTTAAACATGGCCACAGTATTAAGGTATATCGGAACATAAGAACAAGAGCAGGCCATTCGGCCCCTCGAGCCTATTCTGGCATTTCATTACATCATGGCTACCCTGCGCCTTTTCTGCCTTTGATCCTTATCCTTTCACACCCTTACCAAATAAAAACCTGTCGCTCTCAGTCTTGAAAATGTCAATTGACCAAACAGCCACAGTCTTTTGGGAGAGAGCATTCCACATTTCCACGACCCTTTGTGTGAAAAAGTGCTTCCTGATTTCACTCTTGTATGGCCCAGCTCTAATTTTAAGATTGTGCCTTCTTGTTCTGGAATCCCCCTACCAGAGGACATCGCTTCCCTGTATCCACTCTATCAAATCCTTTTATCGTTTAAACACCTTCATTAAATCACCTCTTAACCTTCTAAGCTTAAGGGAATATAACCCAAGTTTATGCGACCTGCACTCATAATTTAACCCTTTTAGTCCAGGTAAAACTAATAAATATATGTCAATGTATTAGTAGTAGATAATGATACGGAATACAATCCCATGTAACTACTTACAGCAACTAAACGCAATCTCAC
This sequence comes from Squalus acanthias, assembly GCA_030390025.1. NCBI lineage: Eukaryota > Metazoa > Chordata > Chondrichthyes > Squaliformes > Squalidae > Squalus > Squalus acanthias. Next base: position 13,615,447 of record CM059446.1, on the reverse strand, counting down.
TGTCCTGTTGTGCGTACCAAATACGCAAAAAAAAACCCTGAACTAGACCTTTTATTCAACAATTATCCAGTTCAACACCAATATTCTAGCTAAGTCTCCCGCACCATATCATATAACCTTACTGTATAATATTTATGCATTATTAAACGCACTAGCTTCTTGTTAAAGTGAAAGTAGCATGTCTAGACTCCTGATCTGTATCTCTTGTTCTCTCCTTCCATTGCTGCTTTGACCAATCCACAAGGTCCACCGTACCAATTCTGATGAAAGGTTCCACTTTGAAATGTTAACCCAACTTTCTCTTTCAGAAGCTGAAGGACCTGCTTTGTTTCAGGGAACGGTAGCAGAGTGGTTATGTTACTGGACTAGTAATCCAGTGGGCTGGATTGAATGATCTGAAGACAATAGTTCAAATCCCACCACGGCAGCTGGGGAATTTAAATTCAGCTAAATAAATCTGGAATATAAAGCTAGTGTCAGTAATGGTGACCATGCAACTACTGAATTGTTGTAAAAACCCACCTGGTTCATTAAGGGAAGGAAATCATGATCATGATCAGCCATGATCGCATTGAATGGCGGAGCAGGCTCGAGGGGCCGAATGGCCGACTCCTGCTCCAATCTTCTATGTTTCTATGAAATTACCCCGCCTATATGTGACTCCAGACCCACAGCAATGTGGCTGACTCTTAACTGCCCTCTGAAATGGCCGAGCAAACCAAGAAGGTGGCTCACCACCACCTTATCAAGGGCAAATAGGGATGGGCAATAAATGCTGGCCTTGCCAGCGACGCCCACATCCTGTGAATGAATTTTTAAAAACGTACTATTTCAGATGTCCAGCAATCTTTTTACTCCCCACCCCCATGATCCTACTGGGCTTCACGAGACTGCGAGAATTTTTCACATATGTTCTACAGTAAAAGAATCTGGAAATAACTCTAAGGGGCCCCATCACAGTTTTGGAGCAGGCTATCCAACTGAATATTTCAGTAAAGAAGTCCAGCACAGAATCCACATCATTTGGAAGAAGAATCATCAAGAATTAATGATGAATCAATCTGGCATTTTGAAAGTAATCAGCTCCAGTACTTACATTTTAAAACTTTTCATCTGTTTAATTATATCTTGCTCCTTCCTAACATTATTCCATAAAACAGCTGTATTTACTGTAATGTTAACATGGATTAATTTGCACAACAATATACAAAAGGACATATTGATTATCATAGGGCTTAATTAAAGAGAATTGGATAGCGTTATCCATCTAACACTAGCAAGGACATGAGAGCGTGAATAATGAGGTCTCTTTAATTTAAACTAGAAAACAGGATAATTGAGTCTCTAGGCAAAACCTATGTGTCAAGTGAAGATTTTTAGGCGATTCCTAAATCTCATTAGAACATCTGCATTCATTGATCATCACTTCCTCGTGGCACTGCATCATTAGTCGACAATAACAACCCCTCCTTGTTTAAATCTCATTAACCCCATGAGAACAGATGATGCGAGTTTTCCAAGCAGCCATTACCACGACAAGGCGACTGTTGTTTGGTATATGAACATTACTCTCGTAATAAAGTAATCAGCATCTCCCGAGGGGAAATCCAAAATCTGAACTGTAATTACCAAACAGAAGCATTGCTGCTTTCATACGCTCAGCCTACACTGGGAAGCCCAATTCAATTCCATTTGTTGAGCTCAATTGAATTTGATTCCCCCTTCATGTTCATGGTCACCTTTGCCCTGACCGAGGGCATAGCTTGGCCATCATTGAACTACCATCACTTCTGATGACATATTCGGAAGAACAAGAACCATCAGTTAGACTATTTAATCTAGGCATTATATATACAGCTGTCTGATTTAGGATCCAGATTTATTTTAATTGTGCTCCTTAACTCTCCACAGTAGTTTGAATGGAATTTTATTGCATTCCTGTTCCAACATTAAATTACATTACCCTTTCCCAAACATGCTTGCTTGAAATCTAAAGAACAGAAAAATAACCCCTTATATTAGTGTGCCATTTTTGAGAGGAAGTCAAGAAGACAGCCGTACATTTTTCTTTCCAGTGATATTCAGTAATCAGCCACTAGAAGATGCATGAAGGAGGTTGACTCATCCTCTCATCCTTTGCAACCCAACTGAGATTAGGTACTTATCATATAAAGAGTTATTAGACCTATGCCTAACACCGTGGGTAGCATGTTGGTATACTAACACACCATGCCACTAAACTGCCCAATGTGAACGATGTAAACTGTCTATATATCAGGACATTAACCTTTCCATGAGTAACTGGGATATGCAGAAATTCTCAGTAATGTTGTGTTCTCCTTATAAGTGGTTTTTCATCCCTGTTTTATGAAGGATTACTTCAACATTTTTGAGTGAATCAGTATCGTTAACTTGACAGATAGTGGTTATTTGAGCCAATCAGAAAAGTGTGATGGATAATTTTTTTGTGTCTTGCAAATAGCTCATTCTCACATTAAATGTATAGGCTGTCACATTTAATGTGTGACTGTTATTCACAAGACTTTTAATTATGTAGACTAATGGATAAGGAGCAGTAACGGCCAGAGAGGAGAGAGTAGTCAGAACAGTATTACGCAGAGGAGAGCGCAGCAAAGTGTGGTCGGGGTGGCGGGGGGGGGGGGGGGGCACTGACCAGAGGAGATAGACACGGAAGTGGCACTGAGATCAAAATTTGTACATTTGACTTTGTGCTGACGTAAGGGTCTATCTGGTATCAAACAGCAGCAACTTACATTTCTGTAGTGATCTACATGCAAGGAGGTGCCTTTAAACCACTTTATAGGGTGATGCTGAGTGAAATTATTTTAAAATTTGCTCCTCGCATGTGGGCATCGCAAGACTAGCATTTATTGCCCATCCCTAATTGCCCTCGAGAACAGCCACCATTTCAGAGGGCAGTTAAGAGTCAACCACATGGCTGTGGGTCTGGAGTCCCAAACAGGCCAGACCGGGTAAGGACGGCAGATTTCCCTCCCTAAAGGACATTAGTGAACCAGATGGGTTTTTACAACAATCCGGTAGTTTCATGGTCACCATTACTGATACTAGCTTTTTATTCCAGATTTATTTAATTAACTGAATTTAAATTCTCCAGCTGCCGTGGTGGGATTATGAACTCACGTCTCCGGATCATTAGTCCAGGCCTCCGGATTACTAGCCCAGTGACATAATCACTATGTTACCGTACCCCAGGGTTGAAGAGGAGGGTCATAAGCAGGTGTTTGAAGGTAGGTAGTAAGGAGGAGATACTGAGAGAGGGAGCTCCAATAGGCAGGAGCAAAGTGGCTGAAGTAGTGGCCATGGCTGGTGGAATTGAGAACATTGACCTACAGCTCGTTCTAAGACTGTAGGGTGTACACAGGGACAAAGGCGCCTGCAGCTCATGTAAAGGAGGCCCGGGGCATCAATCAGGTGTGCCTCAGGCCTCAGGCCTAACTGTTTTGGTGCAGGGATAGTTCCCTGCACCCAGTTCGCGCAGACAGGCCGGCCCAAACCAATTTCTAGGCCAATGACTCTTGAGCTGCAAGAGGAACAGAAGTTTTGTTGAGAGGTATTACTTACCCCTTTGCGCACTGAACCCTAAAATGATTACACTCTTATATAATAAAAAATACATGTAAAATCAAAGGCCCATATCAATCACCATATCCGGGAGTATGACAACTCCTCTGGAACTAATCCAAAAAAATTTTGATGGGATGGAATTGTAATTGCTGGAACAAATACTCTGTACAACTGAAGCAGTTGGGAAGAGTGTTCTGACACTCACTGGAATTAGAGGAGTTAGTCAGTGCTTACTACTGTGCTTAAAGTTAAATTTGGCGATAATAGACAAAAACTGACTTATTTACTTACTCACAAACTGCAGGAAAGGACAAGCCGATGAAGGCACTGGACAGATACTCGGTGTACATTTCATTTGCTACCCCTTCTAGGTAGTACTTCTGCCAGGTGTCCTCCTCAATCTGGAATGGAAAGAAAAACAATGTTGACCCACCTCATTAAAGGAAAACCAACCTTTGGATTTTACTCAATCGTCTCCATGCAGGTCAATGCTGTACTTCCATTGGTGACACCTGGGTTTGAACCTTGCTTGGATTGATGAAATAAAAGCTCCCTCTTATACTAACAAAATTAGATTAAGCAGTCCAGGTCTTTAGCAAAAGTATTCTGAAGTGATTGGATGCCACAAATGTGGGAATAGAAATGTTACATTGGTGCTGTCAGAGGTATTCATTCTGCCTATGCAACAATCACTACCCATCAAACAGTAAGTCAAGGTATGAGGCGTTTTCAGGAATTTGTAATGATTTAATAATACACTAGAAAAATGCAGGTCGCTCTTTTCTTTCTCAGGTTGGGCTTCAAGCACATTGATGGGGCAATGTACCTATAACTTTAACCTCACCAGGACAACTCCATCTTGATGCTGATGTGGAGGAAAAAACATTCAACTCTCCGGGCTGGATTTTGCCAATGGGGAGATTTTGGAGGCGGGACTCCCACTTGTCGGGTTTTAGTTCCGCCTCCATCGACCTCTGGCTAACCCACGCTATTTTCCCTTGATTGACCTTGTTAAGCCCGCCCAACGGGCTTAGCAGGCCAATTAAGGGGAAGCCAATTACAGAGAACGTCAGCGTATGACGTTTCATCTGTCAAAGATTTTTGACAGATGAATTGTCATCATTTGATAGCTCTGTGAAGCTGTCAAACACTGACATTCTCTGTAGTTTGATGAGTTCTTGTATTCAAGACTCATCAAACCTCTTTTGTGAGCAGAAATTAGATGGTTGTTGCATTGGAGAATGCAGCAGCCATCTGTCATCTCTACCGGTGAGATGCGAGACTCTCCGCATCCCCAACGTTTGAAGCCTGCAGGAAGAAACAAAGGTAAGCAAACATTTTCTATCACTTTCCATTTACCTCACATACTCACCTCTCCACACTTGCACCCATCACTTACCTTCACAGCGCACTTTTGCACCCCTTCCGAACCCCGCAGACCCACTGCTCGCCTCGGTGACCCTGGCGGGGTTCGCAGCCTTCGGGAAGCCCGCACTTGTGTGGGTAAAATGGGGATAATCCTCTTATCTGCCCTGTTAACTACCTGTACAGGTAGTTAAGTGGCTGTAATCCCCTTCCTGCCTCCAGGAGACGGGACCCGGCGCGGGTCGGCTACCCGCCTCCCGGGAAGATGGCTCGGAGGCGGGTTGGGGGCGGGATGGGCACCCGCCCCCAGACTCTGCCATTTTCCCAGCAGTCCTGCCTCCAAAGGGCTGGCAAGATCGCGCTCTCCATCTCAAACATCCTTACCTTGACGAGCACAAAATGTTCCACAAAACACCTTAAGAAGAATAAACAGCATCAAGCGCTGACTAAGTTGAAGAAGGGTTTCTACCACTTGTATATCTGGTGGCCATTTACCGACAATCTTTCCACTCTAAATATTAACACCAATGTGACTCTGTTGCCAGTTTTCTTTCTAAATGGTATTATTTTCCCCCTTATGTCACTGATAATATTATGCAGGGTTATTCTGTCAGTTAAAGGAAGCTCAAACAATAATCTGGTTGAGCGTTGGCCTTGATGACAAAGCTCTTTTCCCTCAATCTTTTGTCTGAGATGCTGATAATGAGACAAGGCTACAGCTGGGCCTGGTACTCAACAAAGCTTCTTTGTCCAAAATGGCGGCATTCAATCCAACCTTTATAAACATGCCCTTCTACATTAGCAACAGTCTCATTTTTCACTCTGCTGCTGAGGCCTCTCTCAGCTAAATCTGACTAACGAGTAATTTTAGATTGTGAACTTGTGATTAGGTCATTGAAAATGCATTGTTTCTCATTATTTCATGACAGTAGAAATGGATGAGGGAGAGAAATTACATATTTTATTTTTGAAAGAGACTCAATATTAGAAAATGAAACCTGAACGACTGTAACCTTGGCTGCCCTCCAAGCCTGCTCGACAGAGACTTGTGTGTGAGGAGCTATGGGCACAAATCTGTGGCACAGGGCATCGGTAGAGCAGAGCTCTGTGCTACCGAGAATCCTGGAGGCGCTTACCTCCAAATTTAGTTATCTTCTGGAGGTGTCCTCGCACACTCGCCTCTGAGTCAGAAGGTTGTGGGTTCAAGTCCCATTCCAGGGACTTGAGCACATAAAGCTAGGCTGACACTCCAGTGCAGTGCTGAGGGAGTGCCTGCACTGTCGGAGGTGCCATCTTTCGGATGAGACGTTAAACCGAGGCCCCGTCTGCTCTCTCAGGTGGATGTAAAAGATCTCATGGCACTATTTCGAAGAAGAGCAGGGGAGTTATCCCCGGTGTCCTGGACAATATTTATCCCTCAACCAACATCACTAAAAACAGATTATCTGGTCATTATCACATTGCTGTTTGTGGGAGCTTGCTGTGCGCAAATTGGCTGCCGTGTTTCCCACATTACAACAGTGACTGCGCTTCAAAAAGTACTTCATTGGCTGTAAAGCGCTTTGAGACGTCCGGTGGTCATGAAAGGCGCTATATAAATGCAAGTCTTTCTTTCTCTAAGGCAGGAAGAAGCTGAGAAAGGAGACAACATCAAATCTGAAAAATCGATATCTCTTTAGTTATAGATTCATAACGGCACAGAAGGAGGCCATTCGGCCCATCGAGCCCGTGCCGGCTCTCTGTAGAGCAATCCAGTCAGTCCCATTCCCCCGCTCTATCCCCGTAGCCCTGCAAGTTTATTTCCCTCAACTGCCTATCCAGTCTCCCCTTGAAAATATCGAGTGTCTCCGCTTCCACCACTTCCGTCGGCAGCGAATTCCAGGTCATCACCACTCGCTGCGTAAAAAAGTTTTTCCTCACATCCCCCCTGTATCTCTTGGCCAAAACCTTAAATCTGCGTCCCTTAGTCCTTGTACCATCAACTAGTGGAAACAGCCTATCCAAATTCGTCATAATCTTGTACACCTCTATCAAATCACCCCTCAACCTCCTTTGCTCGAATGAAAACAAATCCAGCTTCTCCAACCTGTCCTTGTAGCTAAGATCCCCCATCCCCGGAACCATTCTGGTAAATCTCCTCTGCACCCTCCCAAGAGCCTTCACATCCTTCCTAAAGTGTGGTGACCAGAACTGGACGCAATACTCCAGTTGTGGCCTAACTAGCGCTTTATTAAGGTTCAGCATAACTTCTCTACTTTTGTACTCAATACCTCTATTTATGAAGCCCAAGATCCCATATGCTTTGTTAACCACTCTCTCAATATGTCCCGCCACCTTCAGGGACCTATGCACATTAACTCCCAGGTCCCTCTGTCCCTGCACACTCTTTAAAACGGTGCCATTAAGTGTATATTGCCTCTCCCTGTTCCTTCTGCCAAAATGCATCAACTCACACTTCTCTGTATTAAATTCCATCTGCCACTTGTCTGCCCATTCTGCTAGCCTTTCTATGTCCTGTTGCAGTTGATTGGTATCATCATCACTGTTTGCCACACCCCCAAGTTTGGTGTCATCGGCAAATTTAGAAATTCTACTCTGTATTCCAATATCCAGGTCATTTGTATATATCAAAAAAAGCAGTGGCCCCAGCACTGACCCTTGGGGAACACCACTGTCTACCATCCTCCAGTCTGAAAAACAGCCATTTACTGGGAAATCAAAGCAACAAACTGCGGATATATTTTGCCAGCTATTTTGTAAGCTTGCCACCTCTTTAGATGCCGCTGTGGCACACCCCATTCCTTAAGTGGATGGGCAGATGATCTTCTCCCAGCTTCCTGCCAACACCTGACTTGACTTGAACACTGGGAAGTGTATGACAGAGTTCCTTATCCCCAAGAAGAGTGCCTCTGTTCCACCTGACACCTCCCCATTCCACAAGACTGAAATCAGACTTTATTATGTGATACTCCTGGGGAAGGTGTATGGAGTAACATGTAAGTGAGCCAACACAATGTCTTGCCAACTAACCCTATTTATCTCAGGAAAGAAGAATTGCTGAGAAAGAAAAATAAGCATAGGTCTTCCACTCCTGGTGAATTATAATCATCTGGAAAGTTCCAGAAGTTTTTCGTGCACTAAGTGGAAATGGAATGCCAGCAAGTGTTGATTATTCATTTCTAGTGTAACACCAACAAATCTCAAACTGGAACACTTAACTCATCGCTGGCCCAACAATGGTGGTGTGACTGCATGCTCAAATTAGTGCTGGCTTCCGTACAACACAATGGAGGGAACGTTTTAAGCGTGTGTAGGCGGAGTTAATCCGACTCACCAACTGGATTGGAAAAGTCGCAGGCCCATTGGTTCCCCCCCACAGTGCGCACTTGAAAAACTACTCCCAATGAACCAACACAACACTGAGACTGGCACATGGGTGACTGAACTGTCGAAACATGGTGGGATCAGAATGTTAATATGGTTCAAAATTTTGGTAAACTTTTCAAGACTTCATATATATATATATATTTTTTAAATAGCATCTTTGTCAACTTTATTTTTATCTGGCGCCTTTAAACAACACTACCAGTATTCATCATGTTTTATGTCACCGAATGCCATGTCACGCCTTGTAAACAATCGTGGTCTGCTGCACACAACTGTACAGCAATGCCCAGCAGTTACCCATGCCAGCACCCAGTGGACTCTGCCCTTGCGGTGCTGAGCAGCTTAACACTGCTCAACAGAGAACCTGGTGATAACTCCACCACTGGGTGGGAGATAATGTGCACAACCGCTTAAACTCACAGTCTTATAGGGCTGGATTTTGATACTGGGGCGGGTTGGGTCGTGTCATCCGCATTTCGTGTTATCCACCCGACTGCAATTGGATGTGGGAGATTGATGCAATTTTCACTTAATTGGGCAATTGAGTTCCAGCATGTGGGAAACCCATGAACCAATTAGTGGTTTCAGTCTGAAAGTCGCCTCTGATGATGACATCATTGCAGGTCAGAGACCGCCTGGTCTCAGAGATTGCCTGGCCTTTGCTGTGAGAGGACCTGGATGCAAAATGAGCAGCATCAGAGAGAGAGAGAGAGAGAGAGAGAGAGAGAGAGAGAGAGAGAGAGAGAGAGAGAGAGAGAGAGAACGAGAGAGAGAATTTTTTTTGCAACCAAGTCCTCCCAGGCAGTCTCTGAAGACATTCAATGCAGCAGCATCAGAGGCGACTTTCAGACCTAATACTACTACTACCTTCATCACAATACTACTACTACCTTCATCACCACATCTCCGTTGTAATAGTGGACCTGCAGCTGATAGTCAGCTATCCACTTGTGCTCCCGCCAGGTTTCGCTGGCGTGTTTCACATCAGGCGTACTTCACGTCGGAAAAGGGTTAAACTAGCTAAAGCGTTTCAAAATGGCATTACAGAGCCAATTTAGGGCTTGTTAAGGGCTTTAATGGCCTCTCCCGCCTCTTGGAGGCGGGACGGAGTCGGGAACCCCGCGACCGATTTTGTCAAAATTGCGTGGAGGCGGAATGGAGTCGGGATGGGGTCGGGACCCCCGAATCTGCAACTTTAACCCCCCACACGCCTCCAAACCCGACTACACGGGTCATTGAAAATCCAGCCCATTATCTCTAGTCTCCAGTCTTTAGTCTCCAATCAATCAATCTCTCTATCTCTTGCAACTTTACTTGCTTTCTTCTATCTTAAATTACTACCATAGTTAGTGCTCCTCTGAACTTGCCTCTCTTGTTCCTTCTCAGCTCCAAAGATGCCATCCTATGTGCTCGCCCCCACCCCGCCACATCCTCACTGTGTTGAAACTAAGACTCGTTATGCAGTTTCCTACTCCAACTCATCTCTTTATAGAACCCCAGAGCTGTGCACGCCTTACCTTCATCGGTCTTCCTCCTTCCTACAACCTTCAGATTTTTAAAACCTAGCTCAGTCGCACCTGATCATTGCTGACTTATCTTGTTTTTTCTTTTACACTTTTCAGCCTTGGGTGTTGTTCCACACTGTGGAGCCTGGCCCTTTACCTTGGTTTATCAATTCAAAAAAAAAATTAGAAAGTGACTCTCTAAGGGACCATCCCTTGTTTTGACTGAAATCCAGGATCGAGTGTCTGAAAAATATTTTTGCAAACATTGTTGTGGGGTTTTAGTGCTATTTTCCATGTTTTTAAACTAAAAAAAGAAGGTGCATTTATATAGCACCTTTCCTGTGCTCAGACTCACAGCCAATTAAATACTTTTGAAGCGTAGTCACAATTGTTGAGTGGGTAAATACGGCAACCAACTTGCGTGCAGCAAGGTCACGGGAAAGCAAATGAAAAAAGTAACCAATTGATCTGTTTTGGCGGTGTTGGTTGAGTGTTCAATGTTGGTTGAGTGTTCAATGTTGGTTGAGTGTTCAATGTTGGCCGGGACACTGGGAGAACTTCCTGCTCTTCCTCCAACAGTGTCATGTGAGCCACAAAACCCACCTGAGCAGGCTGAATTATGTAACTGGGAAACAATTGAGATTTTTATAGCCATTGACGTACTTTTGTAATGTAGTAACTGTTATAATGTAGGGAAACATGGGGCTGGAATTTGCCAGCCCTGGGGAGGTGGGTATGGAGGCGGGACAGCCGGGAAAATGGCAGAATTTGGGGGCGGGTGCCCAACCCGCCCCCATGCCATCTTGCCAGGAGGCGGGTAGCCGTCCTGCGACAGGTCCCGTCTCCTTGGAGGCGGTAAGGGATTACAGCCACTTAACTGCCTGTTAACAGGTAGTTAACATGCAGAAAATAGGATTATCCCCATTTTGCCCACACAAGTGCGGGCTTCCCGAAGGCTCCGAACCCCGCCAGGGTCAGCGAGGCGAGTAGGGGATCTGCGGGGGTCGGAGGGGTCCAAAGGTGTGCTGTGGAGGTAAGTGATGGGTGCAAGTGTGGAGAGGTGAGTATCTGAGGTAAGTGGAAAGTGTTAGAAAAAGTGTACTTACCTTTGTTTATTCCTGCAGGCTTCAATCGCTGGGTATGCGGAGAGTCTCACACCTCCGCGGCAGAGATGACAGATGGCCGCTGCGTTCTCCAATGCAACAACCATCTCATTTCTGCAAAAGAAAGAGGTTTGATGAGTTCTTGAATTCAAGAACTCATCAAACTACAGAGAATGTCAGTGTTTGACAGCTTCACAGAGCTGTCAAACGATGACAATTCATCTGTCAAATTGAAACATCATACGTTGACGTTCTCTGTAACCGTCTTTCCCTTAATTGGCCTGCGTGGGTTGGCCAGAAGTTGATGGAGGCGGGACTGAAACCCAACAAGTGGGAGTCCTGCCTCCAAAAGCTCCCCATTGACAAAATCCAGCCCCTGGTCGCCAATTTGTGCACAGCAAGATCCCACAAACAGCAATGTGATAATGACCAGATAATCTGTTTTAGTGATGTTGGTTGAGGGATAAATATTGGCCAGGACACCGGGGAGAACTCCCCTGCTCTACTTCGTAAAATCAAGTAGAATTTTTTAAAATCCTGGATCCTGATTTTTTTACATTCCTTATCAATGAGTTAAGCCAGAGGAAAGTTGTCATTTGAACGAACATTTTTCAGGATGAGGCTACAATTGAAAGAGAGTCATCGTGAATGACTGGTGAGAGTAATTCTGGTGAAATAATCATCGCAGGTGCGTTTAAGAATCTCGCCCCGGGTCGCCACAGGTGAATGGCAACTAGCACCCGAGCTACTTGCATCACCTCAAACCCAGCAGCAGTAGCTGCTCATTGATGTGTCAGGTCACAGGGCTCTTTCCCTAGCACCAGAAATCAAGTTTGTACAAGCTGCTGACTATGATTATTTACGAGGAGCTAAATTAAATCCTCCAATTTGGAAAAAATAAAACCTTTGAGTGATGACTTCTATTTGCAGCTTTCAAAATACCATTAATTCCTTATACGACCTGCAGAATGAATTTGTAGTGGCTCGTGGTATCTAACTGGCTCCACACTGGAACAGGGACTGGGATTTACACACCGAAGGAGTTTGGCAGGCAGCTGTTTAAGAGGACAATGAAACGGGCATTAGTTAGGCATCTGGATTTAACTTCTTTTACGAAGTAGAGCAGGGGAGTTCTCCCCAGTGTCCTGGGCCAATATTTATCCCTCAACCAGCATCACTAAAACAGATTATCTGGTCATTATCACATTGCTGTTTATGGGACCTTGCTGTGCGCAAATTGGCTACCGCGTTTCCCTACATTATAACAGTTACTAAATTTCAAAAATACTTCAATGGCTGTAAAGCGCTTTGGGACGTCCTGAGGTCGTGAAAGACGCTATGTAAATGCAAGTTCTTTCTTCAACACTTCGTTCATTTTTTTTCTGCTGACATGTTTTAGATTCATTACTAAAATATGACATTGTTTCTGTCTAGGGGTTAACAGCTTTCAAAGGACAAATGCATTCTACTAAATAATGGCATGACTCGAAATGTTACAAAAGGAAACTTTTTCCAGTCACTCACTGCTGCTGAATCTTATGCGCTTTCCCCCCCCCAAATAACAGGTTGTATAAAAGGGTTACCTGCATTCTCAGGTAATAATATGGTAACGAATACACATTACCGTGCAGGTTTCAAGGTACCTGCAGACACGTTGATGGTCCTACACCGCTGTGGGATGGGTGCTTGGGTGGGGTTCGCAGTTGGCAGGCCAGGATGGTCATTCCTTGTCCGGGGACTCAAGTCACAAGTGGAAGGAGAAAGGAGCGAAAGAGAGGGGTCTTTTACAGTTGTGATAGGGCGTGGCCTCTGTGGATGGTGAGGGGTGGGCATCTGTCCAGTCAGTGATCAGCCTAGTGGCTTCTTTGGCTAAGGGGGGGGTGGGGGTGACTTGCGAGCTCGTGAGGCTGAGGTGGTGTCCACGGGAAGGAAGTCCATTCCTCCTGGTGCCCTTTTCAGCTCCAGGGGCAGCTTGTACGTCACTTGAGCTGACTGCCAGATTTCCCCACAGGTTTTAGAACTGCTGAGCAAATACAACAAAGTCAACTGACAGCCATCGACAAATAGGCCGCTACATCCTTCCTGTACCGCTAAGGAGCGAGTTGTAATTCAGTAAAGCACACTTCCCCTTTAAATCCTTCTGGCGATCTGTCAGCACTCCCTCCAGAAGCAGCTTGGCAATTAGCGACATCTGACCTGCCAATCAAAATCAAAGGTCTCCCACTCCCCACCATTGATAAACGAGGGAAGGAAAAGACAGCCAGGGCTATAGAACACTTGTATCACCCTTGAAATAAACTGATAGAAAAACAAGAGAACCAGGCTTCGATGGGCGTTTAGTGATACAACCACAGCAACGAAACACAATAATTACCATCAACAACACTTCAGAATCTGCACTGCAGCAATCTTCTCAAAACTAACTACAGCAGATCAGCACAGATGCTCTTTCCCTGCTGAGAGAGATAATTAATTTGTTTCCCATGTAACAGAACTCCTATAATGCACCATCACTTTGCCATATCCTGCAAACAGTCCTCATATGTTGAGAAACCTCCTGGGCAGCCCAGAGAGTGCCTGATTCTTTAAAGTGGGGTTTCATTTGCGACTGAGCATAGAACCCAAGGCGCTACTTGTTCTGAATTGAGCTGATTCGGATTACAACGGATGGTGCTGGGATACAGTCAAATTAGGATCTGGAGAAGGTCTGGACATGGACAACGTCACGTTCTGTGTTCCTGAAAGCATTCTCCCTTAAACTATGGCAGCTGTCTGAGTGTGATAGTTGGCTGCTATAATGCTGGATGGTGATTGTTCTTTCCATTGTTTGGCCGTGGTTTGCACCTGTTTCTTTGTAGTGGTTTGGAGCCACTTCATGATCTAATATGATAGGCTAACACCTGATCCCTGGCACTCGGGTTGCAGTAGGTGTACACCCAAGTCCCAGGAGCTTCAGCAGGCTATGAAGAACTATGGCCGTAATTTTGCGGGGGTTCAGCGGGTGGGATCGGTAGCGGGTCAGGTGGGAAATTTGATTTTTTTTTGACAGCGGGACAGGACCCCGCCGCAACGCGCCTTTCCCACAAGCGCATGGGTGATCTCCGATTCGATTCGACCCGACCCGCAGAGGCAGGCGACCCAAGTAAACCAATTATTGGGTTGTTGACAGACCTTTAATAATGCTTTTAACCTGACCTTTTAATTTTAACTGCTCACCCACGGGGTCCACGATGCTCGAGGACCACGTCTGTGAACCTGAGGCGGGAGTTGAATGGCCATTGCTCCAGCTGATTACTTGACAGCTTCAAATCTCCCACCTGATAGATCATCACTTTCCTCAGCCACAAGTTGTTTCTCAGTCCATTTCCAGCACAGATTCTGCAGGCTTTCCACTTTCCACTCTCCATCCACTCTTACCTCATTGGAAGAACTCTCTCACTTGCCATCTATTCCATCAACATGGGTGCCCTTATACTGCCTCACCTTGGTCCTCAGAATCCGACCACGATCAGCCCCAACACCAGCAGCACCAACTTTCTCCGCAATCACCTGATGCTGCACAGGACACAGGGCACCAGCAGTCGACCGCATTGCTGCCCAGGAGGCCAAGGATGGCCTCGCCATGGCCAGATTTACTTCACTTGACGCTGTACACCCTGGCTGGCACATGATGCGCCAGGTTGGCACCACCCTACACCAACACCACAAAGCATCCCTACAATGTCCAAGCCATTCCTGTCACACTAATCAGCGTTGCGGGGGTGGGGGTGGGGGGCGGGTACCGTTATGTCTCACCATTCACTGAAACTTACTAAGACACTTCCAAAGGTGCACACAAATCTGTCCAAGAACGCAAAGTGTTGAAAATACAGATTTCAATGGTTGACAACACTTTAACGGTAACTTTACATGAACATTGGATAAAACACCCAAGTGCCTACCCTTGTGTGTTGTTAGTTGGTATGATTGCACTAGGATGAGGGTGAGTGGTGGCTTGTGAGATGGGAAAGTGATAATGTAGATAGAGAGGGATGGGTGGAGGTGCAAGGTAAGTTGGTGTGAGTAAGGATGTGCAGGATAGGGTAGGGAAGGCAGAGTGATGGAGATGTGATGAGAGGCACAGCAGGATGAGGTTGAGTGTGGCTTTGTACTAACATTTCATGATCTGCTGAGATCAATGAAAGGTTTGCGCCACTGCAGCCTGGTCCTCCTGACCACATCCCTGCTTGTGTCCTCCTGTGCAATGTGCAACCAGGCTGTTTTGTTCTCCTGGGGAGGTCTCTTCCGCCCATCGGAAGGGAAGAGAACCTCCCTGCATGCTGTGACTCCCCCCATAAGCATATGGAGGGAGTCATGGGAGAACCTGTGTGCAGCCGTGCACCTCTGTGCAGTACCTGTCAGTGTTTGCAGCACCTCAATGCTGTCGAACACTGACAGCACAACTGTCAAAATCAATTTGCGCATGGTCCCTTTAAGGAAACCGGCTGATGACACGTCATGAATGACGTCACCAGACCCGCTTCCTCTAACTGGGCCGGGAAACGCGCTGGGCGGGCTTAACAAGCCCCATCAACATAAATTCATTTTCCAGAGCGGGATGGAGTCAGCAGCGGGGCCGTGACCCGCCACCGACATCGCCCGCCCCGGACCCGCCGAGGTAAGGAAAATCCCGGCCTATGTCTCCAAGACTTTTGGAGGTTGGGAGGAAGAGGGTCTAATGGAGGCTCTGCCCCTCCCTGTTTGAAATTTAAACTTCATGCTTTCACTGCCTAAATTTCAAAAATTCCAAATCCAATGTCTCAGCTTATCCAAACAATCCAATCTTGCCATAGCCGAGTTTTTTTGGAGCAATATTGGGGAACTATCTCCACCATGACTCAGATGTGCCTTCCAAACTAATTACAGTCCTCACCCCTTATACCGCCCACGTTTATCACGGGCAGTCGCCTATATTGGGCAAGTGGCAGTGACCATTTCCATTACCATACGAGTCAATTACAATGGCGCCGTTTATTACGAGTTAATAGCACCGGCTATTTCGGGCAGTTCTTTGCAAACTGCTGCCATGCGTCTCTCCCAGGATGGTTTCTGTTCCGGCAGACTGGCACTTCTCTAGGTCAGACCTGACTGAAAGCTTCATCCAACACCAATCCATATTTTAGTGACCAGTAGAGGCGCAAGGATCAGTGAAGACTGGCGTTCCCGTCCACCGCATATACTGGGCAAACCGCGTAAACACCCACACGCCCGCTAGAAGCGCTGGCGGCTGTCATGAGAAGCTGGTCTCGGTACCGTGTACTTTCGATTGAAGTTCAGCCCCCTTTCTTTTTGATGCTATTTCTACATTTTATTGAGAAGAGTGGTACAAAAGAACACCGGCTGAAGGCCTGAAACCCGTTGGAAAATCCCTGGAAGAGTTACGAGCGCTGGAGTACTCCCCGAGTACTAACTATCCCATTACTGAAAAGCTGAAGTGCATGCTACACATGGGCACTGTTTTCTGTGCCAATAAAACCAAGGAAGACTTTTGTGCTGTGACACCTGTGCTCAGAACGCAGAGATTCTACACAGAACGCACAAATCAAACATTAAAAAGACGTGGCGAGTCCAAACTTCAGGCAGTGAAAGCACAAAGTTTGGATTGCGATTGGAAGGGTGAGGAGAACTTCCATTAAAGAGTCATAAATGAGTGAAGGAACTGTTGAGATGACAGTTGCATAAACAGCGTTGGGGCTTTCAAAATAGCCATTTGGAGTAAAGTTTTTGATTCATACATCGGGCCGTCATTCTCATTCAAAATGAAGTGACAGGAGTTTACCACATTAGAATGAAATAAAGACAAACTGGGAGCTTATAAATTTGAAGCCCGTGTGTCTTTGTGAAATCATGGGTAAAGAGAAGGAACAGCACGTGTGGGGGAGAACTGGTGCCATGGGAATCGCAGCCATTCAGGAAGAGGTGCCAAATTAACTGTAATTTATGATGTTGATTTTTTGAGGTTGTAACTGAGGCATTCGGCAGTAAATCAATCAGCAATGGAATGGAATCAAAGTCAGAAGTATTAGACGCAAAGGCAAAAGAAAAATCTGTGTACCTCAATTAAAAGTGCTGCATTGCAAGAGCTCCTGCTGTGAACTGAAGGAAAAGCACCTCCTGGCTTCATGTACATAAGAATTCTCCTCAGACTTGGGCAGATTTATGTGCAGATTAATGTGCTGGAGAGAATGTACTGCTTGAACAAAGTCCAAACATACTTAATACTGGTTTTTAATAATTTGCATGTGTTTTTTGAAGTTAGCTTGTACAAGTACTCGCTAAGCATTCCTTTATGCTGGTACTTGACTTTATTTTTAAGCCCGGATTTAATGCAAAATTACTTCTAGAAACATATGAAAATAGTTCAACATGAACACGTAATTTAGTGATTTGTCAATGTGTTTCTGGCACTTTATCAACTCTGCGTTTAATATGCACCATTTATTTTCAGACTTAATTTTGAAAGATGAAATCAGCACTTGGATTTCGAAATGCTCCATAAACTCCCTTCACACCAAATTCTTGACTGACAACACAGAACCAAGTGATTGATCATTTTCAGGTTTTCTTAACCCTCGAATGAGATTTTGATTAAAACAAATCATTTTTCATCAACGGATCACCAGGTGATTAGTTATTTCAGCAGAACATAAGTAAACAAACAGCAGCTGTGATTAATAAAGGCGATGGATGGGATCCAACTTTTTAATTCCCAGACAGGTTCAGCGTTCCTACAGCCAATAGAGGAAGTTTTATTATTCCCCTAATCCCTAAAAGCTTTGGCCTGCACAACTGGTCCTGTTAAAAGCCGGGGCCCTGGAGACTCTGTTATGCCGATTAAAAGCCAGAGGAACAACAGTAAATTATCAAATACACTTCGGAAAAAAAATATAAAGTCTATTCTCAACTTGGTGACAGGTATGATGTATGTATGTTTTGAAATGATGTGAAACCTTACCTAAACTAATTACTTCATTCATGTTAACAAAGCATTCCTCAGAGTCTGATAATTAACTGATTCATGCCCAATGCTCTGTGGCCTGAAACATCAGAAAAAAAGTTGCTTTTCCACTAATAAAAAAAGGTCACATCTATATAACAACTTCTTTATGTATAACATGCATGACAAGTGTTAACTGCTATGGGATAGATGTGCAAGTAAAATCTGAGATTTCCAAAACAATTCAGCATATGTTGATGACCGCCACACCACAATACATTTCGCACCATGTCCAACATCACTGAGAATTTTCTCTTTCATAATGCACAGTGATTCTGGGAGTTAAGTGACCTCTGAGGGCAAAAGATACACTCATCGTGGCAGAGCAGATCGGCACACTTGGCCATTCCCTGTCACGTAAATGGGGAGACAAAATCCCGAGGGTGGCGGCCTATAAAGGACCCTCCAAGCAGCAAGGGGCTTCCATCTTTGACCACCTCCCCAGAAATTGAAAATGAAAGAGTTGAATCTGCAAGAAGTTCATTGGTGCTGCAAGATCCATCCACTCATCCTGTCATAATACTTCAGAGGCATGGCACGCCGTCACTATTGTGTCTTTATGATAAAGTCCATTGGCCACTTTATCTGGAATACCACAATCTCCATAAGCACCAATGGCCATCAAATTATATGAGGCCATTGCCGGGTCCCACACACAGATGCAAAGGAGTTTTGGGTGCCT
The DNA here is from genome assembly GCA_030390025.1 of Squalus acanthias. Lineage (NCBI taxonomy): Eukaryota > Metazoa > Chordata > Chondrichthyes > Squaliformes > Squalidae > Squalus > Squalus acanthias. The sequence continues at coordinate 13,596,763 of CM059446.1, read as the reverse complement.
TTGATCAGTGGTGCTGCACTGTTGAGACAGCCCAATGACCTCATGATTTGCAATGCCATGTCCGAAGTGATGGATCAGTGGGGCTAGTGGAGAGTTAAATCTGGCACTATGGTCCCAGAGTATAGAGACTGAGGTCTATGCAGCCCTACACTTAGCAGATCATTAGGCTTAATGAAGCAGACTAGAAGCCACTATGCAACCTCTGGTGGTACACTGGCATAGCTCTCAACTATGACAATGACATTCAGAAAAGATGAATGCAAGCATTTAGCAATGGGGTGAAAAGGGAATGCCAGATGCTAACTTCTGTGGTATTCATGTCTGTTTTCAATATCATCAAGCACTGCGCCGTCCAGACTAAACTGCAAGCCAGTTCACTCAACCCTAATGTTAGAATCCTAATGGCTCAATGCCTCCCTCCAGGACTGAAGATGTCTAACAAACCCTTGTGCTCCCTCAAGGACATGAAAGCTTAGCTAAGAGTTTCCCAGTAAATAATTTTACAAGTACCAGTACAGGAAGGGTTAGTCTCTTAGATTCAGTTTTAGTTACAAGGAAAAAAATAAGAATGAATTCCTCAGACTTTGAAAGCCTATCACCATTCACCTCCAAAGTAGTCACTTTTCTTTGTGTAAACACTGTTGCTCGCCACACAATGACAGGTGTGACCACCCCCAAAGATACAGCCAATTGCAGCTTGCAAACACGGAGATACATTCCCCTTTAGCTAGAGCATGTGCTATCATGGGCTCCTACAAGCAACCCAAGGTCATATTTAACTGAGACAATATCACCGGGACTCAAAGCTGTGGGCATGGAAAGTGCGACACACATTTTTCCCAGTGCATTATGTATTCTTTAAACCCATATCGTTTTCTAATTTATAATCTGGTGCATACGCAGCACGACTATACCAGACTGATCTGTTACAAAAAGAAATCATGTTACCAAAAAAAAAGTAATGTTACATAGTTGAGTGTGCACCACATCAGTCACAGACATAATGAGAAACACAAAAATCTCTTAAAGCAGTTTTGTTGCAGTTGAAAGAAATCATTAATTCTACTGTTGACTGATGTTTGGACATTTTTTTTCCGAATGGTAAATTGCACCAGAATCATTCGGATAAATAATAGGTTTTCCTTGTAATTTTTGTAGGTCAGTAAAACGCTTATATTAGAGGTGGCATTACAGTCACAATTATAATGAATGGGAGGTGTGTATAGGTCCTTGCACTGGCCATTAAAATGAATGCTACTATCACTTCTGGCCTAATTGCATGACACATAAAGGAGAACTGATAATCCATCACTGTCCACCAGGCCACCCCAAGCAACAGAGCTCTACCACCCCACCCCCCCAAAAAAAATGGTGAACTAGCATGAAAGAAGTCCATTTCTCTAGATAGTCTACTCTGAATTCAAAGTCACTGAATTCAAGTGATCTGATAATTCAAGTGGTTAGCGCTATATTCCCACTGTTCAGTGGTATTTATGTTGCTTAATCACATCTTTTGGACAATTTGAATTCTTTTAGTGAAAAAATATGACTTTAAATTATCAGTATGGTCCAAGACGGTAAGACATCTCAATGACAATGTCATCTCACGCCCTTGATGTGTTACCGCTGTCTTGTAATAGCTTCCAGGCTCCATGTTCTCCTCTATTTAACATTATTTCCTGTGGATTAGACTTCTTTATAAAGAAATTGGGTAAATCAGATTTTTTTTGTTATTACTGAAATCTCAAATTGCATTAAAATGATTTTCTACAATCTGCCTCATTAGCCGCAGCAGGTGAACGTTCCACTTCATGGAGCAATCACAGCGACGGGGAGTTTGGGTGCCTCCAACACATTAAGAACATTCATTTCCAGGTGACTGCTCACATATTCGAGAATTAAAACAATAATTTGTGTTGATGTACTTCTCTATCAATAAAAAGGCCCGTGTCCCAGCGCACTTGACATGAATGTCAACCTTAGCCACCATTTCCCAATAGCTGGAAAAAGCAAGACTTTCAGTGAATGCAAACACTGTTTCTCTGCAGATGGTTCACATAGAAACAGAGAAGATAGGAGCAGGAGTAGGCCATTCGGCCCCTCAAGCCTGTTCCGCCATTTAATGAGATCATGGCCGATCATCCAAATTCAGTACCCTATAGAAACATAGAAGATAGGAGCAGGCACCCTCCTATGGTCTAGCTGAAATACTATGGTTAATTCTCATCTTCTTAGAGGTCCTCATTAAGATTGGGAAAGGAGATGGGAATACCTCTTACTGTCCCACTACATGACTGACTGATGAGTTGTCCACTAGTTGCAGTACAAAGTATTTCAAAGTCCTTTATCTGCAAATTATGAGGAAGCTTTTAAAAAATGCATTTTTGAGTGCTCTAATTTGTTGGAAATGAACTCCTGAATGTTCAACCAACAGTCACTTAGCATTGAACTTGAATGATTTTGCAAGTACTAAAAGCTTTTACTCTCTTCAAGAACTCACTCTACCTGTGAGGACAATCCAGCTATCTTCTCAATCTAGGTGTGCAAGCTCATTTTCATTTAGAGATTCAACTCGAACCTCTCTAGAGCCATTTAATGGAGTTCATGGGTTATTCAAGAAACAGAACACAATCTGGCCAACTAGAAATGGTAGGTGATGATCCCGTTTCTAATGCAAACAAGCAGCTCAATATAATGTCACTAGCAGCTCTTAATTCTGGATACCAAGTTTGATGGATTCAGCGGCAGTAAGTCCATTCTCATTAGTTGCCTCCTTAAGAACTGTCCTTCTCTGGCAACCCAACCAGGCCTGGTACATTATTTTCCTGCTGCAAATTCCCTCGGATCCCAAGTCTGTCACCTCAATGAGAACACAGAGCGTGTTTTGGGAGCATAGCAGATAGTGACCAGAGAGGACATAAAGCAGCTAAAAACTAAGCAAGAGACAGGTAGATTTAGGAATTAGTGTTTGGAGTAGAATAGCTGTTAGGGTATACAAATTAGGTCAGGTGCTCGACTGTGCTGCGTTAAGACGTGCTCTGCGGATTTAAGGATTTGGGTTATTTTAGCGAATGACAATAGGGGAGAGTAAGTATGAGATGTTCAATGGACAGTTCAGACTTATCTGCAAGCCAGTTCACTCAACCCTAATGTTAGAAGCCTAATGGCTAAGTGCCTCCCTCCAGGACTGGAGATGTTTAACAAATCCTTGATCAGACAGGACTTGTCATCTTTGACATTTTTTCTCCAGGCTAGAGGTATCATTATTTTCAATGGATATGCCAATTGAGTTATGTAGGCAGCGCTACGAAAACCTTAGACCTCCTCTTCATTAGCTTAAAAAAAAAATCATCGTATGGAAGAAACAAGTCAGGTTCACGATGTACATACAAGTAATACGCGGGGTACTAATGCCCCTTTGGAGAAAACATTTGCGTTCAAATTTCATCTAATTGTAAATCCAATTTGCTTAACACATGGTACATCAAACACAATTTGAAATGTTTGGAAGATCTGCATTTTAACCCAACAGTTCCTGGTGTTAAGATACATTGGCCCGGAAAAGCAGACAAGAGCATAATTATAATGTCTTTCATGGGTAAAAGTCTGACAGACAAATTCTATTGAAATTATTAGTCATTGTTTCCTAGAATGTTTTTTTTATTATAAATGTATGCTAAACTTTAAAACTATATTAGAAGTCAAATTCTTTTTCATTTCTTGCCAAATGTTAAATAAAAATAAAAGGTTCCATATGAATACTGTAGTAACTGGGAGAATAAATCAGATGATTCTGGTTTCTATGTTTGCTTTAAAATGAATAATACAGCAGGCAGTCAAAATGAATCATACTGTTTAAGGTCCAGCATAATGGGGAAGGTCTGTTTTACTTTCCTAAAATTGCAAAACCAAGACCTTGGCTGATGGAAGCTTCAGGCACGTTAACCATTTGTGGGATAGGGAATGTCAGGGTTGGAACGTAAAATGTGGTCACCCTGAAATCTAGTGTATTGGCCGCACTTGCCGTGCCTATACAGTCCATCCATAACACCGCATAAATTGCACCGCCAGGTCATGAACAGCTGGAGGAAGGTACGATTAATATGCCGAATTCTATAATATTTCATCACGCAAAAATCCGGGCTACAAAACACATGAGGGAAAGATTTCCTCTGGGTGCCCTGCAGAGGGAAATCACAAATATGCTCTTTATAAACAGATTTATGATTTTGTTCTCCATGTCTTTGTTACCTCCAGATTCGACTATTGCAATACTCTTGCAATTGGCTCCTGGCCCGGAGTTTAAAATTCTCATCCTTGTGTTCAAATCCCTCCCCTCCCTATCTCTGTAACCTCTTCCAGCCCAACAACCTTCCGAGATCTCTGCACTGCCTGGGCCCTAAGCTCTCCACTTCTCTCTCCTCCTTTAAGATGCTCCTTAAAACCTATCTCTTTGACCAAGCTTTGTCCTAATATCTCTTTATGTGGCTCGGTGTCAAGTTTGGTCTGTGAAGCGCCTGGGACATTTTTACTACGTTAAAGGTATTACACAGATGCAAGCTGTTGTTACACATAGCATACAGAGGAAGGTTTCCGTATAGTTAGTGTAGGATAGTTTTCAAAATAAATGCTATGCAACTATTACTACCCCACGCAGGTTCGGCAGAAACCAAACCAACTTTGGACAACGTTGAGACCCATTTACGGGTCTCCCTCCAACAGCTCACCACATCTCTGCACCACACAGAGCATAGCCGAGCCACCCCGGCCAAGTAGGCTCCAGGGTCTGTGTTGTCTTATCTGATACCATCATAGAAACAGCAGTGTGGGGGTGGGGAGGGGGGAATGCTCTCCAGTCCGAAACGTGCAATGTAGACATCGGCTGAGAAGGTGGTCAGGCTCATCGATTGGCACAATTGAACAGATCGCTGACACTCACTATCTATGCTCACGCATGAAAAATCATCATTTGAATAAGGTAGCAGAGGGCAGTCAGCACCACGCCCCAAACGTGAGTCAGTGCCTTGGTGACAGGAGTGCGTCGAGGGAGGTTTAAAAAAAGAAAGTTTAAACAAAGAAATCACTAAAAATGTAAGGATATAATGAAAGGGGGAAGGGTGGTGGAAACAAAGCATGAAGGAAGAACTGACTGAACTAACTATGAGTCAGAACTGACATGAAATGTCCAGCTTTATCTCTTACATCTACATAATGGCCTGGAAATTGCCTGCGTATGCCTCCGAACCGAAAGAAAACTCCGTACTTACCTGGTGCCTCCGTATCTTCGGACTCTTGCGGTCCTGGGCCTGCGGGCATACGGCGGCGTAAAGGCCCACGGATCCCAGGGGCGCAGGCGTTTCGCAAGCGTCCCTGGGATCACCTGGGCCAGGCCAACCAATGACAAAGCGGGATTCCTGTGATGCTTACGGTGATTCCGCTTATGTCCGGAATCCCCCATAAGCATGAATAGAAATCCCCTAATAAATAAAATTTCACACCACTGAAATAAAAATAAGCGATCACAGGTTCAAAATTAATTAAAATACCCTTTAATAAAACATTTAAACTAAAAATTGAATTTTTTGAAAAATAAATGTAAACATTTTTAAACGGGACAAAATTTACCTAACCTAATTTTAAATGTAAGTGAAGGTGAAACTCATTAAAAAAATGTTATTTTAACATTTATTTTAACCCTTACGCCGGTATAAGACGGCCCTACGCCTGCATTTACCAGGCGTAAGGGTTTGGTGGGTATCCGCTGGGCTGTAGTTGGGCCCAACACTGCACCAGCGAAAGTGAATTTACAGCGGATGCGGTGGATCTGTCGAGGAGCAACTTGACAGATCGCAAGTTCAGGGTTTTCGTGCATGCGCAGCGCACACGGAAACCCGGACCTTGTGGGGCCTTTCACAGCACTTCATCATAGGCCCCGTAAATTCCGGGCCTAATATTAAAAATCTGCATGTATTTATCAACCTTCCACCAGTGGTGGCGCTGTAGTATCCCAGTTTTGTGGTTTCCGGCTCCTCGGCCTGTACTGCAGGAAAACTCCTCGAGGTCGAGGTTAACCTCTGGAACGCACGGCCTGTCCGCCTGTTCAGGGGGCGGGGGGGGGGGGGGGGGGGGGGGGGAGGGTGAAGAGGACGGAGCCATTTTGAGGTCCGGAACTCATTCATCTGAAGTTGCCCGCCCCAAATGGGCTTCCCGATTCACACTGTGGCAATATCGGGCGGAGAATCCGGAAAAAAGATGTTGCACTCTACACAAGGGTATGCAACAACAGATCAGGAAATACGTCTGCCACATGGGACAGATGCTGGTCCTTTGACATCTCCACCACCATCCCCGAGACTGCTGGAGGAGAGAATACATGTGCTTTACTAAAACGTGATGCAAAACCAGCAACACTTCTGCACATGACTCTGAGATGTCCTCAGGAGTTCTGGGACCAGCATCCAGTTCTTCTGTGGTCAAGGTGGCCCCAATCCAGAGTACCACTCTTTAAAGGATCCTTAAAGTGCCTGATCCTTCTGATGCACGGTAATTTGTAGATCTGTGAATAGAACAAAGAGATCTTTTTAAAACACAGATCAAGGTAAATTATCATAGATTACTGGAGCCTGCTTTACAATTACGTTTTCTTTGACATATATTCCATTTGTGACCAGAAATTCAAATGTTGCACGGAAAAGCTCACATTTCGTCTCTTTTTCACTTTTCCCATTTATCTATAAATACTACACACTGATGTGTCGATTGAAAGTACATGTAATCTACCGTACCTGAAGGGGTTTCTTTTTCTTATTTGTCTCCACTCTCTTCATTCCCCACTTCATGCCAGTTTTCCAGTCCCACATTGCGTGTAGAATTGAAGCCTTCAATATCTTGGCTGTTCACTCTCCAAGATACAACCGCTGCGAATTTCTGTCATGTTTCGCCACTTGTAGTGTCTTAACCTGCAGGAGCTGCTATCCTTATATTCATCTGGAGGAGAAGGTCTGGTCCAAGTGCAAAGTATAGTGCTAATGGATTTTGCCATGCAACTGATTGGAATATGAAGCACAACTTTACCCCAAATAATTGGCTCTATTAGCGCTTTCAGCTCCCCCACTGTACTCTTGAATTTGTGAAGTAACATTATTATGACCCAAAGTAACTTTAACAAAAAGGCTTGCATTTATATAGCGCCTTCCACGACCTCAGGCCGTCCCAAAGCACTTTACAGCCAATGATGTACTTTCGAAGTGCGGTTATTAGGTTAATTCCGGAGATGAAGGGGTTGTTTTATGAGGAAAGGTTGAGCAGGTTGGGCCTATACTCATTGGAGTTTAGAAGAATGAGAGGTGATCTTATTGAAACATATAAGATTCTGAGGGGGCTCGACAAGGTAGATGCTGAGAGGATGTTTCCCCTCGTGGGGGAATCTAGAACTAGGGGGCATAGTTTCAGGATAAGGGGTCGCCCATTTAAAACGGAGATGAGGAGGAATTTCTTCTCTCAGAAGTTCGTGAATCTTTGGAATTCTCTACCCCAGAGAGCTGTGGAGGCTGAGTCACTGAATATATTCAAGGCTGAGATAGACAGATATTTGAGCTACAGGGGAGTCAAGGGTTATGGGAAGCGGGTGGGAAAGTGGAGTTGAGGCCAAGATCAGATCAGCCATGATCTTATTGAATGGCGGGGCAGGCTCGAGGGACCGAATGGCCTACTCCTGCTCCTATTTCTTATGTTCTCACTGTTGTAATGTAGGAAATGCAGCAGCCAATATTCACACAGTCCTACAAACAGTAATGAGATAATAACCAGATCATCTGTTTTTTACTGATGTTGGTTGAGGGATAAATATTGGCCAAGACACCGGGGAGAACTCCCCTTCTCTTCTTTGAATAGTGTCATGGGTACTTTTACATCCACCTGAGAGGGCAGACCTGGCCTCGGTTTAACGTCTCATCCGAAAGATGGCCCCTTCGACAGTGCAGCACTCCCTCAGCACTGCACTCGGCCGAGCTTTATGTGCTCAAGTCTCATGGAGCGGGGCTTGAACCCACAACCTTCTGACTCAGAGGCGAGAGTGCTAGCCACTGAGCCAAGGCTGACACCTTTGCTATTTTCCACATGCAGAAACATTTGGCAGTCTGAATTTCTACCTTAAAGTAACTGCAAACAGGTTGGTATAAACCTGTGAACTTCAACATTAGTTAAGTGATCATTAACATTTAATGACAAGCCTTGCAAATCACTGCCAGCCTGAAGTGCTGGTATTCTGTAGTAGAAAGGGTTTATCCACTTCATATTATGTTTGGGAATGCAGGCACTGTGCGAGACCCAGCGGTGCAATGCACATAGATTAAAGAGCAATAACACATGCAATGATTTTATTAGGGACGCATCAACTTGTATTAAACTGAAACTCCTGCTTCACTTCCCCAGGACAGTACTTCAAACTGGTGGCCTGAGTTTCACATTGGAAACCTGATATACTGCCAGCTGAATATCTCGAAAGCTGCATAACAAAAATGCCCCCAGCAGCAGACTGCTGTTTGTTAGAGACTGCGTACAAAAGAACCATCCTTTACTGCTTATAAACACAGCAGAGTATCACATGAATCAGAGGTGTACAAGAGTCATTATAAATGCATCATGGTCTAGTTAAGTAACATATGTGTAGCTTAGCTTTTTAACATCACTGCTTATTTTTTATTTTTACATGGAATTCAATTTCTGTCACGGCTACAAGATGAGGGCAGTTTGATAAATGTAGAATCCTTCAACTGAACCTGCACAACAGCTACTAAGTTCTTCCAACAGTTCACAACTTAGTGATATTCCAGTAACATCCTTCCAAATACATATATTTTTTGGGGCTGCGGATTATTTTGGGCAGGGTTCTGTCAGAGTTTTGAAAGTGTCCTTGTGGTGGGACATTTGGTCCTCAGTGTTATTTTACTGGTGTGGTTACATTACTGCCCCATTCAGATCTTTAAAGAATTGCACAGAATTTACCGCACAGAAACAGGCCATTCAGCCCGACTGGTCTGTGCCGGTGTTTATGCTCCACTCGAGCCTCCTCCCACTCGACTTCATCTAACCCCATCAGCATAACCGCCACAAACTCCACCCCTCCTCCTGGCAATTGTCTGAGGTTGAACCAGACTGTTCAAATCTTGGTGTCATATTTGACCCCGAGGTGAGCTTCCGACCACATATCTGTGCCATCGCTAAGACCGCCTCCGGAACATCGCCCGACTCCGCCCCTGCCTCAGCTCATCTGCTGCTGAAACCCTCATCCATGCCTTTGTTACCTCTAGACTTGTCTATTCCAATGCACTTCTGGCCGGCCACCCACGTTCTACCCTCCATAAACTTGAGGTCATCCAAAACTCTGCTGCCTGTGTCCTAACTCGCACCAAATCCCATTCACCCATCACCCCTGTGCTCGTTGATCTACATTGGCTCCTGGTTAAGCAACGCCTCGATTTTAAAATTCTCATCCCTGTTTTCAAATCCCTCCATGGCCTCGCCCCTCCCTATCTCTGTGATCTCCTCAAGCCCTACAACCCTCCGAGATACCTGCGCTCCTCCAATTCTGGCCTCTTGCGCATCCCTGTTTTTAATCGCTCCACCTTTGGTGGCCGTGCCTTCTGTTGCCTGGGCCCTAAGCTGTGGAATTCCCTCCCTAAACCTCTCCACCTCTCTACCTCTCTTTCGTCTTTTAAGACGCTCCTTAAAACCTACCTCTTTGACCAAGCTTATTTTGAAGTGCAGGCAGCTGACTTGCGTACAGCAAGGCCTCACCAGCATGAGCCGGACGACCATTTTGGTGGTGTTGGCTGAAGGGTAAACGTTGGCCAGGGCAGCAGGAGAACACCCCTGCTCTTCTTTGAATAGTGCCGCAGGATCTTTTCCATCCACCTGAACAGGCAGACCGAGCCTCAGTTTAAACATCTCATCTGAAAACCAGCACCAATGCAACACTCCATCAGTACTGCACTGGGGGTGAAATTCAACACTGGCAGGGGCACAAAACGGGCAGCGGCAAATTGTCCGCCCATTATACACCCCGCCTGATTTCCCTTTCCATTGACTTCGTAATGGGCGGACAATTGGCCACCACCCATTTTGTGCTCCAGCTGAAGTAACATTCTTTATATTCCTGCAATACAGTAGATAAAAAGTCATTCATCTTCGTCCTGCAATATGTTGACGGTTAATGATATCAGCAGTTTCCAGTCACGACCTGGCAATCATCATATAAAGAGCTATTGCCACTTTCAATGCAAGGAGCAGTGTCGATTGCTGATGCAATTCCCACCGTTTTGGATGGGATATCAAACTGAAGTCCTGTCTGCCGGTTCATTGCAGATGTTAAAGATCCCGTGGCATTATTCGAAGCAGAGCTTACCTTGTTTTCGAGCCAACATCCCTTCGCTCAACCAACATCACTAAAAACAATAGAGAAAATCAGCCATTCAACTCACTGCAGTTTGCGGGACTTCACGGACAAAAAATGGCTACCATGTTTGCCTGCCTAACTCCAAGCAGCATTCACACTATGAAGCACTTTGACATATTTCGATCACATGGTCAGGTGCTGCATAGATGCAAATATGGTTTGATTAGCCCCTTCCTGTTCCAGGGTTGCTCATCCTAAACACTAAGAAGGTTTGCACAGCAGCTGATACAACCTGTCACCTTGCGTCTTCGGCAAAAGTGGATGCAACACTGCATCTTGAGTCACCTGCGAAACTGCACTCGCGCCCCGCCGGTTTCTACCGGTGCGGGTAAATCACTGCGATGGTCGCGTTGCAGATCTGCAGGAAAAGAAACGCAGCAAACAGCCCCTTCTGGGTGCCAAGCAAATCGATGGAAAGCATAGAGGGATCAATCGCAGATGTGCACAGGGTGTCCTGATGGTTTGGCTCTTGCTTATGTACAGCTTGTGAGCTACAAAGACATCTGGGTTTCACCCCAGAACTGTTTATTATTCCATACACAGAACAGCAATCTTCTTCTCAAAAAAATGCACCAAATATCTAAGTTGTGGACGGTTGGTCTTAACTAAATTAAAGCCGAAGAGAAGAGCGTCAGATTCACACTCCATTTGGATTAGTGCAGCACTGGCACACAGTAAGAACGGCAGTATGTGCGAGACACCTGCTGTTAGACAAAAAAAAAACCACGGTAACATCTTCCATCTTTTGTTTTTCCTTCGAGATATATTCTTTATTCAAAAGAATGACAAGTTGGATGAATGTTTCATCAGGCTTAATGTGAAGAGACAGTACTATACCTTGATATACGACCTCATGGAGAAGAGGTTGGCCAGCATAGTGGAGAGGCCTGGAGCCAGGCAGCTTTGGGCTATAAAACCCAGCTTCAGTTCAGCTAGGCAGATTGCATCATCCCCTTCCCTCCAGTTCCAGCTGGGTATGTTCAGCAGATGGGCCTGATAGCATTGGAAAGAAGAACAAAAACAGAAAAAGTTACAAATTCAATTCCCCTCATTCTGCTCCCGATGTTTAAAAACATCTTGAAAAATGCACAGGGCTTCAGGAGATGCTGCAAACTGGCTCCTTTATTTTCCCTGCGAATCCTGCACAGTAAAGAGGCGCGAGAATGGCCTGCAACAAAGCGCGCTGCACTTCAATCTGTATTCACATCTGTTGCCCATTCAGAGCGAGCTCCCCTGGGCCTTTCATACCTTTCCAATATCGCTGGTTAAACATTTCGTTTCATTTTTATATTGTTCATACAGGAGTGCCAGTGTAGTGTTTCTGTTCTGTAATGAACGCCAAAACTACAAGCAGCTGCAGCCCTTCCCTGGCAGGCGCAGAAGGAACGCTGGATAGAACGCAGCCTCGCTTGCTCCCTTACTCACCCTGGGCCTGGGCCTGGGCCTGGGCTGTCAGTGCTGCATTTCGCTGCCTGACATTTTACAGGTGTGTGCACCCTGGATTTGAAGAGCTGTACTTTACGGTCATTTTAAATATATAACAACACACACACACACAAAAAAATTAAGGCAATGTACAAAAACAAAGAGCAGGCCTGAACCGCTGAAAACAAATCTCGGGTTCAAATCAAATCCATTGATTAATTTGAGCGTTTAAGATGCAGGAGAGCCAGTTTGTTTATTTTCTTTTATCAATCCCTGATTTCTGAACAACATCCTTCCCTGCTCTTCTGGGGGCGGAGAAGGGTCCTTGTGTGGAGCAAATTCTGAATGCATTTATAAAGAACAGGTTTACATTCTCACGATTGAGTGCCCCCCCTGGAGACCACGAGGGTGGAATACCTCACCAAATTGGCCGTCCTTCATGTGTGAGCTCAGACAGCAAAGGTTCTTCAACCATGCTGTGTTTAACGGCCAAACTAAATTCAGTCCTCGCCGACACGTCCACACATACACTTTCCATTGGGGCAGGGGGGGAGTGGGGGGGGGGAGAGAAGGGGTCACTGAGGCCAATTGCAATTCCCCGACTGTTGCTTCAGCCGAGTTCAACTGACCCAGCGCAAACGAGGAAACAAACTGGGGACCTCCTGTCTCATTACCACGTCTGACTGCACCACTAGCCACTAAGCTAGTTGGGCAGCTCCATGACCCCCTTTTAAGCAGGAGGGCGGATAATGTGGGCCAGAGCGCAGTTTGGAATTCTTCTCGATGCCGATCTGTGATCCACCAGCACAGAACTTAAGAAGTTAGGAGCAAGCCCCTCAAACCCATCCCAGGTTGAGATAGCCTTTTCCCCAGACTGTCACTGACCTCATCTCCTCTGGAGATCTTCACCCCACGGCCTTCAACCCCATAGTCTCCCAACCTGGCACAGCCCGCTTCTACCTCCTTCCCAGGGTCCACAGGTAGACCCATCGTTTCAGCCTGTTCTTGCACCATAGAAACATAGAAGATAGGAGCAGGAGTAGGCCATTCGGCCCCTCGAGCCTGCTCCGCCATTCGATGAGATCATGGCTGATCATCCAAACTCAGTACCCTGTACCTGCCTTCTCCCAATATCCCTTGATACCTTTAGCTTTAAGAAATATATCTAACTCATTCTTGAATATATTTAATGACTTGGCCTCAACTACCTTCTGTGGCAGAGAATTCCACAGGTTCACCACTCTCTGGGTGAAGAAATTCTTCCTCATTTCTGTCCTAAATGGCTTACCCCTTATCCTTAGATTATGACCCCTGGTTCTGGACTCTCCGACCATCGGGAACATTCTTCCTGCATCTAGTTTGTTCAGACCTGTCAGAATTTTATATGTTTCAATGAGATCCCCTCTCATTCTTCTATACTCCAGCGAGTATAAGCCCAATCGACCCAATCTCTCCTCATATGTCATTCCTGCCATCCCAGGTATCAGCCTTGTGAATCTTCGCTGAACTCCTTCCATGGCAAGAACATCCTTCCTCAGATAAGGTGACCAAAACCACTGAACGTATTGCTTCCTTCCAACTGACGACCCTTGTTGGTCAGCAGATAGTGAGAGAAAATGAAAGGCAGCAATGCCCAGACCATCAAGACCTCATCACTGGAATGAGGGGAAACCAGGAGGGTGGGAAAAGTGTCGGTGTGTTTCTGGTTAAAGGAAACTACTTTGAGCAAGTTAAGCGGAGATGAGAAGAAAAATAAAAACAGAAAAAGCACCAACAGTAAAGAGATGTGAAAGGAGCTGGACAGATCGCTATCAGTTATAGGAATGGTATCACACTGGTCAAATGTTAATGACTTTCTCACGGGTGACAAAGCATTTGTAATCGATTACCACCCAATGCGATAATCAGTGAATCTACGGCTATTGGCCGAAGTGCCAGAAATAATTCTGAAGACGGTGGGTTGTGCAAACCATTAGGTGTGAAATATCATCTCTGGGTATTGTGACGATAACAGCACTCACAGGATACGTTTAAAGAAGCGAAAGGACTTGCTTTTATATAGCGCCTTTATGACCTCAGGATGCCCCACTGCGCTTTACATTCAATTAATAATTTTTCTTTTGAAATGGAGTCACTGTTGTAATGTAGGGAATGCGGCAGCTAATTTGCGCACAGCAAGCTCCCACAAACAGCAATGTGACAATGATGTTTTAGTGATGTTGGTTGAGGGATCAATATTGGCCAGGACAGAGGGGATAACTCCCCTGCTCTTCTTCGAAATAGCGCCATGGGATCTTTTAGAGAACAGACGGGGCCTCGGTTTAACATTTCATCCGAAAGTCGGCACCTCCGACAGTGCGGCGCTCCCTCAGTACTGCACTGGTGTGTCTGCCTAGATTTTGTGCTCAAGTCTCTGGACTGGGATATGAACCCACAACCTTCTGACTCAGAGGCGAGTGTGCTACCCACTGAGCCACAGCTGACACATGATATTTATGGTATTTAAAGAACTGTTCCGATCAGATCACTGAGTGACTAACCCAGTGGAGCCAGGAATCCATGATACTGAGGGGCTCAAATTAGCTGGGTCTTTTGTAATAATTCTTTTTCTTTCCAAGCCCATGGACTTCTTGCCAAGTCTGGGTTTCATGGAGATCAGGCGCCCTCCAATATCCCACCGAGTGATTATTATTCATGTGTGGACCGTGTCTTTTAGACGGTCCGAGCCCGATCCAGGCATCACATGACAGCCACACATGCACCATTCCAGCAGGTTTCTGTCGAGCATGAGGAGTGGGACCCTGGCCCATTTTCCTTAACCTAACCTAGGGCACTGAGGCCAAATGGAAGAGTCCGGACTGGGGATTGAATCTAGCCGTGAGCCACTGGGTTGACCCATTTTAAACCCTAAGAGGGACACAGCTGGAGTCCTGCTGTCCTTCGAGGATCTCACCTTTGACCTTTCGAGAATGAACAGCACTGGCTCTTCCCAAAACAAAATAAAGCATCTAATCCACTTCAGTTGGATTGAAAAGTTGGATTCTGAAAAAGAACCTCCACCGACCACGAATGGTTTATCCCGATGAGGAAAGGCGTCCCTCGACACCAGTGGAAGATGACGGCTTAGAGCAGAAGCGAGAGATGGTGCAGCACATTCAAGCTGCATTGAACTGTGAAACAGAAAGGGGACTTAGGGTGCGTGACCATTATTCCTGACACGGCGAGCTCCCAATCCCAGTCATGTTGTGAGGGGCTGATGTGAGCAGAGCTCCGTCTCTTAGGAACATATGAACAGAGGAACAGGGGTAGGCCCTTCAGCCCCTCGAGCCTCTAAAGCCATTCAGCTAGATCATGGCTGATCTGCATCTTAACTCCATTTAGCCACATTGGTTCCGTAACCCTTAATACCCTTGCCTAACAAAAACCTATCAATCTCAATTTTGACATTTTCAATTGACCCCCAGCCAATGTTCCTGCTCATCTTTTTTTTCGGGTGCGCGGCCCCTTTAACGGGCTGCGCCATTCAGATTTCCGCGCATGAGAAGCTTTTCCATTTAAAAGCCGCCGAGCGGCCTGCGCGGGACCTCCAGACCGCCGCGCAGTCGCGCAGTCGAACAGGAACATTGCCCCCAGCGTCAACAGCTTTTCGGGGGGAGGGTTTTCCAGATTCCCACGACCCCGTGTGTGAAGAAGTGCTTCCTGACATCGCCCCTGAACGGCCTGGCTCTAACTTTAAGGTTATGCCCCCTTGTGCTGGACTCCCTCTTCCTCACACGGTGTGCTCCCAATCCCAGTCAGGCTGTGAGTGGATGATATGAGTCGCGCTCAGTCTCTTCCTGACAAAGGAGGGCAGCAAATCATCTGGGTTCCTCAAGACTAAACCTCCGAGCAAATTGGCTCAAGAGAACATTGACAGGGGCAGGAGATCTGCTGCCCCTCTCTCAGTTGGTGTGTGGAGGAAAAGCTGAAAAGAGGCAAAATAATTTATTTTTTAAAATGGAGCTCAAAAGTGAGTAAAAATAATGATTTTTCTTTCAGTATTAGTTGATAAAAACGCCTCTAAGTCTAAAGTGTTGAGCACATTGCAAAACGCTAAGATTTGCCATCTCTATGACACAGAACAACTGCTGCAATATGTACGCTTTCTTTAAAAGCAGCAAGTTACCCGGAGAGTGAGCAAGCTACAGTTCCAATAGTGACCACAGAGGGGAGCAACGGCTACCGATGATTAGCAGCTTGCACTGAACGTGCAGTGAGATTCACACACAGGTCGGTGGAAAGGATGAGCTCAAAATGCTTCTTGGAAATAACCTGCGCATCGAACTCTCCTCAAACTCCACCACGCCTCGTGCTTCTTCTGGTCACATTCTAGGTACTCTGCGAAAATATTTTTGTTCAATTTTTCTCCATCAAGATGAGGGAATCTGGTGCCAGTGAGAGAGGGGGAAAAAAAAAGAGAGCAGAAACATCTGCTGACAGTCTGCAGCTTGGACCCAAGTCAGGACGTGGTCAGGAAGCTATATTGTTGGCACCGACATATCCTATCAAATATCTCCCTGTCTCAATGCCACACGCCATGCTGTCAGTCGAGAGGAGGAAAATGATACTGAGCACACAAAGAGCAAGTCATTTTCCATCAGAACATTCCACCTCTTGCCTCCACTTCGCTCCTGATTCTCCCTGGGGTCCAGTACCCCGAGCGACAGGAGTCCTCCAGTACGTCTCTCCCGTTCTCGAGGCTGTAACGCTCTCACGCCTCTCTACCTCGGAGAGTATCACAGCCTGAGCCCTATTCTGACCCATCCCCCCCCCCCTCCGCCCTCATGAGCTCACTCTCCAGCGTATGACGTAGTTGTGCACAATGATCCCGCTAATTTTTTTTTGCGTGCGGGGCCCCTTTAAGCGGCTGCGCGGGGCCCACTCGAATTTCCACGCACGCGCGGGTTTTCCGTTGTGAAGCCAGAGCAGCCTGCACGGGGACCCTCCAGAGGGCTGTGCAGCCCCGCAGATTAATGGGAACATTGGCTGCACAAGGTCTGATCTATGGAGTCTAAGAGGGGAATTTTAACCCCTTTTATCCGGTTTTGGGTCCGCTGGGATCTCAAACCCAAACCCAACCTGCCTCGAACCCGTCCACTTCTGGGTTTTAACAGAGGCGGGATGGGGAGCAGGCAGCCAACCTGCTCCCAGGAGGCGGGTTGGTCATTTAAATATTATCATGAGGCTGCCTGCCTCACATTTCATCTGTCTTCCAGGTTTAACTCTGGCCGGCCGTGTTTCCCAGGACTCGGGAAACCCGGCAGCTGAAGGGAGGCGAGGACTGCAGCGTGGAAGAGGTACGTGCCTTTCCAGCACTGCTTGTGGGCCAGGAGGAGCAGGAGTGCTTTCCCCCCGGCACCCCCCAAGCAAACCTGCCTTCCCCCGCCAAGATCACCCCCCCTCACAGGGTCGCTGACACCCCCTCAAGGATCGGACCCCCCCCCCCCGCCCCCCCCCGCCAGGCTATCTCTACAACAGTAGCAGGCTCTCTATCTGCTCCTGGCCTGCGTCTCCTCCGGAGCGTTCCCTGCCTGACAGGGAGTCAAACCCGTCAATCTTCCGGCCGGGGAACCTGTCGGGATAAAAAAAGCCGTGTGCTGCCAGCGGGGGCCGTAACTCCTCCCTCCGCTCAGAAAACCCGCCCCATTCGAGACCGGGGCCCAAGTCTTTGCCCCGCTAAGCGATCGAGGGAGTTTGCTTGAACCCTTTTTCAGGTGGCCATGTGTCCACACAAACGTGTGACCACTGTGCGGTTTCCTTCAAATACTGATCAATATGGCAGCTTCCTGAATTACAGAGTAGAGGTGGGAGGAGGGAGTGGTGAGCACCTGGAATCTGCGCAAGCCCCGACCAGTCAAAAACAGGAAGTAATCATATGGCAGCAGAGGGCAGATTTTCTGAGTTTGCTCTGGCCACAATTCTGATATAAACAGCAATCGGGCGGGGCTTCCTGTCAATGGCGGGCCTTCCCACTGATGGGCGGGGCTTCCCACGGGTGGGCCGGGCTTCCCACTGATGGGTGGGGCTTCCCACGGATGGGCAGGGCTTCCCACGGGTGGGCGGGGCTTCTTGGCGATGGGTGGGGCTTCTTGGTGACGGGCGGGGCTTACGGCCGATGGGTGGGGCTTACAGTTCATGGGCGGAGCTTGCCACTGATGGCGGGGCGGGGCTTACAACCAATGGGCAGGGCTTTGTACCAGAAACATCCAACTCAGAAAATTAATCCCTCCTCTGCCCCACACTCTCGACCCTACCACAATTCTGTACATTTTTATGTCCATTGAAGTTCTACAATACTACCGCAACAAAAATGTCTTTTACAATGGTGGACGGGAGGGCAGATAAGGCAATTCTTTTCCACTTTCACCCACTTGCTCTCCAATGGGAGGGGTCCTTCACTTCGATCGCTGCCCTTTCTGCAGGGACGCAACTGTCTGCCCTCCTGCCCCGCGCTCCACACAATGACACAACTGAGATCAGGAACTCGGGACGGGGCTGAGCTCAGGGTCACCTGTGCCCATACACTCTGTGCTACAACTAAAGCACAATACCACTCACACACAGCCGACTCCTGAGAACTCAAAGTGGGTTTATTGGGCTAAAATAAGTCAATTATCCAATCATTTGAATGAAGCAATGTAAATAACATAGCGAAGGGTGAACATAATGCTGAAAAGTTAAGAGTGTAGATTATTTCCCAAAGGGACCTCACTCCATGGGCTCCCCTGTTGAACGCTGTTGTTGAAATCACACAATTTTGCAGATTTCAGCTTTTTCAGATCGACCATGAGATGTTTCTTAGGTTGGCGTGTTACTTCTCTTACTGAATACGCCTGGGAGGACTGCTTGCTTTTGTATAGGTCACACTGTCCTTAGCAAATTCAGACACAGGTTTAACAGAAGTCTGTCGATATGATGGGAGGGTTCCCAGGAGTCTGGCAATATTTACAGCCCTCTCCCCCAACAGTGAAGTTTGAAAACCGTTAGTCTGATGAGGAGAGTAACAAAAGCATCATTCTGAATCAATAAGAAAAAGTATTCTGACCTTGTTATGATACTGTAACATCTGTGTTATAATTCTTATCTTTGGATTATAATTTTTGATGGATATTACCCTGAAACAAAAGAGGAAAATGTTCATTAGGCAGTGCCTCCTTTTAGTTGCATTAATAGGCTAAAGCCTTGAATAATAATCATGTCATAAACAAACAGGACACAATCTCCTAAACAGCAGTTGTAGGACACCTACAAAGCCATGAAGTAGTGTGCGTGGTATTATTACTCAAGGTTGTGTTTGTAGAATTGGGTTTGAGTAAAACTGAAAGGATTCATTCATTTTTACAAATGACTGTCTCCATATTTGTTCCTTCAGCAGCTATGTTCCTAGCTATTAATGAAAAACATAAGAAATAGGAGCAGGAGTAGGCCATACGGCCCCTCGAGCCTGCTCCGCCATTCAATAAGATCATGGCCAATTGATCCTCCGCATCTCAATGGGAACTTACTATTACCTCCGGGACTATACACCCCTGCTGGCTGTATACGGGATTACACATCATAGCCCAAAACACACGACTCAACTGAGCAAATCTGGGCTCGAAGAGAATGGGGCGAATTTCCTTGGGTCTTCGCCCGCTGCGCTGCTGTGACTTTGGCGCCAACCCCATTTACACACTTCCGCCAAAGTTACAGCGGTAGAGCGGGGGGGGGGGGGGAGATCCAAGGAAATGCACCACGAAAACCTTTCCCGCTACCCCCTTCATCACTCGGAACAATATTTTGGGGGGGGAGGGGGGGGGCGCGCGGCCAAATCAAAAGTCCGCGGATACGCGGTGTTTTCCCAATGTGAAAACCAGCTCACCGGCTGGGCGGGACCCCTGGAACGCTGCACAGCTGTGCAGCTTAAAGGGAACATTGACTAGGAGTCGCATTTCTTTTCTTCTCTTTTATTCAGGCTCGTACCCCTACCTCAGTGCTACAGACTATTCCTCAACTGACAAGGCTAGTTACCTGCCCCCTCGCCCCCCCCACCCCAGCAGTCTGATAATGCTACCCTGCAACCATTCACGACTGGGTACACGAGGACATCCAGGATTAACTGGGCCCCTGATATTCCCCTTCCCGCATCTCTGTACCAATGGGTATTCATGAAGGATTAATACATGCTGCAGACACCACATCATGCTAACTGTCACTACACACTTTTCACTAGGGTGCTTGAGATGATAGTTATTTTCCGAAGTTGTGTCCCTCTGTTACGCCTGACTGGACTGAAGCTTACTAAACTCAAATGGCTTTAACTCTAACTCGGCCTCATAAATTAGCTGAACTGTTTCAAATAGCTGGTGATCCTGCAGCAAAATAATAACTTTTCAAATCCCCCAGGTGAAAAATATCCTGCAAAAGCCTTTCGTTAACTCGTAAAAATTTAACAAAACAATCAAACCAAGCTTTTCCACACTGCTTTCTCATTGGCAACAGTTGCACACGCCGATCACTGCTGTCTGCTGGTGTCACACGGCCGTGGCTGCTGTCTGCTGGTGTCACACGGCCGTGGCTGCTGTCTGCTGGTGTCACACGGCCGAGACTGCTGTCTGCTGGTGTCACACGGCCGTGGCTGCTGTCTACTGGTGTCACACGGCCGAGACTGCTGTCTGCTGATGTCACACGGCCGAGACTGCTGTCTGCTGGTGTCATACGGCCGAGACTGCTGTCTGCTGGTGTCACACGGCCGAGACTGCTGTCTGCTGGTGTCACACGGCCGAGACTGCTGTCTGCTGGTGTCACACGGCCGACGCTGCTGTCTGCTGGTGTCACACGGCCGAGACTGCTGTCTCCTGGTGCCACACGGCCGAGACTGCTGTCTGCTGGTGCCACACGGCCGAGACTGCTGTCTGCTGGTGTCACACGGCCGAGACTGCTGTCTGCTGGTGTCACACGGCCGTGGCTGCTGTCTGCTGGTGTCACACGGCTGTGGCTGCTGTCTGCTGGTGTCACACGGCCGAGACTGCTGTCTGCTGGTGTCACACGGCCGTGACTGCTGTCTGCTGGTGTCACATGGCCGTGGCTGCTGTCTGCTGGTGTCACACGGCTGTGGCTGCTGTCTGCTGGTGTCACACGGCCGAGACTGCTGTCTGCTGGTGTCACACGGCCGAGACTGCTGTCTGCTGGTGTCACACAGGTGAGACCTCTTACTGATGTCACCATTCTGAGTACTCACCAAACCCCATGAAATCGCTCCTATTGAATTTAGCCCAAGAGTACAACAAATATCCAGAGTCTTTTCAGGTTAGAAACAGGAATCCTTTCTCGGAGGATTCATTAGTGATGATCTGTACCCGAGGACAGTTTGCCATTACACTCCTCAGTCACAAGCACAAAACAAACGACATTTTAAAACACAACCCATGCGAAAGCAATTATAAAAATATTTCAGCGAACTAATCCCTCCTAAGGGGACCTTTGTTGGTAAAAATAATAGGCTTTAACTGAATGTAAAATAATGTGTCGTTCAAATGAAATAAAACACAATGGGGGCAATTTTAACTTTAGTCATTAGTGTACTACGGGCAATATCCAATCAGCCGCCCTTTAAGAACATAAGAAATAGGAGCAGGAGTAGGCCATTCGGCCCCTCGAGCCTGCTCCGCCATTCAATAAGATCATGGCTGATCTTCGACCTCAACTCCACTTTCCCGCCCTATCACCATATCCCTTGGTGCACTTAATATTCAAAAATCTATCGATCTCTGTCTTGAATATACTCAACGACTGAGCATCCACAGCCCTCTGGGGTAGAGAATTCCAAAGATTCACAATCCTTTGTGTGAAGAAATTTCTCCTCATCTCAGTCCTAAATGGATGACCCCTTATTCTGAGACTGTGACCCCTGGTTCTAGACTCCCCAGCCAGGGGAAACATCCTACCTGTATCTACCCTGTCAAGCCCTTGAAGGATTTTAATATGTTTCAATGAGATCAACTCTCATTCTTCGAAACTCTAGAGAATATAGGCTTAGTCTACTCAATCTCTCCTCATAGGACAATCCCCTCATCCCAGGAATCAGTTTGGTGAACCTTCAATGCACTCCCTCTATGGCAAGTATATCCTTCCTTCGGAAAGGAGACCAAAACTGTACACAGTACTCCTCTCTCGATTTTCTTTTAAGTCTTTCTGCTCATGAAGTGAAATTATCCTCAATTGTAAGCACCATCTTGGAGGCAGCTTTGGGGGAACAAAACGAATGCACTGCGCCTTTGTCTCCCCCTCCTCCTCCCCGAGATCCGACCGATCTACCTCCTCTCCCACCCAACTGTCATAACCTCACCTGTCTCATCCCGTTTGTTGAGTAACCAACGGCCTGCCTGCCTCATGAGCCCAGTCCACTCAGCTTTACACAGAATTACATCGAGCGTACAGCACAGAAACAGGCCATTCGGCCCAACTGGTCTGTGCCAGTGTTTATGCTCCACACGAGCCTCCTCTCACCCTACTTTGTAAAACCCCATCAGCATATCCCTCTATTCCTTTATCACTCGTGTGCTTATCGAGCTTCCCCTTAAATGCATCTATGCTAGTCGCCTCAACAGCTCCTTGCCATAGCGAGTTCCACATTCTAACCACCCCCCGGGTAAAGAAGTTTCTCCTGAATTCCTTACTGGATCTACTGCAGTTGGAGTGGACTCACTGGTGGAATTTCCTGCTTGTTCTGTGCAGTCAGTTGAATCAGTTGATTCCAGTCTCTAGCGTTCCGGTGCCCACTGCGACCAAGGCTCGGGGCTTGAGGCTTGTGCCAGCTGACTTATTGACCGCAAAGGAAAAGCAGGATCACTGGCTGGCAAGTTCCAGCAACAATGTGGCCCTGAGCAAGGCAAAGGCAATCATCTCGGATTAGGGAGGACGCTGCAACCCCAAAACAGAAATTTAAAACAGAAATAGACAGTTTCCTAGAAGTAAAGGGAATTAAGGGTTACGGGGAGCGGGCAGGAATTTGGACATGAGTCTAGGTTCGGATCGGTCATGGCCCTGTGGGTAGCGTAGCGGGCCCAGGGGCCGTGTAGCCTGATCCTGCTCCTATTTCGTGTGTCCAATTCTGTTAGGTTCAGGAGATGGTTCTGTGATAGTAGATTGGCGGTTAGGATCAGATCAGCCATGATCTTATTGAATGGTGGAGCAGGCTCGAGGGGCCAATTGGCCTACTCCTGCTCCTATTTCTTATGTTCTTATATTACCAGTGGGGAAGCAGAGGCCACAGTCTCAGATTGGGGGGAATGTTGCATTTCCCCCTCTCCCCCCAGTGTTACTATTGGGGGAGCAGCTGCTCCTTTGCTCCCCAGATTGGTGCTGATGACCTCATTAAGATGACTAACAGATATCACTACCCTTCAAAAGGTACAGAGGCGGATAATGAAATTGATTCTTGGATTTAGGAATTTAAGTTATGAGGAAAGGTTTGGGAATTTGGGATGAAGGAGACTTTGAAGTGACCCAACTGAAATTTCCAAGACAATAAAGGGAATTGGCCAAGTTGATCCAGGCAAAGTGTCTCTGTGAAGGGTTCAAATACCAAGGACGCAAGTTAAACATTGGGAAGTTCGGAGGGAGGAGGAAAGTCAGGTACAATTTTTCGCTCAAAGGCGAATATGAATTGTGGAATAAGTTACTGGAGAAAACCACTGATGTGGAATGATGGGTTCCAGTTAGCTGCAAGATTGAGGGGTATGGTATGAATGTAAACAGAGGCTGTTTATGTATCAACAAGGGACTGGGCTTGGTGAGCTGAATGCCATTTTGCTGTTCCTAAAATGTCTTGCGTTTTTGTGCACGAACCAGCTACTCACTACTGCTGGCACAGCGCACACAACGGGACAACCTGCTCAGCATCTTCTCAACACACTCTGGGACCTTATCCCTTTGTCGGATATGAGGCCTCCCTCAGTCATAATGTTCCATCCTCCACTCTTACCTCATGATATTGGAGGCATCTTCAGCATCGGGATCAGGGCAGTACTTGTTGGCCAGAATTAGACATGCATCTGATGACTCTATCTGAGGCGCGGGAAAACATGAAAAGCCAATGAAAGGCGTGGATCAGATGCAAAACATCAAATTCAAACACAATTTAATAAACTGAAGTTCAAAAGATCTAGCTTCACTGGATTTTAAACTTCAGAGTAAACATTAACCCAAGTCCCATGGTTAGTCACAATCCCTCCCTTATTTGTCAAGTTTTGCGTAGGAAGGCGGTATGAAAACAAAATAAAATTATCCCGATCAAATCGCTTTTATGAAATTTTAAAATGGAGAAACGGTTTCGCAAATGACACATCTCAGGTTCTTCCCAGAGGATCATTCATACACAGAGCAATCCACCCCCCGCCCCGGCTCATTTTAGGACAACTCACATGCAGCAGGATCATGCTGCCGTTGCTCATTAATAGACTGCAACACTGACCAGGAAACCAAATATCGACCTCTGCTAACCTTTGCTGATATCTTGGCCGATTGGAGGCCAGGAGCTGGTAGGCCCTAAGGGGAGATTGAAAGCTGGGGGGCACTTTGGAGAGGAATGTCTATGATGCTGCATGTAGAGGCGGCCATTACTGACCCACCCTGGACACAGGCCTATCTCTGCTGGGTTGGATGGTTGTAAAAACGAGCTGACGTCTGGAGACATTCTCTTTAGCATATGACTTAAATGTAGCTATAGAAGGCAGGAGGAAATTCTGTGGATAAAACAGTTGCTCCCTCAGCGGAGTTTGGCCCAATCGAACATTAAACTGTCAACTTAAAGCTCAGCAGAGGAATTAACAGGTCAGAGACGCTGGTTATGAACTATTTTTCTCCATTTTCAGTCAGTGTCGGCATCAAGCATTCCCAGGGCAGGCGAAGTACAGCTCAATACAGAACACGCTTCCTTTACTCTGCACCAACAAGGTAGCTTAAGGACAACCGCGGAAAGGCATCCTCGACTGCACCCGCATGACAGGGTCCCTCTTCCCACACCAGCCACCTATATGGCAGCTCTGAATGAGACTGTCAGTTTCGTGCTAATTTCTCCCACACTCTCGGCAGTTTCTTACTGTGGATCCATTCCCAATCAGCTGTTGGGACTCGAGGCAATCTGCTCTCAAGATCCTTACACTTGTCAGAGAGGGAAGGCTTCAATTTCACGAGCCTAGACTGAATTCCAACTCAACTCCAAGACCATAGATACAGGGTACATAACAATCAGTGAAACAAAACCCGGTATCGCTGCCGCTGAAATCAAGTGGAACATCGGCCTGGTCGCCGTCATTTCGCCTTCGAAACTGACGGCAACTTCAGGATTTAGCGCATGTGCAGCCTAACGTGGAAATCCTGAAGTTGTGGTCTGTCATTCACTGCTTCGACACAGGCTGCGCTGTGGAACCACCCCCCCCCCCGCCCCCCAACCGCTCAAAGCCGGCAATCAGTGAAATCACTGATCTGACGATAACTTCTCCTTTTCCGAACAACTATCGCTGTTAGAAACCCCATAAAAAGTTCGACCCATTCAAATGAGGAGTAACTGGGTTTTTAACGGCGATCTGAGTCATAACTACTGATAAACAACCACTCTGGCCCTGAAAAACTAATTTTATATTGGTGGGATGTCAAATTTCTCCATTAAGTTAAAAATTATTAGATTTTAAAATTAATGAAAAAATTTTTTTTTCAAAAGTTTGTTCATGATATTTCTGCTTCTACCTTAACCCAATGTGTGGGTCCCAATCTTTATTTCGCTCTCTGTAAAAAAAAAATTAAAAAGTGATTGATTATTAGTGCTTTCTATTTCCTGGTTCCATGGCTGTGAGAATTCTGCATTGTGATTGGCTGCTTGTTGATGTCACAGCAGCTCGCACTAGGGGATTCCCACTGTACTACGTTGATTTCAACCGCACGTCGGAAAAGCCGAACTTCTCGCCACCGAGACCCCGAGATCTTTGTGGGAAGCTTACTTCGGGGCCGGCGGCGAACGCCTTTGCTTTGTCACGGACCGCAAATTACAGGCCAATATTATCATTGTCAGTTGATGTCTGCCATGACAGCCAACTTCCTAGAGATTTTTTTTTACTGGCCCAGAATTTGCTGGGAAATTAATGCCGAGTTAAATGTGCACGCTGCTATTAGTGCGTAAATAACCCAGCAATTTGTGGCGAGGAAGAGATACCACGTGAGTTGCAAATCGCCACAAATTGCTGAACGATTTGCGCCGTTCCGCCGGCAGCCTCGCCCTCAACCCCCACCCCGTGAGTTTCAAGAAATTGTTGCATTTGCCCAGCAAATATGAATTAAACTCGCTGCATAAAGTTAGGGCTGGTACTTAACGACGTAAGGACCCTTTTAAGGACGAGATTTATGTTCCTGCAATGGCACTCAACCTCTCCAGTCCAGAAAGGCAGCAATTGAAATTGTGGCGTCTCATTCCTGCAGGTAGTAAATTGTTGTTAGAGGCTTTTAAAATTTAAACTTTACATTTTTTTTTCTTACTTTCCCTGTCTCTTTTATCCTCTCACTCTTAATCCAATCTTTCTTTCCCTCCCTTTATTCCTCTTTCCATGCCTAATTTCGAGCTGAAGGGTGAGGGAAGTAAAGATGCCCCACTCCAGCAAAATCTGGGCCCCTGTCTGTCATTATGGCCACAACACTTTTCTGCGTGACTCCAGATTCTCCACGGAACCTGGAGGGTTGAGATACGTGCCTGAAACTCGAGGCGGCCAACGTCTAACTCTTTATAATTATACCCAGATACAGCGGACGGAGGTGGCTACAGTCAGCTTCATGACTCTCCACTCCAGGTAGCTGCTGGGTGTCACGTAGACATCAATGGGCAACGGCTGTGTTATTGATCCTGGTGTTTGCAGCTGCATGCGATCCTGGGTTCTGTTCCACTGCACCTTATGCACTGGCTAGATTTTCTTACACTAAATGAGACGCAGCTCTCTAAACAAACCAAGAAGAAACTAGAGCACATCCACCCGCAGTGACTTTGAAAAGGAGCAGCTGATAAATCAGAAACCAGGGGGAACATTTCTGAGCTTACGCAAACCTACTGCCCTGGCTAAGATACAAAAATACATCATACCCTAGCCCACAGGGCAGCAGAGTCAGAAAAAGGATACAGTCGTTACCTTGACTCTGGCTAGATCGTGAGGGTTCAGGACAGAACCTTGGAAAAATTCCACCTGAGTGAAATGTCTTTTAAAAAGGGCTTCGAGCTCAAGGTTAGGGGAAATACTGGGGAGGAAAAAAAACACAATACGAGACAGTTAGCGAACAGCAATTCTTTGTTTGAGAAAATAAACATGCAAAGGTTTAGACAAGAGAATTACAAGCAGTGACAACGGAGACTGTGTTGCTGTAATAATGTTTGAATGCAAAGTGACTTTGGATGAATGCTAAGACAAAAATGGTAATGTGACTCAGGGGTCACCTCACTGATCGAAGCCCCAGCACACTCAAGTCGAGAGGCGAGACTCTCGCCCTACTTCCAGCAGCTCGGCTCATGCTTTTAAGACACTCCTTACAAGCTCCCTCTTTGACCAAGGTTTTGGTCACCTGTCCTAATGTCTCCTTATGTGGCACGGTGTCAAAGTTCCTTGGGACGTTTTACTACGTTAAAGGCGCTATATAAATGCAAGTTGTTGTTGTTGTTGCTTGGACCCAGTGCAAAGTAACATTTCAAAAGTTGCTACACTTCAAAAGTGCAGTGGAAGGTCTGGGAACTGAAATGTAATGTTGGGATATTTTTAGCGTTAGGGGGAGAAGCCACACGTCCGCCTGCATTCGAACATTCAACTCGATCTGGCTGAAGAGCCGAATGGTTTTGCCACTAAGCAATGTGTAACTCACAGCTAGCAGTATAACTCGGGTCTGCCAGCTCCACTCTGCACACCACAGGTAGTGGTTGTAATGAACCTTTAATGTAAGCCTTGCAACTGGAGACCTTCTCGAACGTATCTGAATGGGATCAGACAGGATCGTACAGCACAGAAGGAGGCCATTCAGCCCATCGTGCTTGCGTCGACTCTCTGAAAGAGCAACCAATTAGTCCCACTCCCCTGCTCCTTCCCCATAGCCCTGTAAATTTTTAAGTATTTATCCAATTCCCTTTTGAAAGTTACGATTGAATCTGCTTCCACCGCCCTCTCAGGCAATGCATTCCAGATCACAACAACTCACTGAGTAAAATAAATTCTCATCTCCCCTGGCTTTTTTTTTGCCAATTATCTTAAATCTGTGTCCTCTGGTTACCGACCCCCCTACCACTGGAAACAGTCTCTCCCTATCTACTCTATCAAAACCCCTCATAATCATATCTGAATAAGAACATAATAGGAGCAGGAGTCGGCCATTTGGCCCTTCGAGCCTGCTCCACCATTCGATGAGATCATGGCTGATCTTCTATCTCATCTCCACTTTCCTGCACTATCCCCATATCCCTTGATTCCCTTAATATTTAAAAATCTATCGATCTCTATCTTGAATATACTCAACGACTGAGCCTCCACAGCCCTCTGGGGTAGAGAATTCCAAAGATTCACCACCCTCTGATTGAAGAAATTTCTCCTCATCTCAGTCCTAAATGGCCGACCCCTTATTCTGAGACTGTGACCCCTGGTTCTAGACTCCCCAGCCAGGGAAACATCCTCCCTGCATCTACCCTGTCAAAGCCCTGTAAGAATGTTGTATGTCTCAATGAGATCACCTCTCATTCTTCTAGGATAGGATCTGACAGCCCCTGCCAGCTCTCTAGAATACCTTAAGTATTATTCCTAACTAGAGATTTTAATGCTTTCCTGTGAGGAGTGATTCAGCGCTCCCAATGGAGAAACCGTGACTGCATGGAGCCCAGGTCGGAGAACGGGCTACAACATTCCAGCCCCAATCCTCCGACCCGCCATCCTGGGGGAACGTGTCTCCCTATAGATCCTGATGTGATTTTACAGAGCAATAAAAAGGTTTCTAGAACCTGTTTGTTTGAAATGGATTGATTTTAATTTGCTGTCCTTCTGGTGTTTTGGTCTGTACATATTGCGCTCAACAATTATCAAAAGTAACATCTCGCACAATCCACTTGACACATTCCCATAGCTCCTTACAGCTCTCATGGGGGATTCTGCTTGCCAACAATGACCGATTGCTTGAGATTACACACTCAGAGGCTCGGGAGATGGCAGGCAGCATCTTTCTAAAGCCTACAGTCTAGTTCAGCACCGGGGAAGACATGTTATGGACGGTTGAGGGAGGTGCCACTAAGATGCAGGGCAAAGGTTCCCTTGTTGCCGGCTCCTAATCTCAGGCTGGCCTCCTGGAGCCCTTGTGAGCTGGGGTGAGTCCCCTCCCCTGTGGCCCCTAAGAGAAACGGTCAGGCGAGTCACCCAGGGCTGCTTCTCCTCAGATCCTGCCACTTACACAGCAGCCCTGGCTCAGGGAGACAAGGAGATGATTCTCTGACACCTTCAGCTGGGAGAAATAGCACAAATCACTAAAGAGAAGGAAACTGGGGGGGGGGGGGAAATGTAGAAGGAAAATTTAAAAAAATGAGTGGTTCTGAATAAGAAAAATAGGAATACTGTAACCTCGAAATACTCTGATCGTTTTCAAATTCAGGTCTGAAGGGCAGCTAACTGACAGCGCCATCTAGTGGTTCCACGACAAAATGCAGAGAAATACAAATTTATTAAGTAACATTGAAAACAGAACTGTAATGAATCCTCAATTAGGCTCTGAAAGATTTACTGAATAGACAGGTCCTTTCTATAAAAAGGCTTAAAAAAATATTTTCTCTCTTTTTGATGGGCCTGAAGCGAATTGGGCTTGTATTGTGCCAGAAGCTGACACAATCTGCGAGAGTTTGGTATGATTCAGCATCAGCCTCCCGCGGGAAATTGGAATAAGCAGATTTATTCACGGGATTGCGGTGCCCCCTTTCCTCTCCTCGCAGGAAGGCACTGACCTCTGGCTGATGTATGGCTCCACATTGGTGCCAGGCACCCAGAGCTATCGCAGCTCCAAATGGCCGTTATTAATGTGCGAGTCTCGACCAGCCGAGTGGGTGCCTGTGGGTTATTCCGCCTTGAGGTGCGTCACAGGCCGAGTCAGACCCAGTCCCTGCTCAACGCTCACAGGTGCAAACCTTCCGACTGTGCTCACTAAGCTAGTTAGCTGCCTGGGCTGAGTTGCTGCCCTTCCTAACCCAAGTTGGGACCGAAGCCAGCTGCAGGGGTCTTGAGCACTGGCCCAAGCTGAGGTCAGCTCATTCAGCACGACACAAGGCACTGCCCCCCCTGCCCCACAGCCTGGCACTTTCCTGGTTTGTGTGCTTTAGCTACTCACTGCGTAATCTCGCGGAGCCTTTGAGGGGAGCCCCCCCGGGGATCATTCCACATAATTGCGATCCACGGTTTAAGAAAATCAGCAGCTACAGATGCTGCTGGGACGAAGTGAGTGAATTGCTCGGCTCCCCCGCTGATGTGTTAATCCAGAGAACAGGAGACTGGAACCACAGGCAATGAATCAAATCATCACTGCCATCAATAATGGAGCTCACAGTGGCCCAGCCAAAGCTACAGTCATGCTAATCTATTTAGCATCATTTCTAAAATGAGATGAAGCAGGGAAGTTGTTTAAAAAGATGTTTTATTCCACTGCACGCACATTGCTTTAATATGCCCCCTGTGTCCTCTTCGACAACAACAACTTGCATTTATATAGCGCCTCCTTTAACGCAGTAAAACATCCCCAAGGCATTTCGCGGGAGTGATTATCGAACAAAATTTCACACCAAGGCACATAATGGGATATTAGGACAGATGGCCAAAAGCTTGGTCAAAGAGGTAGGGTTTGAGGTGCATCTTAAAGGAGGAGAGAGAGATAGAGAGATGGAGCGGTTTAGGGAGGGAATTAGAGAGCTTAGGGCCCAGGCAGCTGAAGGCACGGACGTCAATGGTGGAGCGAAGAAAATCAGGGTCGCGCAAGAGGTCAGAATTGGAGCAGCCCAGAGATCCCAAAGGATTGTAGGGCCAGAGGAGGTTACAGAGGTAGGGAACACACCTGCTGGGAGATTTTGTACTTATGGTGTCACATTTATGGTCACACATACAGGAGCCCTTGACGTCAGTGTCTGGAAGGGCATCATATTCACAATGGTTCAGGGGTGAAGTCCCAGTGTCTGGCCCATACAGACCATGAAGGTCTCCAGTCTGATCGTGAGTCTGATCTCGAGTCAGATCGCTAGCGAGACAGCAGCAGTGCTCCAGATGACCATATCGCCCCTGGTGTAGGCGGGGAATTTTAGCCTGATCGCTGCCCAGTGTTCTGGCGAAAGTTCTTCACCTGAAACACTGAGTCATCTTTTCTCATTCTGGGTGTTGCGTGCTGCTAGCATTTTACATCGGATTTCCAGGTTTTCCTTCCCTAGATTGTTCCATGGCTTGTGCTGAGGACACTAATCTGGGAAACTGATGAATGGAATCTCAGTGGTTGGCAAGCTCTTGAAATCTTACAGGTGTTTAACAATAGGACACGATCTTTACATTCAATTGGAATAGTGCTGGAAAATCAGGGCTGACTTTCAATATTTTCTTTGTTTTTCTGATTTTCTCCTCTGCTGAAGTGAGGGGGAAGGGCGGGCGAAGTATGGCTCCATGGGTATTGGTTGCCCTCCAGTACCTTGCTCAAGTGGCCAAGAGTGAGCCGGGACAGTAAGTATGGGCAGACCATGGGGGTGTCTTCAAGCCCGTTCCCCGTTCTCACGCAATCACACTTTCCAGGTGGGGTTGCGGGGGTGATAATCAAGACTACGGCTGATTTTCCTCTGCCCCAGCCCAGGGACAGCGCTGCGCGACCACTACCACGGCCAAGGTCATCTGCTGAAGCCAGGGCCCTTCCTTGGGCTAATTGCTCAGTGACGCACTGTCTAACTGAACCACCAGTCCAGTTTCCAATTGGCCTTCCAGTAATTGTGAAAACTGGACACAAGAAGTTGCATTTTCCAAAGAGTGGGCTTTTTTTTAATAAAGGGCACGAGCATGCGTGAACATGGAATAAGACCGCATTCCACACTTGTGTATTTGTGGGCAGTCTGCATCCCTCTCTCTCTCCATTTCACACACGTCTAAGCAAAGAGGCTCACATATATGTACAAGATTTAAAAAAGAAAAATCTGGCTTTGGACTGGGCAAAATCAATGTGCTACCATGGAATATTTCAGTCAATCACTGCATCTCTGCACATTACGTTGTAAATGAAAGTTGTTACTTACTTGTGCAGAAAGACTATTTCTACGTTCACATCATCCCTATCCTTGTGCAAGAAGTCCTTTAGAAAGTTGGACACACTCTCGAGCGTGATGTGTCCGCACACCACTATATGCCTGTTAAAGTGAAAGTAGACCAGGTCAACACTCAGTGCCACAGCTGATGTCAAAGATTCCTACTTCAATACAGTCTGATTATTTTACCAACTAGATTAGAGGACAAAATGGTGGTGTTGTGACAGGAGATGTTGGGTTTGTTTGTGAAGAAGCAGGGGAGTCTTGGCCTTTTAGAATCCTGTGTCCATCATACAGAAGGAGAGGTGAATGCAAATTCATCCCATAATTCAAATCCCAACGAGATTTCTAAACGGGCCTGAGAGGCCCCTCCCCCTACCTGATGTGCACCCGTAGTGCCACATTAGCTTTTACTTGACTCTTGATCAAACCTACATGAGGGATTGGGCAAGAGATATAACCAAGCTTCTGATTCGTCAAATCCACTTCAAATCCCAGTCTGGAGCACTGGCAATTCGGTGATTGGCAAAAGCAATAGCTGTGAAACCCTGGTCTGATCCCTCGCACTGACTTCAAAAACAAAAGCCTTTCCTCTGCCACTTTCCATGAAGATTGGCTACTCCTGGTGTGACCATGACTCGAGGTTTCAGCCCCATATGAAAGCTCGGTAAGTTTAGACAATTTGAAACATTTTACTTTAAAACACCAATTGATGTTTCGATCAGCGAATGAGGAAGAGGGCGTAACAGGAAGAATAAGAACATAAGAAACAGGAGCAGGAGTCAGCCATTCGGCCCCTTGAGCCTGCTCCGCCATTCAATAAGATCATGGCTGATCTTCTACCTCAACTCCACTTTCCTGCACTATTCCCATATCCCTCGATTCCCTTAATACCAAAAATCTATCGCTCTCTATCTTGAATATACTCAACGACTGAGCCTCCACAGCCCTCTGGGGTAGAGAATTCCAAAGATTCACCACCCTCTGAGTGAAGACATTTCTCCTCATCTCAGTCCGAAATGGCTGACCCCTTATTTATTTATTTATTTTTTGAATGGAGGAGAGACACAGCTGGGCTTTTAAGCACATCAGTAGTGCTCAGTTTTGACGTCTCTCAAACGATGATGTGGCACAGGGAAAGGCCCTGAAATATGGCTTGTTGCTGCCTAAATAAACACAATGGCCCGAGTGCGGTTCTGAATCAGTTGTAAGAAGGAACACTAGCCACAGCCACACGCAACCCGCAGCAAGCAACTTAGAGTTTACCCAAAGTCCAAAGTTGCAGGCCCCGTCAGTACTTGGGGGGCGAAATTGGGTGCCTTTACGGCTCCCGCTAGCGCCCCCGGAGGGGACTAACGGGGCGCAAATGGCTTTGTGACCAGGCGTGGCGCGGCGCTGACATCGACTCCCGCTATATTCGGCGGGAGTTTTGCGGCGTCGCTACAGTGTTGCGCCCCGAACTCCTTCGCCCGGAGACCGTGATGTCATCGCCGTGCGCATCGCCCCAGACCCGAAATTGACTTCCGCCCCCTGCAGCAGCGCCGGTCGAAAACACCGACAGCGGCAGGAGGCGTGCATCGGGCGGCCGGCCGCTTCAGGGGGCGATGATTAAAGGCGAGGTGGCCGAGGTAATTAAAATAAAAAACTTACCTTTCTTGTTCCAGGTTTTTTCCAGGTTCCTGCCCGCGATCGATCAGCCCGGCATTCTGCTTGAAGTGCCGGGCTGATCGTGCGGGATCGCGGCTGCCTTGGTGGTCCAGGTTAGGTACTTTTTCTATTGCAGAGCCTGCAGCGATGGCCTTTCCCTTTAAGGGAGGGAAGGAGCCTTTGAACGCGGCGGCGCTGCACGGCCCAGGGTGCAACGCTGCTGAAGTCTCCGCCCCGCCTGCTGCCGATCGCGCTCCAAGAAGGAAGTGGGGGGCTTGATTTAGCGTTTCCACTTCCTTCCTGGAGCGCAAAGCCGAATTTTTTTAAAGTTTAGAAACATTAGCGCCTGACGCTAATTTTCTCAACTTTTAAAATTTAGTGCCCCAAACGGGGCTGTAATGAATTTCTCCCCCTTGGTTTCGCCTTGTACCAAGCATAGGCCTGAACATACTCAAACCCCTGATGAATTTATACCTTCTTTTTCCTTCACTGCTGCCTTATAGAATCACATTGGAAATGATGAGAAAGATAAGAAATGTGATAAGAATGGAATACATGGATCTGTGAATACCACAGCAATCAGATTAAACTGGTTTTTTGTGTTTTATCGTTTGTCTGTAGTGCAAGGTTTTCTATCTGTGTCGAGACTGATGAGGGGAAATCAATTGTCAAGTTTGATAAAAGTCTAACAGAACATTGAAGAGTTATTGAGGTGACACGTTAAGAGTTAGTGCCAGACAGGCAGAGGTACAGATGGATGTGAGGCAATTAGACAGTTCCCAGCACACACAATTTCAAAAGAGAGTTGAGAAAGTGACTTATCCAGAGAGTCGTGTTGCATCAGGGCTGGTAACCATTTAATTCAACAGACTGAGAGAACTAAAATCAGGTCTGGTAATCCCCCAAATGACATGTTGGCCTTTATTGCAAGGGAGTTGGCGTAAGGAAGTCTTGCTACAATTGTACAGGGCGTTGTCAAGACCTGGAGTACTGTGCACAATTTTGTTCTCCTTATCTAAGGAAGGATATACTTGCCTTAGAGGCAGTGCAACATAGGCTCACTGGATTGATTCCTGGGATGAGAGGGCTGTCCTATGATGAGAGATTGGGCCTATACTCTCTGGAGTTTAGAAGAATGAGAGGTGATCTCATTGAAACATGTAAGATTCTAAGGGGGATTGACAGGGTAGACGCTGAGAGGTTGTTTCCCCTGGCGGGAGAGTCTAGAATTGGGGGCATAGTCTCAGGATAAGGGGTCGGCCATTTAAGACCGAGATGAGGAGAAATTTATTCACTCAGAGGGTTGTGAATCTTTGGAAATCTCTACCCCAGAGGGCTGTGGATGCTCAGTCGTTGAGTATATTCAAGACTGAGATCCGATAGATTTTTGGACTCTCGGGGAATCAAGGGATATGGAGATCGGGCGGGAAAGTGGATTTGAGGTCGAAGATCAGCCATGATCTTATTGAATGGCGGAACAGGCTCGAGGGGCCGTATGGCCTACTCCTGCTCCTAATTCTTATGATGTTATGTTCTAATATACCTAACACACCAACCGAATTTCACAAACCCCACACCAACCCAATAAACCTCTTCACAAAGCAATTGCTACGATCCAAATTCTCACAGTTGGACGAGATACTGGAGGGCTGCCGGTGTCAGTGGAACTGCCTTTCAGCAGAGGAAGAGAACAAAATTGGGGTCAAAAAATAAACTTGATTTATTGTTGGGTAGAAAAATTGTGAAGTGCGGATAATGCGCAGTGAATATAAAAGCTGGGTAACTGCTGTAAATGATAAGTAGTCTGAGAGATACACTAACAGCACGCAGTCATCGGGGGAATTCTCATTCCACTGTGTGCATATAAATCCCAAGGGAGGTCATTGCTTTCTCTTGTGGGCTGCATTATGTAATTCGACATACTAAAATATTACTAATAGACCAGACAAAATGTGGCAAAACCAATGGTGGCAGCATCACGGCAGTGATCGTCACTGTGCTGCCCTTCGGGGGGGCGGGGGGGTGCTTCAAAGAGAATTAGAACATAAGAACATAAAACGTAGGAGCAGGAGTAGGTCATTTGGCCCCTCGAGCCTGCTCCGCCATTCAATAAGATCATGGCTGATCTGATCTTGGCCTCAACTCCGCTTCCCAGCCCGCTCCCCACAACCCTCGACTCCCTTACCGTTCAAATTGGTAAGAAATTGGTCAGAAATTAACTAAGAAACTCTCCTGGGATTTTAAACCGAGGATCCAATTGACTCCAACAACTGTCTGAGAAAATATGGAAAGCGACTGGGTGGCATTTTTAAGATGGCCAATGTATCAACGAATCTGTTCTTATTTGTAGAGGTGTGGGTGGGTGGGAGGTGCTGCGTTGTTCTGAGTTTTACTTGGTCCAGGTTGTATCGCTAAATGCACTGATGACTCCAGGGACTGAGGGGCCTCAGCTCCCTGATATAATGTATGACCAGAAGTCCAAACAGAAAATACACGGCGCGTCAGTCAGCAGCGGACAGGATTCACGGTTTAGCTGCTCTCGAGCACCTTTCACTGTTTTGATTTCAGATTTCCCCCGGGTGCAGGTTGTCTGCTTATTTCAACGCCAACATACTTTTCTGAAGTGTAGTCACTGTTGTTCCTACATTACAACAGCGACTGCACTTCACAAAGTACCGCATCGGCTGTAAAACACTTTGGGATGTCCTGAGGTTGTGAAAGGCGCTATAGAAATGCAAGTCTTTCTTTCTTATGCTGTCTGTTGGTATAAACTTAGATTTGGCTTTTAGTGCTAAGGCCAGCATTTATTGCCCATCCCTAGTTGCCCTTGAGAAGGTGGTGGTGAGCCGCCGCCTTCTTGCAGTCCGTGTGGTGAAGGTGCTCCCACAGCGCTGTTAGGGAGGGAGTTCCAGGATTTTGACCCAGCGACGATGAGGGAAAGACGATATATTTCCAAGTCAGGATGGTGTGTGACTTGGAGGGGAACTTGGAGGTGGTGGTGTTCCCATGCGCCTGCTGCCCTTGTCCTAGGTGGAAGAGGTCGCGGGTTTGGGAGGTGCTGCCGAAGAAGCCTTGGCGAGTTGCTGCAGTGCATCTTGTAGATGGTACACACTGCAGCCACGGTGCGCCGGTGGTGGAGGGAGTGAATGTTTAAGGTGGTGGATGGGGTGCCAATCAATCCAGATGTTGACAAGGAAGCTGGTATGTGGAGTAATCGTCTCTCACGCAAGAAAGTGGCCATCCCTTGAAGCTCTTTGTTCTTTCTGAAACACTGGTTAAATCCTCCAGTGAAGCACAGATGTTCCTACCAGACTGCTCTTGGCGAGTTTGCAGAACATTACGTGATTAGGATCTCATGGGAGCATTTCAGGTTTCTAAATTCCAATTTAAAATAACATTCTTAGTTTGAATGCAAAGTGGAAAGGACAAAGTGAAGAGATGCAGATGTACTTGGAGGAGGTAAAACAAAAGAATTGAAACAAAAGAGATCGTTTCTCCAGAGTCTTTTGTAATTATATAAAAAGAGGTGTGTGTGCGAGTGTGTATATAATCCATCTATTTGTGTGTATATATGTCTATGTGTTTAGTTTGTCCCGTTTATATTACAGAGCTACTTCAAGTAGGAGGAGATCTGTAATAGACTTGGCTGTGGCAACCGCCCCATTTGTGTTGTACGGCAGATTCCACAGCACAGGCAGCAAAAGACAAACTGCTGTGGTTTGCATGTCCACATTTGTTTGCAGATTGCAACTCGCAACTTGCCTTTCCCACTTTTATTTTCCTGTAAAGTCCCGAAACCTGAAAGCCACATCCCCGGCCTGTTGCAGCCGGAACAACGGCGGCCGACAGAGCAGCAGCTGTTTCCCGTTCTACTCTGGTACCGCAGCATCTGAAGGCGCGCGGACCAATGACGCCTCGAAGTGGCTTCTAGCCTCCCACAGAGGCAGCCGCGTCGACCGATTTACCTCACGCCCTGGCAGGGCTGTGCGGTAACGGCAGCTCTGGAGCACTTTTAATGAGACGGTCTCTGCCTGAATGGAGTTTTACCAACAGTGTGAATCACACTGTGGAGTGGAGGAGAGGCTGGTAGTATTTTAATTCTGTGCCTTCGTTATTTTAATTTCAACTGTGAGTGTTGCTCCAGCCTCTGGGCGCTGGTTGGGAGAGGTTACTGGGCCTGATTGGAGGAGGAAGCTGATCTAACATAAGAAGACACGTTAGCTGATCCAGATTGCTTCACGGGTTATGCCAGCATAATAGATGTTACATCTTCCTCAGGGTTGGGTGGAGTAACTCAGATGGTGTTGACAGCGCTCACTGCTTAAATAAAAATATATAAAGAAACAGCTCAGTTGGTGAAGGCAACGCCCATCTGGACCAGAAGGTCCTAGGTTCAATTCCACACTGTGCTGAGTTATTCTCAGCAGAACAACAGCGAGGGACAGAAAAATAGAGGGACACTAAACATCGGAATCTCTTTAGAAGTAAAACAGCTACCAATATTTCCTTTTATTTTCACCGAGGTTGCAGTAGCGGCAATGTAACTGGTCTCAAGGAGGACCCTGGGGTTGGGGAGGTGAAAATCACCCATGGTTCGTGCTCCTGCTGGCGATCCAGTGACCACTGCTGGAACAACGTGCGCGTCCGGGCATTGGGCGGAGACAAGGTCTGTCTTGGCAGTGATATCCCACCCCCCCACATCAAATCGACTGCTGGCACTCACTGCATGGAGAATGGTCACTTGAGCAAGGTCATGGAGGGCTCTTGCTGCCTGTTGATTCCCATCAACAGTCAACACCCTCGGAGAAATTGGTGAAAATAATTTTTTGAACTGCTTTAAAGAGATTCTGAGGATTAGAGTCCGTCTATTTTTTTGGCCACTTTTCAGTTCTCACCTCCTGACAACGTTAACATCTTGCCGAGATATAGTTCGACAGGCATCATGTCCTGTGCTACCTCACGTAAATAGCCATTGCTCATAATCAACCTCAGCAAGTGTCGGCGGAATATTTTTCCAAGGGGACATCACAGCTGAGCTTGATCCTGTTCTTAAGCAACATCCACAAGGCACATTTCTATCAGGGAACCTTAGGTAGTAAACAGGAGCGGGAATATTGGCTGAAATTCTTCTCTCTAACGGAGGCCAGTTGGAGCACTCTGACCACCTGAGATCAGCTAACTTAGCAAAAATCATCGAATCATAGAATAGTGCAGCAGAGAAGGAGGCCATTCAGCCCACTGAGTCTGCGCCAGCTCCTTCAAAGGGCAATCCTGCTAGTCCCATTCCCTGACTCTTTCCCTATATCCCTGCAATTTTTTTCTCCTTCAAATATTTACCCAATTCCCTTTTGAAGGCTGCTATTGAATCTGTTTCCACCACCCTATCAGGCAGTGCATTCCAAATCTTAACCACTCGTTGCGTAAAAAAGATTTTCCTCACGTCACCTCTGGTTCTTTTGCCAATCACCTTAAATCTGTGCCCTCTGGTTATCGACCCTTCAGCCATTGGAAACAGTTTCTCTTTATTTATTCTATCTACACCATTCATGATTTTAAACACCTCTATCAAATCTCCTCTTAGCCTTCTCTGCTCTAAGGAGAACAACCCCAGCTTTCCAGTCTCTCCATGTAACTGTAAACCCTCGTCCCTGGAACAATTCTAGTAAATCTCTTCTGTACCCTCTCCAAAACCTTCACGTCCTTCCCAAAATATGGTGCCCAGGATTGGACACAATACTCCAGCTGGGGCCGAACTAGTGTTTTACTTCGGAGACTCTCTGAGAACAAATAAAAATGCCGGAATAACTAGTGTCGAATTTAAACTGCTGAGATAACAAATTTGTATTCACAAATATGTGGACACAGAATTCCAATCATATCCCAAAAGGAACAGAATGCA
Organism: Squalus acanthias; assembly: GCA_030390025.1. Taxonomy (NCBI): domain Eukaryota; kingdom Metazoa; phylum Chordata; class Chondrichthyes; order Squaliformes; family Squalidae; genus Squalus; species Squalus acanthias. The sequence goes on along the minus strand of CM059446.1, from coordinate 13,557,001 downwards.
ATGACCAGGAGTGAGTTTAAAATGTACGAGGCTTGGACAACAGCACAGACATTGCTGGGAGGAGGAAGGGAGGAGGCACTTCTAATACAACAAAAAAAGGAAGTGGCCACTAAAGCTTAATATTTGCGTCGAGGCCCGGGAATGAGTTTTTACGGGTGGTGTAAATTAATTCTTGAGGAACGGGATAGCTACACAAGCAGTCAATTAAATTTCAAGCAAAACATTTCATCCTTTTATTAATTAAAATCTCTGGGGCTTTAAAACAGCAGTAATTAGATATGCATAGAACCCAATAACTTTTTAAAAATAATTTAACAGAACATTAAATTGTGTGAATCTGTGTAACTTCGATTAGAAGATGAAAGCACATCTGAAGTAATCTGGTCATTAGATGAGTTTGCAGTAGAGGTAATTGATAATTAGGAAAATATTCAACATAAGTCACCTCCATCGTTAAGAGTGTAAAAATATAATCTTACAAGAAAAATCTACAATCAGATGGAAACATCTTTTAGAGAAACAACAGTAACCATTTCCTCAAACATTTGTTCCTGTTGGATGTTTAGTTTATAAATCTGAACAGAAACATCTGGGTTTTCAGGCTTTAAGCTCCTGTATATATCTCTTCCCCTGGTAAAGAAAAGGCTCAAGTGGTAAGTACAATACAATGATTAATACAGTAAAGGCCAGTCGGCACTTTTGGTAATGAATTTTTTCATCATTTTGATTTCTTTTGCTCCCCCAAGTGCTGAGCACCACTCCCCAGATCCGCCAAGAACCTTCACCCAGGTCGCTGGAGTCCCAGGTAGGAGCTAAGTGAGAGGAACTCAGCTGTGAAAGATCTATTAATGTCCACTCTGCATCTCCCTCCTCCCTCTCTTCAATGCCTGGCTGAGACTGGGAGCTTGTCACATGGGGATCTTGTGTCTGGCCATTCAGTGGCCAATCATGCTGGTACACCAATCTGGTGTTGTGTCATGCCATGCAGAACCTCCAATTTTCAAGAGTTTCTATAACTGCTGCAGAGCCCAAGTGAATCGGGAGAGAATCAATTTGAAATATCAATACAGACCAGATAGGCTGGCTAGAAAAGATCAATTCTGATGATTTTATTTTGAGATTTGTTTTGGAGGTTCACTGCCTTCCATAAGCTAAATGGAAGAAAGGCCAGTAGTTCTGGGAACCTGTAGTCGCCTGCAGGAACTGGTTCCTCGAGGGAGAGGTTGAAAGCTGCTGGCGAGATCACAGAGTTGCCTACCCATTAACTCCAGGGTCCCAATGGCTTTGGAAAGTACTACAGAGGCAATGGTTCACACAGCCCTAGAAGGCAGGCAGAAATTTGTGGATAAATGGAGACTTAGGCCAGTGAGCCTCTTCTGCACCACCAAGGATTTTGACATATACCCATCACCAGATAGCAGACACTTGATGCATACCCACAAATAGCTTGGCAGGATTCAGATATATACCCACCACCAGACAGCAGACGTTTGATGCATACCCACAAATAGCCTGGCAAGATTGAGAAACATAACTGGACTGCCAGAGTTCAGCACACACCCTTAAATTGTTTGGCATTGATTGCGAAAGCACATCCAACACAAGATTTCGACACACAAATGCATTGCTCCAAAGAGTTTGGGAGTGATTCGGATTACGATCTGCGACAAGACTGACGGGGATCAGGCCTCTCCTTCCCTTCCCTTTCCCCAGACGGCCAGTGTCTCAGATACAAATCCACCACCACTAGAATGAGAGGGGAAACAGACCCTCGGTCATGAAAATCCACGACTGAAATGCAAAATAAAGCAATAAAAGTACCCTTACCTTATCGTGATGGAGAAAAGCATTCGGTATAAAACTGACGGCCACAGGTGAACATTTATCTCAAATGTGTAACATTTTACCGCCCCCCGCCCCCCCACTCTCTTAAAGACACAGCACCATTTCAATCTTAATTTTTCGTATAATTATACAAAGGAAGCCAATTTGGAAAAGGCCAGGTTCTACACTTATGCTGGAGCACAAGAAATTAATTTAAAATATGCAGAACCGAAACGCCCCAAAATAATTGCTGGAAAAAAGGAGCAATCTATTCTATTCTGCTAAAAACAAAGATTGACCGAATTCTGCTTCAGGATCTTTTCGACGGGAATTTTATGATGTTTGAAATTAGAAACCTTATTTACATCAGAAGTCTCTGTGCTCAATAACATATTGCATGCAGATGGCTAACCAGCCACTTACGATTACGGCGCGACTCCTTTTACAGTGTGAGGTGCTAAGACTACTTAAGTGCACAGTTATTTTTATTCCCTCCCAGTAAGGCTGCTGCAGGATTTCTTCATTCTGCATTCCTGGGGACAGGGGGTTCAGCTCGCTTGGCATCACTAAGACCTGCCGCCCTGTTCCCTTGATAATGCCAACTCGCTGGTCGTCGCATGTTGCTGCTGTTTTCTGATGAGCTGTGTGGTTCCTTAAATCCTGCACCGGTCATCACACTGCAGCAGCACATCACTCAGGAAATCCAAGTGGACAACAAGGTCCACTGATAGTAAACTTCTTAAGAACATAAGAAATAGGAGCAGGAGTCGGCCATTTGGCCCTTCGAGCCTGCTCTGCCATTCAATGAGATCATGGCTGATCTTCTACCTCATCTCCACTTTCCTGCACTATCCCCATAGCCCTTGATTCCCTTAATATCCAAAAATCTATCGATCTCTGTCTTGAATATACTCAACGACTGAGCCTCCACAGCCCTTTGGGGTAGAGAATTCCAAAGATTCACCACCCTCTGAGTGAAGAAATTTCTCCTCATCTCAGTCCTAAATGGCCAACTCCTTATTCTGAGACTGTGACCCCTGGTTCTAGACTCCCCAGCCAGAGGAAACATCCTCCCTGCATCTACCCTGTCAAGCCCAGTAAGAATTTTGCATGTTTCAATGAGATCACCTCTCATTCTTCTAAACTCTAGAGAATATAGGCCTAGTCTACTCAATCTCTCCTCACAGGACAATCCCCCCATCCCAGGGATCAGTCTGGTGAACCGTTGTTGCACTCCCTCTATGGCAAGTATATCCTTCGTTAGGTAAGGAGACCAAAACTGTACACAATAATCCAGGTGTGGTCTCACCAGGGCCCTATATAATTGCAGTAAGACGTCTTTACTCTTATACTCAAATCCTCTATTGGCACCTGCTGCAGTTTGTAGGGTGCTGCAAGCATAAAATAAATGATTCAGCTCATCCCAAGTCCCAAAGACAAACTAAAAGGGAATGGGGGGAAATAAGCCATTGGGCCCAATTGTATTTCTGATGTCAGTGAGTTAGACCCAACAATGATCCTCAGTCACCATCAACAATCACTACAGATGCCACATCCTGACAGCACAGTTGGATTTACAGTGCCAAGCGTCAGCCTTTTAGAAAACTTTGAGCAAGCACATTCTTCTTAGGAGGTGGGACAGTGGTGGTGGAGAACATGATCCCAATCCCTCTTAGTCCAGCACAGGGCATCTGTTCTCAAACAGTAATACTGAAAATATGAGTCCATATCTGTACACTGTCTGAGGCAGTGATAGGAAGGAGAGGGAAACTTCCTGGTGTTAGATTCATACTCATTTTGTAGTGGATAGGCATCATATGTGTCCTGATCTCTGAGGGGAAGGGAAACAGAGACACAACCAATGCCTGACAAACTTAGGGTGGGTATACATACGCCCTGGCGATATGGTGAATATGTGGCAGATATCTGGCAGTCCATTTATTTATTGGAGGCCAATGTTCCCTCTAGCCTATGCTTTGTTGTGTGCGTCCTGTTTATTTCAATGCGCGGTCCCTTTACATTTCTGGGCACGCGCGGTATTTCCAATGGAAACGCCTGTGAGCGGCCTGCGCGGGGCCTTGCAGATTACTGGGCGGCCACGCACGCGCGCAGCCTAGAGGGAACACTGGTGGGGGCGGGGTTTGGGAGGCAACTATGCAATTTAACTGACCTGCGTTATCACAGCGCTTCAATTTGACAAAATACTTCAACGGTTACATCTCGAGACGCAAAACCGGATTAAACCACTCAGCGGACAACCCGACTGAGCGATGACATTATTGGAAACAGGCAACCGTCAAACACAATTAGCATTTACATTAAAAGGAGAAGAAATAAACAGCATGACAGAAAGCCCAAACACGCAGCACAAACAGGACAAACCAGGGTTACAGTGGCTCAACGTGCAAATGCAGCCATGCAAGCAGCAGAGACTCCAAGGGGCGTGCGTACAGGTAAAGAGCAGCTCCAGCATCAGCACCAGACACAGCCATGCCCCCACTGCTGCTCTAATCCTCGTGTCATTGCGCCGGCGCGGTAAAAGCATAACTGTCTCCACAGAACGTGCTGTTGGCTGCCCTGTGATAAAGACGGCGCGCCTCTTAAAGAATGCAGCGGTTTCAGAAGATGGGCGAAGAGGAGACCTTGGGTCATGTTGCTTCTTGCGTCAGTCTGCACCATTGACTGACTGCTAGCCTGCACGGGATTCATGGTAATTCAATTTCATAATCTGATTGCTGGCTTTTCCTTTTCTAATCCTCATCACTGAACGCTGATTAATAGTGACAGCTAACAAACTGCAAGCTCTCTGAATTGGTGTTTAGACGTTCTGTTGCTGTGCAGAATGAATGTTTATGTTGAGTGCTATGTTGATATGTTAAAATGAGAAAGTTGGAAAATAAGTTGTTTATAAAATGTCACTTTGCATCAACTTGCTCTTTATTGAAACAAGAAAGTTGCGATCACATGAAAGACGGGAACTGTAGCCAGCTATCATGGCCGAGGCCAGAAGCCACACTTGCCAGCTGTGGTAAAGATATTGCATGGCTGGAAATTACTACCACATGGCCTTATCTCCTGGGCAGGGAGTCTGAACATTCTGACAACTCGTTCTCTCAACACTAGGTTCCAAATGAAAACCCAAATGTTGGGCCAAACATAACATATCATCAATCTTCTTCTGCTAATAGGGAAATGAGACTAAAAACAAAGGATGCTGACTTTCACAGAGTGTTTCCCAGCTATACAAGCACTGATGCAAGTCTCAGTGACTTAAGGTCTTAAAAACATTACTCCAATCATAAATTAAGAACTGTTTAATGGGATTTTATCTCCACCAGGGCAGTTCGTGTGCTGATGAAAGAGCCGGGTTTCAATTAGGGTGGGGTTGAAAATCGGAGGGAATCCACAAAGACAAACGTTTAGCAGAAGCAACAAACAATGGCTGTCCATAAGCAAAATGCCCGCCCAGGCGAGCAGGCTGTCGACAGAGACTGTAAAGCAAGCCAAAAGCATTTAGGAACTGAAGGGCCAGGAGTTGAGGCCTTCAGAGTGTGGGGGAGGGGAGGGGAGGGGAAGAGAAGGGAAGGGAAGGGAAGGGAGGGGCATGGGAATCTGACTGAAAATCAGGGCCAAGGTTTTAGACCACACAGTATCGCAGAACTGAACACTGGTGACAGACAAGACTCTGGCAAGTTCTCATGAAATGGTTTCCATGGAAGAGTCACACGGATTATAATGAAACATGGAAAACACAAGCTCCGTGCAGGAAATAAAGTAGATGAAAATATCAGAGCAATGGAAGAACTGGTTACAAGGCCAGAAAAAATATTTTTAAAAAATAGGAGACCTTGAAATAAATCATTTTGATTGACACGAAGTAAATATGAAAATTAAGACAATGATGTGGGTTTTTTTTTGGTGAAAGCCAAAAACAAGGTAGCTGGAACAGTCTGGCTGCCATGTTCTTTTCCTCAGCCTTTTCCATGTGCTGTCGACTAATAAAACAGCAGGGATCCTTGTGTGAGGCACTCACTGACAAAAAAAACACAGCTAACAAACGTGACATGTGCCTTATCATGGCCCAGGTCCCCAACCACAGTGTGACAATCCTGGCAGTAACATCTGACATCACTGTACAACCAAATGATCAAATCTCTGTGGGTCAGAGGTCACCATTAAATTAAGCAGGGGTCCAGAGGTCACACAAGCACACCTTGTCCCGGTTTATGACTTACTTTCTGCCTCGAGTCGCATTAAAAGTCCCTCCGTATTTCTTCCGATTAAGGATGAGAGCAGCAATTTCTGGTACGTAGCGAGCAAACATTGCCTACATGCATGAAACAGAAAAAAGAAAATGGCATGCAGAGAGTGTTCTACTGCAACAGAGGCAGCAGAGCCCCCATGGGATACTTACTTTCTTCCATTAACCGCACTATAGGTACCACCATATTTCTTGCGGTTTCCTATTAATTCTATGATTTCAGGGACGTAGCTCGCAAACATGGCCTAAGAAGAAGATAGAAGACAGAAGAACAGACTAAAAAGAGAGGCCAAAGAGGGGGTGGGATGCTGTGTTCTAAGGTTCAGAAGATGTTCTTAAGATCTGAAACTGTAAAAGAATTAGTCAGATCTGTGAAGAAGATCTCAGCTCTGCTGAAACTAGAACTCACAAAGCAAAAAGGCTCAGCTTTTACAAGGGAAGGGTTGATTTTTTTTTGGGGGGGGGGGTGGAAAAAACCTAAAGAAACTGGAGATCTTTGAAATTAGGGTTGTGAAAGTCTTTCACCGACTCGAGAGATGTTTCTGGAGCAGTGCAGTAAAAGCGACAAATAAACTACGTCCGCTAAAAGAACAAATGAGGCCGAGGGGCTCAGAAGAGCTTGCGCCAGTTTAGTTTGTGAGTTTTAGGAAATTTCTCACTGAAAATAATTGGACCGAAATCATAAATGTTTTCAAAAGAAAAACAAAAAAAATGTAAAAAAAAAAATACAGTCAGAGCTGATTATGTAACAGCCAAACAAGTTCAAAAAGTCTGCTCACAGGATTCAACATTGAAGGGGAAAAAAATGCAAAAGTAGTCAAGAGAAAATTTCTATCTGCCATGTTTCGTGCAACAAACACTTTGCCCGTGGCAGGTTGCATCTCAGAGCTGTAGCTGGATGAATATATTGGGATCCACCTTATGATTCACGGTTACTATGGCTGCTCTATGACGAGCTGCTCTCGCTCGCAAATTTTAAATTCAAGTTTTTGAAGTTTCGGATGCCCCTAACTCGTGCTAACAAGGGAACTAAGCTGTACGTAAAAGAGGCAGGCAAGATCTTCTTAACATGCATTGGGTTCTAAAAATGATGCACTGTTTCCATCTCGTGAACATGTTTCGTTAGAAATTATATTTTGAAATGTATTTCCAGCACAAATGAGTTGAACTGAAATCCAGTAGTACTTACGATACAAATGAAAATAGATTAAAGATTCTGCTGAATAACTTAATCGGGGAAAGAGCGGGGGAGTGGGACTAACTGGATTGCTCTTCGCAAGAGCCAGTGCAGATCGATGGGCCGAATGGCCTCCTTCTGTGCTGTATTATTCCATGATCTTTATTGGCTATGACTAGTACTGCTGCAAAGTACAAAAGGAGGTTTCTGAGGGAGAAGGATTGATCATTTTTTTTTAAAATCCCTCTTCTTTAGAAGCAACTGGTTGCTTGCTGGGTAGTCTGGTGACTACAACCCTCCATGTTCTCGGTTCTCCATATGTGAGCCTTTAGACCGAGTATTGGCAGTCTGTCCCATCATGGGTCATTATAGCCAAGCCTCATTCTGTACTCATCTGACATTTGCCCTTTTCATTGGGGTCACTGCATGCTGATCACTGGTAGAAACTCTAGCTGGTTTCCCCCTCCCTCACCCAGAGGAATTGAGACTAATTGGAGCACAACTGTCACAGTTCTCGGTTTAATCAGCACCGACCAAACCCGAGACCTCCTTGGCCTGTATGACTCAGTTCCACCTGAAGGGTCATTTTACTAATTGAGCCATCGAAGGGTGGAGCGGTGGGTGGAGGGGGGAACCTAGGTGAAACACTGACATTTTAAGCATTTATCAGCACTGGCTGTGGAATAAACCATAATTATGGATTTGAGTTTCCTCTCAAGGCCTCAAACACCAAGGCTAGGACATCAAGTCAATCATGATTTTAGGCCCATTTTGACAGAGAAGTAGAATTAACAATGACCAAGACTGAATGAATAGGAAGGTCACTTATCTGGACACTGTGCCCTTTTAAGTAACGGCATTTTTATTGAAAAGTCCATTTTAAAGTGGACGCAGATGACGAATAAGAATGAGTTATTTCACATAAGCTAAGCGATTGGATTGAATATATTGCAGTGGGCGCATGTTTGACAAGAACGCCTATTATTAAACCAGTATGTTAAGAGGACCTGTATCATGAATCGTCACCTAAATGGATTTGAATGCCTCAGGCCTTGCAGTTAAAGTATATTAAATGTAAACGAGTGAGCCTCTTAGTTGGTCCTTAAAGGTTTTGGTTTCCATAGCTTAGACAATGACTGTGGCCTACACCAGTGAATGGATGCTGACTCTCCTCTCTCTGCTATTTTAAAAAGGGTGTCAAAATAATTTCAAATAAACAGAATGTCTGTGATAAAAGCATTCGCCCGCTAATATCACCACTTTCTAGGTTCACATCAGCGACGGTTACTAATAAAATTTGATTTGCTCTCATCCAGGGGTCCAGGCTCTGTCGTGCACCCTATAGCCACGTGTTTGTTAGCAGTTGGAAAGGGACACAGAGGGGTAGGGCTCCTGAAACCGCACTACAAATCTAAAACATCACTTTATTAAAAGGAACAAATCACACACAAGGGATTACGGTTAGTGGTATTTGTACAAAATTATTGCACAAAACACAACGGCTCAAAACAGCAACCTATCACATAAAGCAAGACAGAGGCTGTTTTCTACATTATCTACGTCACTGAAAGTGTTTTCATAGAACTGGTTTTAAAATGAGTAACAGCTAAAATCCCACCAGCTCATTTTAACACACAAAAGATTGACGAACACATTTTGATTATAGAAGCCCAGTTACAAAAATAAAATTTCCATCTGCATTCCTGAACAATCTCAGTGTTGCTCGTCGAGTTTAAAGGCAACTCTACCCGGTTTAAAAAAGAAAGCAAATTTGTGATGAGTTGATTGGTGCAAAGTGTGGAAGTTGGCTTTGAATCCAGCCCCAAAATGGGAGGCTAGAGATTCTTGACCCTCTGCCTGCTGTCCGTGGCCCTACGCAAAATGGATTGGGGTACTGTCAACATCGACGCCATGTGGATACTGGCACGCTGAACAAAACTGCCCGTAAATCAGGACAAAGAGGCTTAAAAGCTGGAAGCCTTACTTAGGCCACAAAGATAGCAGTCGTGTGGGGAAAATGGAGGCGTTCCCCGTGGCTCCTTTCTAAGGTTTCGAGCTGCGGCAGTGACGCAACGATACGGTCATCTCAATAAAGTCATTTCCAGATTGCATGACAATAAAGCCATGACCAAAAACGGACAGCAACATGGGAAGAAAATTAGCGATGGTTTGGAAGCTTTCCACAGTGTGCGCATCAATTTAGTCGAAGTAAAATTTACATTTACACCTCACTTTTATGATTTTAAAACGAGCAGCACAAGCAGATGATGAGCTGTGGGATATGATCTATATCCCGCTCAGCTGGAAACCATAACTCACTTGCAATTGTTAGCTGTGAGTTGTCAGACCATTCTACGACAGAAAATAAATCCTATTTCACAACTCAACACATATCTTTGATTTACGTTACACCTGGCTCTGCTATAGCCAAGCTTGGAATGCTTAATGACAATCTAGGGTGCTTAAAGTGGAAAACGTTCCATTGCCAGCACTGATATTCACCCATCTTAATGACCATTAAAATTCACCGTGTTTTTTTTATACCCAAGTTGTAAATGTTCATAATTGACTCTCCAATAAAATCCTCAGTCATCGTCGCTGAGCCTTTTACTGATGGGCCGTGTAGAGATCCAGCTTAATATTACAAGCAATAGCAATCTCAAATCTTATAGGTCAGAAACTGTGACGAAACGGTGTGGGCGGCTGGATAATGTATGTGTGATTGTTGAATCAGCGACTGTTTAATCAGTCCAAGTTTAGAGAGGGCTAGGATCCATCGATAGAATATTGCCTAAAAATGGACAGAATTGGCTTTCTGGGATCTCCTGGGTAGTCTGTCCCCCAGACTGGTGTCTGCATGAATGATGGTAAGCACAGAAGGGGGACTGAAAACTGACTGTCTACATAGTCTGCCTCAGAGAGAATGGGGTGGGTAACCTAAGGCATAGGTAAGATTTCCAGAGGCAGGGAGTTTTACTTAGGGGGAGCAGTTTCATCAGCGTTATTTAAAAAAAAAACAATTACACCAATAATACATTCCTGGGGGCAATAGTAGTAGAGAGGTTTCTGGGGCCAACATTTTTTAAATTTAAAAATAAACAAGTGGATCTCCGGAGTTGTCAGAGGATAAACCTGGACTGTTTTTGATCGCCTCAGGGGTTTGGAGAGGAGTTTTCCAGGGTATCTTTTCCCTTATTGGCCCTTGATATTTTTCTGTGGGTTTTTTTGCCTCTTCCAGGAGATTACATGGCTGTGGGGGGTGGGTGGGAGGTAAGATCAGGAAGACCTAGACAGGTTGGTGAAATGGGCGGACGCGTGGCAGATGAAATTTAATGCAGAAAAGTTTGAAGTGATACATTTTCGTAGAAAGAAAGAGGAGAGGACATATAAACTAAAGCGTACAATCCTAAAGGGGGTGCACGAACAAAGAGACCTGGGGGTATATGTGCACAAATCGTTGAAGGTGGCAGGGCAGGTTGAGAAAGCAGTTAAAAAGGCTTACGGGATCCTGGGCTTCATAAATAGAGGTATAGAGTACAAAAGCATGGAAGTTATGATGAACCTGCATAAAACACTGGTTCGGCCCCAACTGGAGTACTGGGTCCAATTCTGGGCACCACACTTTAGGGTGGATGTGAAGGCCTTAGAGAAGGTGCAGAAAAGATTTACGAGAATGATACCAGGAATGAGGGACTTCAGTTACGTTGATAAACTGGAGAAGCTGGGGTTGTTCTCCTTGGAGCAGAGAAGATTGAGAAGAGATTTGATAGAGGTATTCAAAATCATGAGGGATCTGGACAGAGTAGATAGAGGGAAACTGTTCCCATTGGCAGAAGGGTCGAGAACCAGAGGACACAGATTTAAGGTGATTGGCAAAAAAACCAAAGGCGACGTAAGAAAAAACTTTTTTACGCAGCGAGTGGTTAGGATCTGGAATGCACTGCCTGAAAGGGTGGTGGAGGCAGACTCAATCACGGCTTTCAAAAGGGAATTGGATAAGCATCTGAAGGAAAGAAATTTGCAGGGCTACGGGGAAAGGGCGGGGGAATGGGACTAGCTGAGGTGTTCTTGCAGAGAGCCGGCACGGGCTCGACGGGCCGAATGGCCTCCTTCCGTGCTGTAACCATTTTATGATTCTAAGAAGTGTTCAGTCATGATGCTCCGACCCACCATGGCAGGCTAGGTGGACTAGCTGGTCTTTCCCTGCCTGGCAATTTTGTATGTCCGGATGCTTTTTTGTAATGACAGGAGCACTAAACAACGTATTATTCTGCTGCTCAGCTGGAGCCGCGTGTAACTGGTGTCGCCCCTTGAAGGCTGCACGGCCTGATTGCCGTATAGAGACACCTTGAAGTTAATTGGAGGCCAATTGCTCTTAGGCGGGTCCTGAAATAAATGACCGCGTGCTCTCTGTGGCGAGAGAACTTTCTCTGACGCTGGCCAGAAGAAAAAAAAAATATATATTTTAAACAACGGAACGAAATGAAGAGATAAAATATTAAAAACAATGTCCAGGAGTAGCCTGCCCACCAGTTGGGAAGCCTGTTTCTCGGCTGTGCTGACTGATCGCAATAGTGGGCAGCTTGCATGCTTAAACTTTAATACAGCCACTCAGCAAAAACTGCAGGAGAAAGAATTAATGGCATCCCCTGCTGCTGAATAAAATACAATCTTTCAACATACTGGCCTGCTTTACAGCGCAGCTGTACAGAATAGGCCGAGAGGCTCGCTGTTCCACAGTAAATTTTAAAAAGTGTACATTTTGCTTAAAGTCTCCAAGAGGGTAGAGTCGCCTTTGAACTCGCTTGCTAATGAGTCAACGTGTCATTTCCCCCTCCCCTTCGCGATTAGCTTGTTTTCCCTGATCCCTCAATACTTCAACCTAACGTGTGGAATTGCTGTGATGTTTTATTTTATATTTAGATACACAAGTGTGGCTTTCGTTGCGTTAACAGAGCCACTGCCTGCCGTCTGTCATTTTCCAATTCGGAAACCGTAGTACAATTTCAAAACGACACTACGGTTTATAAAGTGAAGCATCTCTTGTTCCACTTTTAAAATTAAATTGCGATTTATTAATCATTTTTAGAACACGACAGATTAGGCAGTTCTCCAGTTTTGAGTCTCTGCTTGCCTTAAATCTTAAAAGACCATCACAGAATTCCATTGCAAGAGCACAACATAGAAGAAAATGTCTGATAACATATAGTTTAAGCATTAAAAGCACCCGGGGGATGAATCGCTCTGGCTGCTTTCTGCAAATCAACATATGGCAAGGACAGTGGGGTGCAAACATTAATGGTTCTAAGCTTCCTCAGTCACACAACACAATTCAATGAACCCCCACTGTTTTGCCTCTACGTTGTCCAGAAACTGTTTGCAAACCTGCCAAGGAATAGGTAAAAATAAAGGCCCCTTCTTCGGTCAAAACAGTGGAAATATAATCAGCATCAGAACACTTGTAATGATTCTTACGGGGGTCGATCGTGCGACGGCTGGTGCTGGCAGTGCAGCTGCGTATTGGGCGTGGGTGATCCGCGTTATTGGGCATCAAGGCCTGCTGTGCCTTCTCGTGCGGTCAGAAAGCATTTGTGGCTCGGAGGGCCCTGTGCATCTGGCATGTACTGAGCTAAGGAAGCCCCAAATTTAATTTAAATTAGCCAATTGCCCAATAATGTGCTCTCAAGGCCTTAACAGCACTGCAATTGCTTGGCCCCCTTATTAAATGGCTGCTGGTTGGTAGGCCCCTTCAGCTATGTTGGGTCATCTGTTTAAAAGGGCACCCTGCTTGGTAAGTGTAGCAAGTAGCTCTACGCTGTTCCAGTGATTTCCTCCACTTTGCTGTTCTTTTTGCTTTCACTGCTGAAGTTATTCGGATCTTCTTAAAGCGGCACTCCCTCTCCCTTGTGTGGGTGTTTGCCAAGGGAATTAGCCAGAGCCTAAGTAGGACCTAAAGGTCCGGATGAAAGTTCATCGGCCTGAAGTGTTAACTCTGTTTCTCTCTCCACAGATGCCGGCCAACCTGCTGAGCGCTTCCAGCATTTTCTGTTTTTCTTTCAGCTCTCAGTATTTTGCTTTTGCCCGAAAGGTATGCCGCTGGACATCCTTATCTGTCTGCAGGTCCAGGAGATGAGGAGGAAGCATGCAGGGCAGGTGTGTTTACACCTCAGCTGCTGAAGATAGGCCCATTCTTGTGCTGCCACCTGAGTATTAAGGTCAAGGTGATATACAAGGCCTGAATGTATGAGAGGATCCGCAGGTGGAGACGAAGAATCACCAGTGAGGCGGTGACAGAAGTTTGTCGTCTCCTGCAACCAGACATTGAAGCCACTTTGAAGAGAGGGGCAGTTCTCAGTGGCTGTCAAAATAACTGCTGCCTCCAATTTTTACCTCCCTGGATCTTTCCAATCAACAGCAGGAGATACTTGTCAAATCTCACGACCAGCAGTGTGTAAATGCATCCCGCAAGTAACAGGTACATTGTTTGGTCAGGCCACAGATTTCAGTAATTTCTCCATGGAAACCAGCCAACAAGAAACAGCCCTGCACTTCCACCAGCTGGCTGAATTCCCCATAGTGCAAGATATTCTTGATGGCATACGCATGACCACATGGTCCTCTGCTTCCAATGCCATTCCTTTTTGAACAGAAAGGGGCTCTACTCCATGCCCGTGTAGCTGGTCTGTGATCATAGGAACAGAAGAATGCATCGTAAGGCGCGCTCCTCTAGTATCTGCCATGACTCCTTTATTTTACAGCATTCCACGTTGCCACCATTATGTCAAGAACCAATGAATGGATAACTGCTGGGAGGCCCAGGCTAGCCATTGCAGCCATGGCCAGTGTTCCCATTGAGACACCCTTGGAATGTGGCCTGATGGAGAGGTGACATGCACAGTTATCGAGATTTGGGGTAGAGCAGACCATCAGGATGTTAAAAGCAATCGGGGTGGGGGGAATCTTGCAGTTCAGCCTGGACAAGCTGTCCAAGATTACTGTGTTTGCCTGCCCCTTGCACAACTCTCTTCTACAAAGTGGCATTGCCAATGGAACAGGTTAAAGAAGGGACCCAGCAACAACCAGTGGCAGATGGATATCCTAACTGCGATCGAGTAGACATTTGCAGAAAGAGCCAGTCAGCAAGAGTCTTAAGAAAGGCTGGAAAAGGCTGCAGCTCTAGTTAAGTGCCTGTGCCACTGCGCAACAATCCTCTGTACATGTTGCAATAGCCAGCCAGAAAACAGGCTTCCCACCATTGCCCTGAACCTGACATCAAGGCCCATGAACACCATTGCATTTCTCCACATATACCCTTAATCTATCCCATCCCAAATGAACTCTCATGATACATTAGAACACCAGTTAACCCAAATTTTATTCAGCATGACAGTATATGATGCAGGTGTTCAGTGTGTTTAATTCCACAGAGCTTCCTAGAAACTACATCTGAGCTTAGGACCTCAACCAAGGGGGACTGTTTTGAAGAAGGCCCTGGAATAGTAAAGATCTCCACAGGTTTCTGCAGCTCGGCCAGGCAGTCATATAGCACAGATGTGTGTCGTGGACACTTCCATAGATGTTCCCAAACTTAGCAGACATTTTGGCACACTCAAATAGCTGCCTGAAATGTGAGAGTGGGCCATCCAACAGCATTTATTGGCAGGCCCTGTGAGGTTTGAATTCTTGGGCTTCAAGCTCGCTCTCTGGCCAGCAGCGTGCACCTCCTCCATTACCATTTCACGTGTTTCTCCTCACTTGTGCTCAATTATTTATGAAGTGCTCCCTCCTACCATTCACTAAATGAACACCTTAGAGCGGATGCATCTGTGCTGCTGTTACATGCGGCCTTCTCCTGCAAGTAAACAGAAAAGAGACATAGATCGGAATGAGGAATCAGAGAGAAGGCGTGGGTCGTCCCGGCAGCCAGCTCATGTGAATCCTTGAACATTCACCGTACATGTACCTGGTGTTGGCAACGTGCTTGATATTTATAGCTTGCAGGACTCAGGGCAAAAGCACTGACGCGCCAGCAATGCAAGGTGCCCTGCTGAAACATGGGCTTTGCCTGTGCGTTTGGAATGCAGATGAACAGTTCCCAGAGCGTTGCTTCATTCTCCCTCTCTGATGCTCCACCAAGCTTACAGTGAAGTACTGTTAAGATGCAGTGTGGGGCAAGATTAGAAAATTCGGCTAAGTGGAAACACACTTGCTTTCAAAGTTCTTCCTCACCTGGTCCCAGGATCTGTCCAGAGCCGAGGCAGCATTGACCCTTTCAGTAAACGGAATCCAGGTTGATCTGGCACTGCTGCTTTGCTGGTCCAAAACACCCTGCAGGACCCTCCAAAGCTGCATTCTTATTTATCGACTATCGCCATTTCTCCTTCTCGCAGGACAGCAGTTCTGGGTGAGCAGCAGTCCTTTAAGAGCTGCTGCCACTGGATATAACCTGCCCCTTGACCCCAGTGCACTCCCAACCCATCACGTGCTGCGCGCTGGGAGCACCGCGAGGTGATGGAAGTTTGGCGACCTCACATTCTAATGCGAGGTCAGCTAAGAACGCAGTGGGCACGTGAAGCACCCGATGTGCGGAGATCCCACATACCGCCACTGTACTGGGATCACAATATCAGCCCCAAAGTGTAATGGTGCTGCTAATGGGAAATACAGACCACCAGACACTGGGAGAGAATGCCAATGGTGAATCCAGAAAAATAAAACCAAGTGCCTGATTATTTGCTCTGTAAAAGTGATATTGGTGATGTTTCAGGCTCTTTCCAAGATATCACCAGATAAATGTCGATGTGCTGAGAATGTTTGGTTTTCAGAACTATTTTGTTTTCCGGACCATCCGCTGCTGAAACCCTCATCCTTCTCTTCTTCTTCGGCAGTCCCTCGGAACCGAGGATGAAACCCTCATCCATGCCTTTGTTACCTCTGGACTTGACTATTCCAACGCACTCCTGGCTGGCCTCCCACATTCCACCCTACGTAAACTTGAGGTCATCCAAAACTCGGCTGCCCGTGTCCTAACCCGCACCAAGTCCCGCTCGCCCATCTCCCCTGTGCTCGCTGACCTACACTGGCTCCCGGTTAAGCAGCGCCTCGATTTCAAAATTCTCACCCTTGTTTTCAAATCCCTCCATGGCCGCGCCCCTCCCTATCTCTGTAATCTCCTTCAGCCCCACAACCCCCTCGAGATATCTGCGCTCCTCTAATTCTGCCCTCTTGAGCATCCCTGACTATAATCGCTCAACCTTTGGTGGCCGTGCCTTCTGTTGCCTAGGCCCTAAGCTCTGGAATTCCCTGCCTAAACCTCTCCGCCTCGCTACCTCTCTTTCCTCCTTTAAGACGCTCCTTAAAACCAACCTCTTTGACCAAGCTTTTGGTCACCTGCCCTAATTTATCCTTATGTGGATCGGTGTTAAATTTGTTGTCTTAAAATACTCCTGTGAAGCGCCTTGGGACGTTTTACTACATTAAAGGTGCTATATAAATATAACGTTGTTGTTGTATTTACAGCTCCATTTGCAGGGCTGGATCCTGTTCTTTCTATCTATATGGTGGGAATCAGTTGGATGCACTGCTACCATAATACCAACTCCTGTTCTTTCTATTGGACTTGTGTGGAGTGAAATGGTCAACACCTTCTTCCAAAAAACAAAATTCAAGAAATTTAGAGAGAATAAACTGAATAAACCAAAGTTTGCAAGTGGCTTCTCGTATCAATCCATGCCGGCACTTCTGCATGCGAGTGTTTAATGTTTGACGGAGCTGGAGTGTCCCATCGTTACAACAGTGACTACGCTTCAAAAGTACTTCATTGGCTGTGAAGCGCTTTGGGACATCCTGAGGTCGTGAAAGGCGCTATATAAATGCAAGTCTTTCTTTCTTTTAAATATAAATAATAACAGTAGTTACATAAATTTGACTCAATCCAATTCCGAAGGGGCATAGACCTTAAGCACAATACTGCCCATAACTTGGAATAAACTGGCAACTCACTCCGAAATCCCACAAGAATGGTTGTTGTGAAAAATGGAAATGCCCCAGACATTATTTTTGAACCCACCTTACTGTCTTTAAAGATCTATATGCATCTTCATTCAAATCTCGCTGACCCTCCACTCAGTTTTGAATCTTGGAATTTAGGGTCTATTTCCATTCACTGTTCTTTCCTCCAAACCGCACGTACTTTCTCTTTACACTGAACTGCATCATCGATCTTCCTCGTCTGCTGACCTATGTCATCCTGTAGTCTCCAGTGTTCCTCTCACAGTTTGCCCCATTTGATATCATTAGCAAACTTCAATATCATTCCTACTCTGTCTATGGCCAAATCATTTAGTTAAATGGTTAAAAAAAAGGCCCCTAAGGCATATCACTACCCATATCACGCCAATCCAAAACCTATCCATTTAGCCCTACTTTATGCTTTCTGACTCTCAGCTATCTCCCTGTCTATGTGGCTTCATTCCCTTTAATACCATGTGCTTTAATTTTCATGAAGAGTCTCTTATGTGGCACCTTTTCAAATGCCTTCTGAAGATCCATATCTTTTTGCGTTTTCCTATCGATACACTCAGTAATTTCCTCTTAACAAGCATCTTGAATTAAACTTGCCCTTTACAAATTTATTCAGCCCATTTCTGATTAGCCCATGCGGAGTGATTTAAACAGGAGGAGAACTCCACTCCAAGGGGCGTGGAGAAATGCAGTAGCGAAAAATAAGCCCAGAATTTCACTGGGGTTTTGCAGCTCAAGTGTTGTAAATTAAAAGGGGAACTTTTGCATGGAGGAGGTAGTTTGAATCTAACGTGCCGCCTGTTTAATAAGTAAATCTTTTCCCAAGGTACTGGGACAAATCTCCGTTTATATCCCCATACAAGCTGTTTCCTGTAGAACCTCACCGTCCCCCCCGCCCATTGCAAAAGCTGGGAAAGAGCTGATCAGCTGCTGTCAGTAGATCACAATGCCCAGCCCCTCCTACATTTGGAAATACCTCCGGATAAGCAACCGAGATCAGGCACACTGGTCCGTGCCAACCCTCTAAAGTCACCAGTTGCCCGACACACAATCGGCATCAGCTCAGTGA
Organism: Squalus acanthias; assembly: GCA_030390025.1. Lineage (NCBI taxonomy): Eukaryota > Metazoa > Chordata > Chondrichthyes > Squaliformes > Squalidae > Squalus > Squalus acanthias. The sequence continues at coordinate 13,538,647 of CM059446.1, read as the reverse complement.
TAATCTTCTGGCATTTCAGGGCGAACGCTGATGTTCCTTTTTGGTGTCACCAAACCTTTCTAAACTGACCTCAGTTGTGTCTTTGCAGTTCCACTAACATGTACTCGCAATAGATTTTTTTTTAAATAAAAAGCTATTAAATAATAGGAATTTCTATAGTTTGTGAACACCTACTTTTTTTTTGTAGTCAGGGTATTGCAGCTTTGTTGAACATCAAGTACTGGTTTGCAGCAGAATCTGAAAAGGACACATTATCAAATGCTCTGCGACTTGCCACACAATGGGCAAGTATGTGAAAAACACACCTGATGTTTATGTGCATGGCAGAGACTGAGGAGCTGGGTCGGGCTGTGTAATAGATCCCTTGGCTGTTCAATAAACAATGACTGCGATTGATCTGTAATTAAATGACCCTTCCATCAGGCCCAGGCGCCTGTCAACATGTCTATCGCTCTGCAAACTGTGTAGGTAACCTTCGAGGAGAACATGCCCCAGCACCGAGCACATCTTCTGGGACGTGGTACGTCCACTGAGAGATTTTGGGCACTATCTTACGTGATTCTGGGCAAAGACGTCAACACACAACGGGGCAAAAAAAAAAAGCTTCTTAAAGAAATGCGTGTGACACGGGTTTATAATTTCTCCAAATCATTTGAACATCTAGGTGGGAAGTGCAGCATTTTTAAGCACTTGTACTTTTAACAAAAGGTGAGGGAAGATGGGACCAAAATTAAAATTTGGGAATGTGTGTCTCACTCGGCCTTTACTTTCCCATTTGAAGCAGGTTTGAGAGATCCCAGACTGCAGCGATTAATCAGTAATAAAAAGAGGTGACATTTTACCAAACCCCCGAGGATGAAGAAGACCATAAAAAGCCGTCCAAGGGTTGTCTTTGCATAAACGTCTCCGTAACCAACTGTGGACATTGTGACCATAAGTAAGTAGACACATTCCCAATAAGTCAGCGGTTGGGAATTTTGGAAATTTTCCCAAGGATCCCCTGAGTTCTCCACCTATGAACAACAATAAAAAAAAAATAAAGGCAAAAGTTAAAAATCTGAGTTTGATAGGAGCTCGACAGACACTGAGCAGTGAGTGAGTAGTCATATAGCCGCAGCACCACCTAGTGCCGACACTCGCATATTTACACCGCACAGACACAGTGACTGTTACGAGCGTGATTTACTTGCTTTAAAGCTATGCAAACACAACAGATCGTTTCTTCACTTGTTCATTCCTGTTCCTGGAACACTCTGAGCTCCGGAACCATGTTTTGTAAAGAGCACACTCTATTCAAATTGCAACTTTCAGCGTGTGCTTAGGATCTGCTACACACACACACACACAAGTGCTGGACCAGGGGAGGGAGCACAGGCCGATAAGCCTGAAAGAATCCTCGACTTCCTCTCACCAATTGTCTCCCCATTGCTCCTGAGGTCATTGGCTCCATTCTGGGAGGTGCTTCCACATCTGCTTTGGTGCATCTTCCAGCTGGTCATTTTACATGTGCCAGTCTAGATAGCGGATGCCGGCGGGCTAATCGACTTTAGAAGACATCACAGCCGAGGCCAATCTTGTCTTTGCCGCTGTTTTCTCTCCCTCTCTCTTGCACACAGACACATATTTTAAATAACTGACCCGCCTCAGGTGAGTCGCCCGCCCCCCCCCAATCCGCCTCCATTAAAAGCGCCGTGGCTGCAGCAGTCCCTGCACTTGAATAGCCTGCCAACAGATTAGCAATTGCCAACTGCGTGAAGTACTGGAGCACTGACATGAATCACCATCTTTGGGAGAAAAGGAAGAAAGTTGGAGGTAGAGTTAAAAAAAACAAATACAAACACGAGGTAAATCAGACAGGGGAGAAACAAGGGAGAACTCAGAACCATTTTCAGTATTATTCACAATTGGACAGTAATGATTTGTACCGAACCCTATTTTCCACTCTCCAACATTAGTATTTATGGCGCCAGATGTTCTGATGTCAGGTAGAATTTCCTTTATTTACTTTCTTATTAAATTGGCCGGTGTTATTAGTGTGAATACAATCTGTTAAAGGGGCAGGAGAGATGTACATCATTTTCATGATGACAGCACCCGTAATGGATGTGTTAATGTACTTCAACACGATTTATGTCACTGCGCTATGCGGTTTGTTTACAAATGAAACAAGGTTATCCAAACACTTTTTTTTACAACGCAGCGTCCCATTAAATGAATAACAGCGGCTGTTAATGTGTTGAAGCGTAGACTGCAAAAGGACATCGACGGATCCCGTTTGCTGCAACATCATGTGAGGTACTGAACTGTGGATATAAGAATGTCGGGTGAGATTACAACTTAAATGGGGGAGCGCTGGGGGAGGGTCGAAGAACGAGGGCATTGGGAGATCCCGATACATAAGTCAATTATCTGTACCTGGCTTACAGGTGCAACAAGTGATCAAAACGGCTCATGGCATGTTGGATAAAAGCAAGGAAGGAATACTACATTATATAGTGAGAAGTCGCACAACACCGAGTTATAGTCCAACAGCTTTATTTGAAATCACAAGCTTTCGGAGCGCTGCTCCTTCGTCAGGTGAAGTGAAGAAATACATATGGGCACAGCATAAATAGTCAGAGAACAATGCCAGACGACTACAGTTAATCTTTCTAACTGCCCTTTATACCTCGGAGGTGTGATAAAGGGCAGTTAGAAAGATTAACTGTAGTCGTCTGGCATTGTTCTCTGACTATTTATGCTGTGCCCATTTGTATTTCTTCACTTCACCTGACGAAGGAGCAGCGCTCCGAAAGCTTGTGATTTCAAATAAAGCTGTTGGACTATAACCTGGTGTTGAGCGACTTCTCACTTTTGTCCACCCCAGTCCAACACCAGCATCTCCGCATCATACATTATACAGAGTACTGGTCCGGCCTCATTAGGAATATTGTGCTCAGTTTTAGGAAGGAATTGCCATCGAGGCAGCCCAGCAAGGATGCTACTTTTTTTTATTCATGTGGGCGTCGCTGGCAAGGCCAGCATTTATTGCCCATCCCTAATTGCCCTTGAGAAGGTGGCGGTGAGCCGTCTTCTTGAACCGCTGCAGTCCGTGTGGTGAAGGTACTCCCACAGTGCTGTTCGGGAGGGAGTGCCAGGATTTTGACCCAGCAATGATGAAGGAACGGCGATATATTTCCAGCTCAGGATGGTGTGTGACTTGGAGGGGAACTTGGAGGTGATAGTTTGAGCTGGACTGGTTAAAAGGGCATCTAGGAAAAGCTTCTTAACACAAAGGGTTGTGAAATGTGAGACACTGTCCCAGAAAGCCACCATGTCAAAATCAACTGAGGTGTTTTAAAGGGAGATGGATACTTACTTGGAAGTGAGGGTATTGAAGAAAATTAGGTTAAAGTGGTAGAGCTGTCATGACTAACAAAAATAGAGGAGCAGGCTCCCTGGGTTGAATGGCCTTTTCCTGATACTTTGATTATACACATACGGCGGTGACATCATTGCCATTCATGCTTCAATGTGGATGTCACCATGCATCAGTTATACCCACCCTGACACTAGCAAAAATAGAGTCCCCCCTATCCAATCAATCCACCTTGCCCCCACAAAATGAACAAAACAGAATCTAGATAGCGATTTCAACATTGTTATCACAAGACGATGGGAAACCGTTTGTGATATTACCAGAACCCAACAATAAAATTGCTGCTTTCTAAACAGTTGTGGGTAGCCATCATTCTCAATAAGATCTCAGTAGTGCAGGTTTACTGAGGAATAATTTGCAGTTCATTTATATTGTTTGGTCAAACCTCTGGACTGCCCATTTTAATCGAGATATCCTAACGTTAAACACCAAGAAAGGTGTCCGGGTCCCAAGCGACAACCTGACCTTCACCTTGTCAACACAATACAGGTTGAGAGTTAGTTACTTGGTGTGAATTGTAATACTGAACTTCTGAGAGTACCCAATCTTGTGCAATATGACAATTCAAGCATAAAAGACATTAGCATATTAACATATAGGGACAATTCACCGGCTTAGAGAAGATGCCGGTACAAATGATTTTTAACAGTGAACTGCGTCAAGTACTTACCAAATGTATGAAGCCAGCTCCCGTTAGCCATGTGCTTATAAATATAGATAGTAGATTCACCAACTTGATGGAATTGCTGTTCAAAAAGAGAAAAAATAAATACTGAGCAGTACTGCTTGAGAAAAGATATAAAAGTGAGTGTGCACGCGTTTCCGTGGTGACTGGTCACACAGGTAGCCACCGGAAAGTCTGAAATGTATTGATTTCAGGAGGCAAACTGTGAGTTATCGGAAATTAATAAATCTAAAAGAAAGAAAGACTTGCATTTCTATAGCGCCTTTCACAACCTCAGGACGTCCCAAAGTGCTTTACAGCCAATGAAGTACTTTTTTTGAAGTGTAGTCACTGTTGTAATGTAGGAAACGCGGCAGACAATTTGCGCACAGCAAGCTCCCACAAACAGCAATGTGGTAATGACCAGATAATCTGTTTTTGGTGATGTTGGTTGAGGGATAAATATTGGCCAGGACACCGGGGATAACTCCCCTGCTCTTCTTCGAAATAGTGCCATGGGATCTTTTACATCCACCTGAGAGAGCAGACGGGGCCTCGGTTTAACGTCTCATCCAAAAGACGGCTCCTCTGACAGCGCAGCCCTCCCTCAGCACTGCACTGGAGTGTCAGCCTAGCTTTATGTGCTCAAGTCTCTGGAGCGGGACTTGAACCCACAACCTTCTGACTCAGAGCGAGGGTGCTACCCACTGAGCTACAGCTGACACTACAAAACATAAACAGAAAGTACAGGAAATACATTGTAGGTCAGTCGACTGTACACCTTTCTGCGACCATTTTAGAATCTGTTTACAGCCAACTAATTCAATTTGATGCCTCTTGTAATAGTAGTTAACACATCTGTACTCGTCCCGCTGCTTTGTTCAATCTTATTTAGGGGCTTTCCTGTCTGTCCATACTGGTCCTGATGAAGACGCACCATCCGAAACATTAGCCTATCTTTTCTCTTTCAGACAAGGACAGATGTGCTGCACTATTGCAGCAATTTCAGGGTGAATTACTACCTTAGTGGTGCTCACTCCCACTCTCGGGGATCTTGCAGAGCTGTGTCAGTAAAGGTCAGAGAGCAAGTTGTCTAACCCCCTCCCCCACCCGCCTTTTCAAACGGGGAGAAGTGCATCACTGGAGGTAAGAAACGCAGAGAAAGATACAGGGAGAAAATCTCCGCCCATGCTACCAGGACATTAAAGGCCGAATGTCTTCATGAAGGGGTGTTTAGCAAACTTACTTTTGTTTTGGGAAGAAGCGGTGTCAGGATAACGGAGCACCATTTTCCTTACAATTACATGTTAGTAACATGACGACACTTTTCAATAGCATTTATAGAGTTAGTGGCATGTGTTTGTCAACAAATCAAAAATAGATTTCAAAGTATTCTTTCATTGAAAGTATGCCCCTTTAAGAGATTGTTTCTACCTTATTCTCATCTGGTGAACTGAAGTAATGTGCGGGATTAGTGGGTTGGGGAGGTGGGTGAAGAAAACTAGGGCCATACACACACATACATATACCCACATACATACACATATACACATACATAAACATACACACACATACATATACACATACATAAATATACACACATACATATACCCACATACACACATACATACACATATACACATACATATACATACATACACACACATACATAAACATACATATACATACATACACATATACACATACATAAACATACATATACATACATACACATACATAAACACACACACACATACATACATAAACATACATATACATACACGTATACACATACATAAACATACATATACATACATACACACACATACATAAACATACATATACATACATACACATATACAACATACATATACATACATATACATACATACACATACACATATACATACATAAACACACATATATGCATACATAGATACACACATACATATACATTCCCGGCATGGACCTGTTGGGCCATTTGGCCTGTTTCTGTGCTGTAAATACTATGTAAAGCATACATAAGCACACACATCCATACACACATATATATTTATATATCCATCTGGACGCACTTCCTGTCTACAAAACCAAAAACATGCCAACAGGAAGTATGATCTGCAGACAGGAGTGTGCACAGACATAAGAATTTGAATATATTATGGGTCAAGACAGAATCTATAACTGCAACATGGGGATTGAATTATACCTGCATGTTCTGCTCCAATTACCCCACCCACTAACCCCACTCCATCTCCCCATGTGTTGCACAGGACATGGACTCAAAGGGCTGGATTTTGTGGGGGGTCAGCGGGCGCGATCGGTGGTGGGTCGGGTGGGAAAGTGTATTTTTCCCCCAGCGGGTCGGGACCCCGCTGTGAACCTGCTGCCACGCACCTTTCCCCAATGTCGGGTCTGTTAGCGCTGAGCAGACCCGGCACGCAGTGGCAGGGGACCCAATTCAGCTAATTAGTGGCTTGTTTAGAGCCACTTAAGAATTAATATCAGCTCACCTTCTGCATTTGACAGCTTGTCCATGCTGGTCATGGACCACGTCTGTCAAGCTGAGGCAGGAGTTCAGTGGCCACTGAATCAGCTGTTGAGTTAACAGCTTCAAATATACAGTAAAAGCTCCCACCTTAGAGATATCTTCCCTCAGTCACAAGCTCTTCCTCACTGCATTTCCACAACAGATTGACCATGCTGCAAGTCTTTACACAAGTCTCCATCCAGTCTGACCTCATTAACTCTCTCACCATTGACAGATCGCTTCTGTCATCTCTACTTCACCTGCCATCCATTCCACCAGCATGGGTGCCCTTTATACTCTCTCACCTTGGTCCTCAGAATCCCACCACGATCAGCCCCAACACTAGCAGCACCAGCAGCACCAACAACACCAACCTTCTCCGCAATCACCTGATGCTGCACAGGACAGAGGGCATCAGTACCCGAGCACATTGCTGCCCGGGAGGCCAGGGATGGCCTCACCATAGCCAGATTTACTTCACTTGATGCTGTACACCCTGACTGCCACATGATGCGCCAGGTTGGCACCACCCCACACCAACACCATAAAGCATCCCTACAATGCCCAAGCCATTCCTTTCACACTCATCATCATTGCGGGGGTACCGTTATGTCTCACCATTCACTGCAACTCACGAAGCCACTTCCAAAGTGCACACAATTCTGTCCAAGAACGCAAAGTGTTGAAAGTAAAGGTTTCAATGTTTGACAGCACATTAACAGAAACTTCACATGAACATTGCATAAAACGCCCAAGTGCCTACCCTTGTGTGTTGTTAGTTGGTATGATTGGACTAGGATGAGGGTGAGTGTGAGGGGTGGCTAGTGAGATGGGGATGTGATAATATAGATAGAGAGGGATGGGTGGAGGTGCAAGGTAAGTTGGTGTGAGTAAGGATGTGCAGGAGTAGGGTAGGGAAGGCAGAGTGATGGGGATCTGTTGAGAGGCACAGCAGGATGAGGTTGAGTGTGGCTTTGCACTAACATTTCATGATCTACTGAGATCATTGAAATGTTTGCGGCACTGCACCCAGGTCCTCCTGACCACATCCCTGCTTGTGTCCTCCTGTGCAATGTGCATCCAGGCTGTGGTGAATTCCTGGGGAGGTCTCTTCCACCCATTGGAAGGGAAGAGGACCTCCCTGCGTGCTGTGACTCCCTCCATAAGCATCTGGAGGGAGACATGGGAGAGCCTGGGTGCAGCCCTGCGCCTTTGTGCAGTGCTTGTCAGTGTTTCCAGCGCCTCAATGCTGTAGAACACTGACAGCAGAACTGTCAAAAGAAAGTTGGCCATGGTCCCTTTAAGGAAACCGGCTGATGACGCGTCATCAAATGACGTCACCAGACCTGCTTCCTCTAATTGGACGGCAAACGCCCAATCAGGGGAAATTCATTTTACAGATGGAGACAGCAGCGGGGTCGGGACCCGCCACCGACATCGCCCGCCACGGACCCACCGAGATCCGCAAAATCGTGGCCAAACAGATCTTGTTTAACTGTCTCAGCAACAGCTACTGAAGTACCATTTACCTTACACAATGTTAAGACTTTACCAGCAACTACTTAGCATTTATCTCCAATGGTATGCTCCAGAATTTTTTTTAAGAAAACAACCCACGAAGTCAGCAGAGAGGAGATTACCACAGCAGGGATGGTGCATTTAGAAAGGGCAGGTGCGACAACCATTTGGAAGCCTCTTTTAACAAAGAGTTGCCACTGAGCCATCATTACAGCTCACCTTCACCATTTAAATCCCTTTCAGGATTGCAGAAGCTTTCAGCCAGTCAAATTATCAGCATTTACAATCCTGAGAGTTCAGAAACGTCGCTGAATCTGTAGGCTTCCATTCAGCAGCAGATTAAAGAAAATACTTGAAGATGTTATGTGATCAGAACCCAGTCATACTGTGAAAGTGGGAAAGGATGAATGCACAGTACCGTACAGTACAAATGTTTACCATGCCATAACTAACAGTGCAGCATTTATTATATATATGTATAAACTATTGTTAATACATTACGATTCTAAATATTAAATGCATTACCGAGGTTATGTAGGTTAAATCTTCACCAGGTTAAATATAACAGACATCAATCAAACTAGATATTAGGAACCAATTTTTAATTGCAGAGCACACTAGATGCACAATGATTCTTCATATCGATTCTTGCTGCCGGGAAAGTGTGTTGAAATGTATTAGAGTCTTTTCCACTTTCAATCAGAGCAACTAAACATAACCCCAGGATTAATCAGCAGCATGTTCAAGCTCCTCAACATCTGTGCACAGCTTGGATTCTAAACAGGGTCTCAAACTGGCCCCAAAGATCCCCTGCCCTGCCCTGCACTAAAATGTTATTTAGACAGGAGAAAAAGAGACCATTTTAAAACCCTTTATGTTGCAGTTTTTTCTTGTTATCTTATCTGCAATGTAAACTCTTGTTACAACCCATTCTGCAGTATAGTAACATGAAAGTTATGGCCACTATTTCCTCCCAACATAGTCCACTGAATTGCTTGAAGGGATGAAGGGATCGCTTGCTTGGTACTGGCAGTGTTTTCATTAAGGTATTTCCATCATACATAACACTTCAAAATATTATGTGCAAAGCTTGCAAATGTTAAAGCACATTGCACCAATCCTATTTAGGAAGCAGAATGTGTCCAATTACCAGCAATGTTTGTAATGTCGCACCACACAGCTGCCACCAGGCTGAAGATTATTCACGCTGGTGGCATTTTAAGTTTATTGTGAATAAATACAATAATCCATCATGAGCAGGACGCGGTGGCTATTATGCAGTCTCCCTCACTCTTAACAATGTATATGACATGAATGTGATGCTATCGTCCCGTGATTTATTCCCTCATACTAAATCTACTGCACCATATTGACATGCTTAAAAACCTACTCATTGACTTCGGAGAAAATGGCTAACTGAGCAAACAAATTTCTCCGAAGATTTGGACAAGGTGCGCTCTCTGACTGGGTTTGGACTGCTCATTACTGCCAGTCAATTAAAAAGCCCCGTCTGAAGGGTGATTAGAGCTGAATGAGAGCACTGAGAGATTCTTTATCAATGTGCTTAATGAAATCATAGCTTGCATCCTCAATCCGCCACAGAGGATATCTTGAGTAGGTTGAAGAAAACTTTAACTCCATCACGCGTACGCAAATGTGTCAGGCACACAGCCTAACTGTCCAGAGGGTTGTGGAGGCTCAGTCGTTGAGTACATTCAAGACAGAGATCGATCGATTTTGGATACTAAGGGATATGGGGGATAGGGCGGGAAAGTGGAGTTGCGGTAGAAGATCAGCCATGATCTTATTGAATGGCGGAGCAGGCTCAAGGGGCCGAATGGTCTACTCCTGCTCCTATTTCTTATAATTAAAAAAATAAATTCAGTCCTGGGACAAAAACATCAGCACCAGAGGTCCGGGAGTCAGAGAAGATTAGGCCTAAAGACTTCAGAGCAACTGGAAAGGGTATCTGCTTCCCCTGAATAAACAACTATAGCGGACTCCAAACTGGGAATGGAGCTGTGAATAAGGAGCTCTGCACACGTTACTTTTATTACTTAATTACATTACTTCTAATTCCCATCAGCCAATCTCCACAGACATTCTAGAAAATGGTGTCCAATGGCCTCCTAAACCAAGCTGCCAAAGAAATAATTGGACAATGCAGACACTGCACACCATTAATCACAAATGGTTGGGTCACCCGCTCAAGCACCATTTGAATTTATTGCACCTATAATTTGGTCCTTTTGTTTTAATAATGAATAAATAATATTTAAGAAAGAAAGAATATATAAGGGGTAACATGATAAGCTCGAGCTCCCGACTGTGGGCCCATCAGGAGCACACATATTGAGATTCTTGGTGTGCATTCATATTCCGGATATGCACGGCTGCTGCGCATTGCTCCATGCTGGAAGTGTAACTTCATAAGATGACCCCTGTAGTGCCTCATTATATCCTCTGGATATCCCAAAGCACTTCACAACCAATGAAGCGAGGTCACTGTTGTAATGTGGGCAAAAGCAGCAGCCAAACAAGGGCCCACACACAACTGATGGGACGAGTGACCAATTAATTTGTTTTTGTTGGTGTTGTTTGAGGAAGGAATGTTGGACAGGACACGGGGAGAACTCCCTGCTCTTCGAATAGCGTAGTGGGATTTTAAACAGCTTGAACCCAACGACTGTACTATAAACAAACACGATCACGGTTTTGGGAAAATAGCATGCAACAGAGGATGGGCTGGCTGTCTGAAGGATCTGATCTAGCCTACCTTTATTATCACAGTATCCCTTGATATTTGTGTAGATGTGCGGATGAATAGTTGTATTGCGTCAACATGCTTCATGTTGCCCACAAGGCTAATACCATGTCCCAGAGGACAAGGGTAAAAAATCTCCTTACACCATCCAAACAGGAGGCCATTGATTGTTTTGACATATGGGCCCAGGTATTTACTGAGGTGGGGTTTCAGAGCGGTTGGAGGGGGAAAGAATTATGGTCAGGAAGTCCGGAATGTGTGTTTTTCTTAACAGATTCCCCGGCCGGAAGACAGCCTAATTGACAGGCTTGGCTCTCTGTCGGGTGGGGAATGCTCCAAAAGAGGCTGCAGCCCAGGAGTAAGTAGGTTTGGTGGTTTTGGGGATAGAGATCGCCGGGGGTGGGGGTGGGTTCAGCGTGGTTGGGAGGGTCGGGGGTGATCGCGGGGGTCAAAGATCGGGGGGGGGGGTGGGGTGGTCGGAGGGAGATCGGAGTGGCGTTGGAGATCGAGGGCAGAGATGAGGGGGTCGGGGGAGAGTCGGAGATCGGGGGGGCCCGATGATGCAGGGGGGTGTTGGGGAAGATCGTGTGGGGTTGGGGGTTGGAGGGAGTTCGGAGTGGCGTTGGAGATCGAGGGCAGAGATGAGGGGGTCGGGGGAGAGTCGGAGATCGGGGGGGCCCGATGATGCGGGGGGGGGGGGGGGGAATGTTGGGGAAGATCGTGGGGCGTTTACAGGTTAGCTTGTTGGGCCTGGAGGAAACACTCCTGCTCCTCCTGGCTCACAAGCAGTGCTCTAAAGGCACTCACCTTATGGATTCAGCCCTTCTCGCCTCCTTTCAGCTACTGGCTTTCCTGAGGCCCGAGAAACACAGCCAACATGGATTAAAAATGGAAATCTTGTTCAAATGAAGGCATGCAGCCTCCTAAAATGTTTTGACGACTGACCCGCCTCCTCAGAGTAGATCGCCCACCCTTTGTCCTGCCTCTGTTAAGACCGGAAGTGGACGGGTTCGAGGCGAGTTGGGTTCCTGTTTCAGATTTTTAACTTTTTAACTTCCCGCCCGACCCAAACCCACCTGTTTTTGGAGGTTAAAATTATCCCCATAATGTTTATTAATTTGAAAATACTTTTCTGAAATTTGTTGTAAATATGCTTCTAAATAATAACAGGAAATGCCTTCAGTTGGAACCGAGTGTGGCAGTGACAGTCCAGTGTGCTGAAAAGTCCGTAAGTTAGGATTGGATGGTGCAATGAATCAGCCCTTGTTTTTTGCTTCTAGAACTCGCTGCAGGAAATGAGAAAAGGTGAAATTGGTGCGATGGGGGCACTTCTCCAAGGTTGAGACAGAGTAGGGGGAGCTTGAGTCTCTATCTGAGCCGTGCAGCTATCTGAACTGGGACTGCTTGATGCTGACACTGGGTGTCAAAAATGATAAAGCGTTCCATTCCCCAACACTGACATCCCTCAACTACATGAACGTGAAAATAGTAAAAGAATTCTAGGATGGGCTTTCTGCAAAGACGGATACACACTGAAACATTCGCTGAATGTAACGTGTCTTTACGTCAGTGTTGGTGGGTATTTGTTTTCGGTATGTTATCAGCAGTTTATCGTGCTGGATCGTATGTCTGGTCAAATGAAATATCTGAGATATAGAAATAGGAAATATTAATAGAATGTCTGTCAGCTGCTGAGAAGACAAAAGGAAAGATCCTTCCTCGGAACTTGCAGTTGCTGAAAGACTTGCTTCTACTTCCAACACCTTCTGTTCCTATTTCAGATTTACAATGATCACAGGTTTGCTTTGTCTCATTAAATACGTGAGCTAAATGGCCAGAACGCATCTCTCCGCATTGTACCTGCAGGAGACAAGGCTTCTGTTAAAGAGGAATCTTGCATTTCTGGCCTTCAAGGGAATGCGTAACAATGTCAACTGCACCAAGAGGCAGTCACCGTGCTTCAGAACATCCATTTCCAAGCTAACTAATCCATCCATTTCTCAGGACAATCCGTGGGGCTGGAATTATTTTATGGCACTTAGCCCTCGGAAAAAGTGGCTCCTTTCCCAGCGGTGCTTGGGAACGGATGAAAAGATACAAAAATGAAATAGGAGTGGAGAATGGGAATAAACTAACGGATAATATCTCTGGCCAATGCTCCCCCTCGCCCAGAACAGCGGAACGCTGGGGCTGTGTAAGTTTGCACCAGGACCCGCATCACTGTATAACCTCATTTGTATGCAGTGTAGGCGGCGCAGTATTCCTCAGCATAAATGAACATGAAATTGTATGGTTATGGCCCAGTGCACAGTGTAAACCCAAGACAATGGTGGAATAACAAGAAGCACCAAGATCAAAACTAATCTCAGCAATTGTCTCTGGATGATGCGAGATTCAAGGACTGGAGTGTCAACAATTACGGTTAGGCTGCTGCATCCTATCTACACAGAGAGGCGGTGTTAGGAGATTGCACCACGTGTGATGTGTTGTTTGGGGATCTGGGGGTAGTACATGGTGATGTTTTGTCACATTGAATGAAACAAATTGCGGTTCTGAGCTATACAAATTTTCATTTAATACAAATGGTCTGATGACGAAAGTCCTGCAAATCAAACAGTTTTATCGTACAGAAATTGTGAGGCTCCAATACTCATGTGGAACCTCACTAGATGCAAATGCTGGGCACCAAATAGGGGCTGCAATGCTCTATCTCCAACCTGCACGCCAGTGTAGTTGAGACTTCATGCTGGCCTACAGAGCCAACCCTCATTAAAGTGTGTTATTAGAGAGCTGGCCAAACAATGTATCGGACACATCAGTGTTATCGCTGCAGAACACTCTCTTCCTGTCTGCTGACATTAAGCTCTGCTCTAGCTTTAGAATCTTGCTCATCCTGCCATGTGGTGTCAAGTGTCAAATAGAAAGCCCAGGTCCACAACAACACTGGTCTGCAGGAGCAAAGGACATTTGGTGCCAGTAATTGAAAAATAGAATTTCTGAAAACACTTGAATAAGAAGCCTCTATGTACAGTATTACAAAATGAGCCCATGTAATAATGCAAAACTCTGCTCCTCATATTCTATCCCACACCAAGTTCTGTTCGGCCATTACCCCCGTCCCACAAAGCCTCAAATTTTAAATTTGCCTCCTTGTGTTTAAATCCCTTTATGGTCTTGTCCCTCCCAATCCCTAGAACCTCCTCCCCAAACTACCCATTCCTCTGACCCGAGCCTCTTATACATCCCCGGCTTTCACACCACCACTGATTCCCTTCAATCAGTTAGGTTCTGGAATTCCCTTCCCAAGCCCCGCCAGCGCTTTGACCAAGCTTTTGGTCACCCTCCTAAAATCTCCTTTTGTGCTTCAGTGTCCATTTTTGACCCTGCACGGACAACAACTTCCCCTCTCTTCCCCACCCCCTCCTCGCCACAGCCTCAGCTGCGCAGTAATCATTGTGTCCCATGGAGTATTTGACCATCTCCCGTCTGCACTGAATCATCTATAACTACCAATTCCGCCCCCCCACCCCACCCCGACAGAGATTCATCCACCTCCTTCTTGAAAGAGCTAAGTAACACATCAGCTAAACTTGCATGGAGCTTGTTCCAATTATCAATTACTCGCTGGGGAAAATACATTTCTTATAGAATCTTAGAAAGTTACAGCACGAAAGGAGGCCATTTCGGCCCATTGTGTCCGCGCCGGCTAACAAAGAGCTATCCAGCCTAATCCCACTTCCCAGCTCTTGGTCCGTAGCCCTGCAGGTTACAGCATCCCAAGTGCACATCCAAGTACTTTTTAAATGTGGTTAGGGTTCCTGCCTCTACCACCCATTCAGGCAGTGAGTTCCAGACCCCCACAACCCTCTGGGTGAAGAAATTTCCCCTCAAATTCCCTCTAAACCTTCCACCAATTACTTTAAATCTGTGCCCCCTGGTTTTTGACCCCTCTGCTAAGGGAAATAGGTCCTTTCTATCCACTTTATCTAGGCCCCTCATAATTTTATACACCTCAATAAGGTCTCCCCTCAGCCTCCTCTGTTCCAAGGAAAACAGACCCAGCCTACCCAGTCTTTCCTCATAGCTAAGATCCTCTACTCCCGGCAACTTCCTTGTAAATCTCCTCTGTACCATCTCTAGTGCAATCACATCTTTCCTGTAATGTGGTGGCCAGAGCTGCAGGCAGTACTCTAGCTGAGGCCTAACTAGTGTTTTATATTTCTTCTCATCTCTAGTCTCACATGTGGCTTGTCTTTTTAAACCTGTGTCCTCAGATTCTACAGTCGCAGCTCAAGTTAAACAGCCTTCCTACATCTCCCCGCCTCTGAAGAGAAACACAAGTATGTAGCGTGGGTATAATTCTAGTACCCTTCACTATATTCTCAGAATATGATGTATATATTTCACTACAAAGTGTATGCCCTGGATTTTAGCCCGGAGGCGAGTTCCGTGCGGGGGGTGGGGGGCTGTTGTGAAGTCGGGAAACCTGGAAGAGCGGGTTTCCTGAATGTCCTGCAGTTTTCGGTGTTTGGGGGAAGCAGATGGTGGTCGGGGGGGAGCAGACAGATCGCATGGGTGGGGGGGGAGGTTTACTGGGTAGCTTGCTGGGCCTGGGGGAAACACTCCTGCTCCTCTTGGTAATGGGTGCAATTGCAAGGGTGCCCGAGAGCATGGATGCATTGGCTAGGAGCGTAAAGGAGTCCATCTCCAGCATTGCACTCATCTCTGCGCAAGCCATCAAGTCCATCCTTGGCAGTTTGCAAGGATGGTCGACTCGCAGAGAGACTGTGGGGACCCAGACCTCATGCCTCGTGTCATGGGTGAGGTGGCAGCAGCTATTGCAGCACAGGCCGAAGCAACACAACGGCTTCATGCTGTAATGGAGTCAGAGGTTGGTGCCATCCAATCTCAGGCTGCTCTCATGCAGTCTCAGATTGATGCCACGCAAGCGCTGACTGCTGCCATCGTCGCTGGGTCGGCCACAGTCCACCGGGGATCTCACGGTGCCGCAGCAGGCCAGCAATCTGTGCTCGAGCAGATTGCTCCGGATGCTGAGGTTCTGCCCCGGGGGAGTGGCAGCGTGTCGGTCGAGCAGGAAGGTGCTGTCCTCTCCCAGGATGACAGCATTCCTGCTCCCACCACTGCCACTCCGCCATTGCACTTGCCGCAGCCTGTAACCCAGCCATCCCAGACTGCTGCCGCACATGCTGAGGTGATGCAGTCTGCAGCCGGGCCTTCCAGGCCCAGAGCTGGTCGAGGACATCCTGCAAGGCCATCTGCAGTCTCTGGCTCCCAGACTCAGCAGCCTTCCACCAGCCTGCTGCAGCCACTGGGTCAGATTACAGAAGAGCAGTAGGGTTGGGAGGGGGGAATTCCAAAGGGGAGGGAAATCATTGAGGAAGGGCGAGTGAATAATGCGGTATTAGCAAATGGGGGAGTGTGTGTAAATAAATTAATGTGTTTGTAAATATATTGTTGTGTTTCTTTATGAATAGTTGTGTTTCATAAGAGAGAGTTGTGTTCGATAATAAATTGTTCATTTGACGTAGCACATTTTGTGATGTTTCTCATTTGACCTTTGCCCGGTGATAGGGGCTGCGAGCTGGCTGTAACGATGTGGTTGTACTGCGCAAAGGAAATGTGCTATCTCATTTATTGGGAGAGTTGTTTAATGAATGAGGCGATCATGAATGGCTCTTGCAGAAGCAAGATTGAGTGGCTCCCTCCTACGTTGCTGCTGCTCCTCCTCCTCTTCATCCTCCTCCTCCTCCTCCTCCGACTCCTCCTCCTCCTGTCCATCTTCCTCCTCCTGAGGTGGACCTGCAATCCAGGCAATGGCTGGGCCCTCAGAATGGCCTGGTTGTGCAGCATGCAGTACACAACAATGAAAAGGGAGACTTGATCAGGGGAGTACTGCAGGGCTCCTCCAGAGCGGTCAAGGCAGCGGAACCGTTGCTTTAGCACCCTGATAGTCTGTTCGATCAGGTTCCTGGTGGCGCTATGGCTGCCATTGTATGCATGTTGAGCAGGAGTGTTGGGGTTGCAGAGGGGTGTCATCAGCCAGGTGGCGAGTGGGTAACCCTAGTCTTCGAGCAGCCAGCCGCAAGCTTCATGTGGTGGGAGGAACAGTGCTATAAAAATGGGTCAAAACGCCTGTCTGCTTGCGTCAAACTGACAAGGCAGCATTGTTTGCCGACAAAAAACCCCCCGGAAGTTGACCCCTTTATATTGCGCTCCTCCGGCGCTCATCCGACTGCAAACCGCCTCCTGTACCTGTCGTTGCTAACGGCAGGCGCTCAGGCAGGGGGCGAGAGTGAATCTCAGAGCTGGGGCGCTGCGCTCCCGGATGACGTCACGATGAGGCGCTAACGGGAGGCGCAAAGGCACCCAATTTCTCCCCCTATGTGTATTGCTTCATTGTGTAGTGTGTGCAATGTTTTTATATGTGTACTTGCCTTTTGGATCATTGGCTTTCAACGGTTCAGCTGGTCAAGACAATGGGGGTAATGTTAACCTAACGCGCTGAGTGGGGAACCCACAGGATCGGGTGCAACACTGGTTTGACACCCCGACCAATATTACTCTCCGGTGGAGAATAAAATCGGGCGGGGTGTGAAACCAGCGGTGCAGCCGATCCCATCAGTTTCCCGATGGGCGGGTTAGGTAAAAATTGGCCCCAAATGTGCGTGTGGTACTGAACCGTAGAGAACAGGAAGATCCTACATCCAATCCCCATGCTGTGCTGAGGTTAATCCGGGAGCCATAGAAACATAGAAACATAGAAGATAGGAGCAGGAGTAGGCCATTCAGCCCCTCGAGCCTGTTCTGCCATTTAATGAGATCATGGCTGATCATCCAAATTCAGTACCCTGTCCCTGCTTTCTCCCCATATCCCTTGATCCCTTTCGCCTTAAGAAATATATCTAACTCCTTCTTGAATATATTTAATGAATTGGCCTCTACTGCCTTCTGTGGGAGAGAATTCCACAGGTTCACCACTCTCTGGATGAAGAAATTCCTCCTCATCTCAGTCCTAAATGGCTTACCCCTTATCCTTAGACTGTGAGCCCTGGTTCTGGACTCCCCCGCCATCGGGAACATCCTTCCTGCATCTAGTCTGTCTAGTCCTGTTAGAATTTCATAAGTTTCAATGAGATCCCCTCTCATTCTTCTAAACTCTAGCGAAGAAAAGCCTAATCGACTCAATCTCTCTTCATACGTCATTCCTGCCATCCTAGCTATCAGGTGAATCTTCGCTGCACTCCCTCCATAGCAAGAACCTCCTTCCTCAGATAAGGCGACCAAAACTGCACACAATACTCAAGGTATGGTCTCACCAAGGCCCTGTACAACTGCAGCAAGACATCCTTGCTCCTGTACTCGAATCCTCTCGCTATGAAGGCCAACATACCATTTGCCTTCTTAACCGCCTGCTGCACCTGCATGCTTACCTTCAGCGACTGGTGCACAAGGACACCCAGGTCTCGTTGCACTTCCCCTTTTCCCAATCTATTGCCGTTCAGATAATAATCTGTCTTCCTGTTTTTGCCACCAAAGTGGATAACCTCGCATTTATCCACATTATACTGCATCTGCCATGCATCTGCCCAATCACCCAACCTGTCCAAATCATACTGGAGTTTCTCTGCATCCTCCTCACAGCACACATGCCCACTCAGCTTTGTGTCGTCTGCAAACTTGGAGATATTACATCTAGTTCCCTCGTCTAGATCATTAATATATATTGTGAATAGCTGGGGTCCTAGCACCGATCCCTGCGGTACCCCACTAGTCACTGCCTGCCACTCGGAAAAAGACCCGTTTATTCCAACTCTTTGCTTCCTGTCTGCCAACCAGTTCTCTATCCAAGTCAGTACCTTACCCCCAATCCCATGTGCTTTAACTTTGCACGCTAATCTCTTATGCGGGACCTTATCGAAAGCTTTCTGAAAGTCCAAATACGCCACATCCACTGGTTCTCCCTTATCTATTCTACCAGTTACATCCTCAAAAAATTCCAGTAGATTAGTCAAGCATGATTTACCTTTTGTAAATCCATGTTGACTTTGTCCGATCCTGTCACTGTTTTCCAAGTGCTCTGCTATTACATCTTTTATAATGGACTCTAGCATTTTCCCCACTACCGATCTCAGACTTACTGGTCTATAATTCCCCGTTTTCTCTCGACCACCTTTTTTAAATAGTGGGGTTACATTAGCTATCCTCCAATCCATGGGAACTGTTCCAGAGTCTATAGAATTTTGGAAGATGACCAGCAATGCATCTACTATTTCTAGGGCCACTTCCTTAAGTACCCGAGGATGTAGATTATCAGGCCCTGGGGATTTATCGGCCTTCAATTCCGTCAATTTCCCTAACACCATTTCCCTAGAAATACTGATTTCATTCAGTTCCTCCCTCTCATTAGACCCAATGTTCCCCAACATCTCTGGGAGGTTATTTGTGTCCTCCTTTGTGAAGACAGAACGAAAGTATGTATTTAATTCACCTGACGAAGGAGCAGCGCTCCGAAAGCTTGTGATTTCAAATAAAGCTGTTGGACTATAACCTGGTGTTGTGCAACTTCTCATATTTGTCCACCCCAGTCCAACACCAGCATCTCCACATCATGTATTTAATTGGTCTGCCATTTCTTTGTTCCCCATTATAAATTCCCCTGATTCTGACTGCAAGGGACCTACACTTGACTTCACCAATCTTTTTCTCTTCACATATCTATAGAAGCTTTTACAGTCAATTTTCATGTTCCCTGCATGCTTACTCTCATACTCTATTTCCCCCCCCCCTTAATTAATCCCGTTGTCCTCCTTTGCTGAATCCTAAACTGCTCCCAATCCTCAGGTTTGCTGCTTTTTCTGACCAATTTATATGTCCTCTCCTTGGATCTCCTATAGAGGTGCTCCAAGTGGCCTCAGTGCCTAAGGAGAGTAAGAAATCAGCCAGGGCTCCCACTCTTAAGTAACTCGAGTTGGAAGGTCTGTGTGGACAGCAGGTAATAACAGGATTGGGCTTAGCTATACAAATCAGTCCCATGTCCCTAATGTTTTCTCATCTTCTTAGTGTCTCAGATATATAGCCTAAAGCTGCGGCATAATCCAATAGAGTTTCCCTGTGTTGTTTGCAAGGTACTTTAGCTTTGTTCAATGTGAGCTACAGTTGGAATGTAAATTCGCTGCTCTCTCTCTGTAGCTGTTATATTTCTCCAGCAAGACGAATTGCTTTTTTCCTTTCCCCTGACAAACCTGTCAACATCAATGAGAATTGTATTTGCATTTTAATCCACAATCCTTCTTCAATCTATACACAGCATCTTTGACTTCTTCCTTAAACCACTTAACTGGCTTACTGCAATCCAGCTCAGCCCTCAGTCAAATGACTAACCTTTCACCCAAACTACTTGTCATTTAAAATAATCTAGATTGTTTTTTTAAAAGCCTTCTGAATAGAAAAGAAAACCTTCCCTTCCCCAATGGCTCAGTTGGTAAAGGCACTGTGTAGTGTTTTTTTAAAATTCGTTTATAGGATGTGGGCATCGCTGGCAAGGCCAGCATTTATTGGCCATCCCTAATTGCCCTTGAGAAGGTGGTGGTGAGCCGCCTTCTTGAACCGCTGCAGTCCGTGTAGTGAAGGTGCTCCCACAGTGCTGTTAGGGAGGGAGTTCCAGGATTTTGACCCAGCGACGATGAAGGATCGCCGATATACTTCTAAGTCAGGATGGTGTGTGACTTGGAGGGGAACTTGGAGGTGGTGGTGTTTCCATGCGCCTGCTGCCCTTGTCCTTGTAGGTGGAAGAGGTCGCGGGTTTGGGAGGTGCTGCTGAAGTAGCCTTGGCGAGTTGCTGCAGTGCATCTTGTAGATGGTACACACTGCAGCCACGGTGCGCCGGTGGTGGAGAGAGTGAATGTTTAAGGTGGTGGATGGGGTGCCGATCAAGCGGGCTGCTTTGTCCTAGATGGTGTCGAGCTTCTTGAGTGTTGTTGGAGCTGCACTCATCCAGGCAAGTGGAGAGTATTCCATCACACTCCTGACTTGTGCCTTGTAGGTGGTGGAAAGGCTTTGTGGAGTCAGGAGGTGAGACACTCGCCGCAGAATACCCAGCCTCTGACCTGCTCTTGTTGCCACAGTATTTATGTGGCTGGTCCAGTTGAGTTTCTGGTCAATGGTGGCCCCCCAGGATGTTGATGGTACTGAACTATGCAGAACAGGAAGATCTCACGTTCAATACCCATGCTGTGCTGATGTCAGTCGGGGAGTCATAGAGGTGCTACAATTTGCTTCAGCGACCCTGGGCTAAGCAGGGCAAGAAATCAACCAGGGCTCCCAATCGTAATCACTGTCCAGTAGCAGGAGAGAGACAGTGAGAGTGAGTGTGAGTGTGCGAACGAGTGAGCGAGTGTGTTCGTGCAACAGGTAGCAGAATTGGGCTGGGTGGTGAGGCCCTTCCTCCAGCACAAGTCGGCATCTGCAGGAGGGGAGGAGAGAAAATTGAGGGCTGAGGGAATAAACAAAATAAATCACTCTTAGTACATCACTATCATCGAAACCTGTACGGAAGATTTTCATTGAAAGCTGCGTCCAGCTAAGTCTATTTCAAGGCCCAACTGGTGATGGTTATATTGTCATCCCTGGTAGAGTCACTCACACTTTGAACAGAAATGCACAATGATCCAATCAATAGGACAATAATGTCACACAACAGGGATTCTGTCTGGCTGAAAATTCACAAAATCTCAGCTCAGCTCAGTTGGCACCACGGTCACCTCCGGTCAGAAAGTTGTGGGGATCGACTCCCACTGCACGACGTGAACATCTAATCTAGGCTGACACTTCAGTGCAGCACTGAGGGAGCGCTGCACTCTCGGGGGCTCCATTTGTCTGTTCAGTGACCTCATGATTCAATCTGACGAGGAGCAAGGAGCCCTCTCAGTGTCCAGGGCCGACAGTCCTCCCTCAGCCAAAACCACCAAA
Source organism: Squalus acanthias (assembly GCA_030390025.1). Taxonomy (NCBI): domain Eukaryota; kingdom Metazoa; phylum Chordata; class Chondrichthyes; order Squaliformes; family Squalidae; genus Squalus; species Squalus acanthias. Next base: position 13,516,764 of record CM059446.1, on the reverse strand, counting down.
AAAATACCCAGTCTGGCCATTCGTTCATTTGCTGTTTGTGGGGCCTTGCTGTGCACTAATTGGCAGCCACATTTGCCTATATAAGAGTAATTCCACTTCATAAGTCAATCATTGGTTGTAAAATGCTTTGGGGGCAACCTGAGGACATGATAAGGTGCAAGTTCTTTCTTAAAGTAAAAGCCATGTTGCAATAGTTTGCAGTAGAACAGATGCATCACCTGCGATGCTTTTAAAGTCTGCACTTCCTGGCTGTGCCGAGACCCGAAGGTGCTTAAAAACACCCTTTACAAATATATACACCATTTCAGTTACACTACAGAAAACTCAACCACATTCTAACTATGTAAAGAATTACACAAATTCACTTTAAATGGCGCAAAAACATTTGAGAACAATCTCGCCAGCAAAAACAGGTCTAAAATAGTCCTGAACATTGTTAGATCGCTGACTCATAATTTGCATGGCTTACCTTGTTTTGAGGATATTCAGAAATTGTAAAATTTCTGAGAATTGTATCAGCCTGAGGGCTCTTAAAAATCGTAAGCCTGTAAAAAGAAACAACACATGTTATTGGCCAATCGACTCTGCTCAGAGCACTTAACAACCGGCAACATTCAGAACCAATATAACCACCCGCTCAAGCTAAGAGCTGCAATTAGAGTTTAAATAGAGAATAAAGGGGTAGCTTTCTGCCGGGGAGTCTCATCCGCTGAAAGCGCAGATTGGAATTTAAGGTGCACTGTGCCTTAAGATGAGACGCGGCCCACAATTCAATAGATACACAGTGCTTCTGTCAGAAAAGTCCCCCTCAGGTCTTAATTAAATTAAGGATGCGATCTGCCACAACAACATTCTCAAAAACCCTCTGACCTTGTGAGCATCAGTTTCTACACTGAAAACACATAACAGAAATAGGCAAAGCAAGGGATCTTTGGAAGCCCTGCGTTCTGGTCGATTGCAATACACCATTGAAACGCAACGCTGTTTGCCACTCTGCTCTCTCAGTGTTATAGTGGACAGTGCGAGCAAACTGAAACTCGACATTGCACGAGAGTACCCAGGAATCATTCATCACTTGCGCACAATGACAATGACAAGCGCACAACGGCCCGGTGCGTAGTTTTAAGAGTGTTACAGTGTAGCAAGTTCCAAGCAGTCTGAGATTCAAACGCCACCATCCCTCCAGGCAATACTTAGCATTCAGTTGCAGCTTGGCAAAGTAAAATTCCCCCAAAAAGCCTCGCTCTTGATATAAGTGTGAGAAGAGCAAGAAATTGAGAACGAAACTAGGGTCAAACAGCAGCCTGAGATGTCAGTAGATTAAGGTGAACAATAATATAGTTAGGCAATGGAGCTGACAGAGCTGTAACACAAATCGAGCAGGAATAAGGAAGGAATACTGACCTCCAGTTTTCACCTGGTCAGCTGGTTGTCAGGGGTTAGGTATTAGGGAGGGTGAGGGTTTTATGTGGCTTGGAGAAAAGGGCATGTCCTATGTTCAATATATTGTTAGCCATCAAGACATAACTTTATATTTAGCAACTCACAGTATTTACTCAATAATTTGAGATATCTCGTTTCCAGAAATATATTGTGATATCAAAAGAGAAAGTTAATTCATCACTTCAGTAAAAGGTTATTTGAGAAGATGCTTCCAAAGGAAATGAGCAACTCAAGTTTGATGATTTCAAAAATGAGAATATACCCCTCTCAGAATATCAGACGCACGGTGTTGAAATTGGCCGAGGCATACAAGTAGACATATCACAATGGGCTGGATTTTATGAATGGAGACGTGTTGGAGGCGGGACTGCTGCTTGCCGGGTTTCAGTCCCGCCTCCATCAGCTTCTGGCCAACCAGCGGGATTTTCCCCTGATTGACCTTGTTAAGCCCGCCCGGCGAGCTCAGCAGGCCAATTAGGGAGAATTCAGTGACAGAGCACGTCAACGTATGACGTGTCATCTGTCAAGAATTTTTGAAGCTGTCAAACACTGACATTCTGTGTAGTTTCATGAGTCTTTGTGTTCAGGACTCATCAAACCTTTCTACTTTGCAGAAATCAGCTGGCTGTTGTATCGGAGGATGCAACAGCCAGTCTGTGATCTCTACAATGGAGATGTTGGGGACTCCGGCTCCACAGCAGCTGAAGGCTGTAGGTAGAAACAAAGGTAAGTTAACATTTTCTAACACTTTAGGCTCACCTCACATACTTACCACTCCACACTTGCACCCATCACTCACCTCTACATCGCACTTTCAGACCCCTCCAACCCCCGCAGACCTTCTACTCGCCTCCTACACCCCGGCGGGGTTCCCCCAGTTCGGGAAGCCTGCACTTCAGGATGTAAAATGGGGATAATCCTATTTTCTGCCTGTTCACTACCTGTTAACAGGCAGTTAATAGGCTTTAATCCCTTCCCACCTCCAAGGAGACGGGACCCGGGGCGGGACAGCTTCCTGCCTCCTGGCAAGAGGGCACAGAGGCGGGTTGAGGGCGGGTTTGCCAGCCGCCCCCAAATTCCGCCACTTTCCCGACAGTCCCGCCTCCATACCCGCCTCCTCGGGGCTGGTAAAATCCAGCCCAATGTCTTCTTACACCTTCAAAATGAATAGGAGTTAAAGTATCTGAGCTAATGTCCTGGCATAGGGCATCCCTCGACAGGGGGGCAGATTGGAGATCAGGCATTGAGAACACCGCACAAATCCATGGCCCCTCCCAATCTTCTGATCATCATAATTAATAACCTGGAAACTGGGAGGTCCACAAATTGGCAGCGCTGGCTTTCTACACCCGACTGTCTGATTTATCCTTCTGCCCTGGGAGTGCTTACTCACACAATTTACCCCATAAGGTACTAGCTCAACAAGGGAACAGTGGCATAGTGGTTATGTTAATGGACTAGTAATCCAGAGGCCAGGACTAATAAACTGGAGACATGAGTTCATAATCCCACAATTAATGAGTTAATTAAATAAATCTGGAATAAAAAGCTAGTATCAATAATGATGAAACTTATTCCCTATATGAATTTATTGTCATAAAAACCCATCTAGTTCACTCATGTCCTTCAGGGAAGGAAATCTACTGTCCTTACCTGGTCTGGCTGATATGTGACTCCAGACCCACAGCAATGTGGTTGATTCTTAACTGTCCTCTGAAATGGCCAAGCAAGGCAATTAGGGATGGGCAATAAATGCTGGCCTAGCCAGTGATGCCCACATCCCATGAACGAATTTAAAAAAAAGTGAGCACACACAAGATTGAACACATTCAAGCATCTTTTGGAATATCCGAGTATGTTGTATTTAGGTCGAGGTAGCTCATGACTAACATGACATGGCTGGCAAGCCTCTTACCCAGCAACATAGGAAGGAAGAAAATGAAAAGTCAGTACAAGCTGATGAAGTAGGGCAAGACATCAATAGTAATCATTTTAGTTAGGAAATCATCTTTAAATGACAATACCACACACAAAAAATCCAATTTGGAAATTTTCTTTTGAAATTAAACCAAGAAACAGCAACAGATGTTGGATTGTTCAGTGATGGGCTAACACAGGAAACTCATCAAGAATGAATTAGTACATTGTATGATGCAATCTTACTCAAACAAAACTTAAGCTTTAAGTTGCTGGTAGCTTACACGGTCAGCTATTTTCTTATTTAGGGCTGGTCAATGCACAACTGTGAAAATAGAAGAAGTTTTTCATAAAGCTTTTGTATTTCTTGTGCTGATTTACAGTTTGGTCGTCAGTAGCTGTTTCAAGCCTAATCACGATGAAAAACTTTCAAATGTAGATTCTGCAGTGAGATCTATGTGCATTAAATCAGGAAAAGGACCGTCTTTAAAGGTGATTTCTACACTATAGATATTCTAAGGAAATTAATGCGAGCTCGCTTACACTAATGGAGTGCTGAATCAAGTCAGAGGGTAACTGGGGTTGTTGGCAACTTGCAGTAACTGAACTCTGCAATCCAATTAGAAAAGCTATTACCTAAATAAATGGGATAGGAGCAAGTTCATTTATGGAGTTCCTCCAGGGACAATTCAAAGGGTTTTTGTTGATTATGTTAAGACAGGTTGAGAAGGCCAATTGTGTGTATCTACTATTTCTATGGTCTTTGAGAGAATTAAAGACCTACACAGCGTGGTGTTCACAGATATTGGTAATATAATACATTTCGCCCTAATTGCTTTAAGGAACCGCTGGGTACAAACTAGGCAGGTGGGAAAACCTCAAATTCTCCCTCTCGCTCTCTGAAGAAGGCTGGTAGATGAGGAGAAATTTCTTCACTCAGAGGGTGGTGAATCTTTGGAATTCTCTACCCCAGAGGGCTGTGGAGGCTCAGTCGTTGAGTATATTCAAGACAGAGATCGATAGATTTTTGGATATTAAGGGAATCAAGGAATATGAGGATAGTGCAGATGAGTGGAGATGAGGTAAAAGATCAGCCATGATCTTATTGAATGGCAGAGTAGGCTCGAAGGGCCAAATGGCCTACTCCTGCTTCTATTTCTTATGTTCTTAAGCCCCTAATTCATGTTTTGCAAGAACAAGTCAGTTATTTCATCGTTTTGTTTGAAGTACAAGAAGAATGGCATAATCTGGAACTGACCAATCACACACTGCAGAATTAACTTGTTCAACCCTGACTTGACACCAGCCAACCTTACTTGAGAGAGCAACAGGAACCATAACCTCTAACTAATGGCTTGTAACAAAATAGAGAGCGCTCTGTATAGAGTAAGGGAATTCTCTACAAACAGTAATAGGGAAACAGGTAGGGATCTTCAATCACTCCTCAATCACCCCCATCACCTCCTCCCCTTCCTGTGCAAGCGCAGGAGATGCAACACCTGCCCTTTTACCTCCTCCCTTCCCACTGTCCAGGGCCCCAAACACTCCTTCCAGGTGAAACATCGATTTACTTGCACTTCTTTCAATTTAGTATATTGTATTTGCTGCTCAAGATACGGTCTCCTCTACATTGGGGAGACTAAACGCAGATTGGATGACCGCTTTGCGGAACACCTCCGTTCAGTCCACAAGCGTGACCCCGAGCTTCTAGTCATCTGTCACTTTTATTCTCCGCTCCACTCCCACTCTGACCTCGGCCTCTTACACTGTTCCAACGAAGCTCAACGTAAGGGCAACACGGTGGCATAGTGGTTAGCACTGTTGCCTCACAGCGCCAGGGACCCGGGTTTGAATCTGGCCTCGGGTGACTGTCTGTGTGGAGTTTGCACATTCTCCCTGTGTCTGCGTGGGTTTCCTCCGGGTGCTCCGGTTTCCTCCCACAGTCCAAAGATGTGCGGGTTAGGTTGATTTGGCTATGATAAATTGACCCTTAGTGTTAGGGGGATTAAATACGTGGGGTTACGGGGATAGGGTGGGATATGTGTTGGTGCAGGCTCGATGGGCCGAAATGGCCTCTATCTGCACTGTGGGGATTCTGTGATTCTGTAAGCTCGAGGAACAGCACCTCATCTTTCGATTAGGCACTTTACAGCCTTCTGGACTCAACATCGAGTTCAACAATTTCAGACTATAACCTCTGCCCCATTTTTTCACATGGCAGCTGTTGATTCTGCTATTCCCATTTACACCTCCTCTAGATCCATCTTTTGTTTCTTTACTTGTCGCAGTACCATCTCCTTTCGCCTTGCACCATCATAAGAACATAAGAAATAGGAGCAGGAGTAGGCCATTCGGCCCTTCGAGCCTGCTCCGCCATTCAATGAGATCATGGCTGATCTTCTGCCTCAACTCCATTCACCGGCCCTATCGCCATATCCCTTGATGCCCTTACTAGTCAGAAATCTATCGACTTCTGTTTTGAATATACCCAATGACTGAGCCTCCACAGCCCTCTGGGGTAGAGAATTCCAAAGATTCACTACCCTCTGTGTGAAGAAATTTCTTCTCATCTCAGTCCTGAATGGCCTACCCTTTATCCTGAGGCTGTGGCCCCTGGTTCTAGACTCCCCAGCCAAGGGAAATATTCTCCCAGCATCCACCCTATCAAGCCCTGTAATAATTTTGTATGCTTCTGAATTCAAGAGAATACAGGCCGAGTTTACTCAATCTCTTCTCATACGACAGTCCCGCCATCCCAGGAATCAATCTCGTGAACCTTCGTTGCACTCCCTCTATGGCAAGTATATCCTTCCTTAGGTAAGGAGACCAAAATTGTACACAGTACTCCAGGTGTGGTCTCACCAAGGCCCAATATAATTGGAGTAAGACCTCTTTACTCCTGTACTCAAATCCTCTTGTAATGAAGGCCAGCATACCATTTGCCTTCCTAATGGCTTGCTGAACCTGCACATTCACTTTCAGTGACTCATGTACAAGGACACCCAGGTCCCTTTGAGCATCTGCATTCCCCAATCTTTCACCATTTAGGAAATACTCTGCCTTTCTGTTTTTTCTACCAAAGTGGATAACTTCACATTTATCCACATTATATTCCATCTGCCATGTTCTTGCCCACTCACTGAGCCTGTCGAGATCCCCTTGAAGCCTCTTCACATCCTCTTCACAACTGACATTGCCACCTAGCTTTGTATCATCAGCAAATTTGGAAATGTTACATTTAGTCCTCTCATCCAAATCATTGATATAGATTGTGAATAGCTGGGGCCCAAGCACCGATCCTTGCGGTACCCCATTAGTCACAGCCTGCCATCCTGAAAAAGACCCGTTTATCCCTACTCTTTGTTTTCTGGCTGTTAACCAATTCTCAATCCATGCTAGTATATTACCCCCAATTCCATGTGCCCTAATTTTGTTCACCAACCTCTTGTGTGGGACCTTATCGAAGACCTTCTGAAAATCCAAATACACCACATCTACCGGTTCCCCTTTGTCTACTCCACTAGTTACATCCTCAAAGAACTCCAATAGGTTTGTCAAACAGGATTTCCCTTTCATAAATCCATGTTGACTCTGCCCAATCTTACTATTAGTTTCTAAGTGCCTAGTTACTGCATCCTTTATAATAGATTCCAGCATTTTCCCAACTACTGATGTGAGGCTAACAGGTCTGTAGTTCCCCGTTTTCTCTCTCCCTCCTTTCTTAAATAGCGGGGTTACATTTGCTATCCTCCAATCTGCAGGAACCGTTCCAGAGTCTATAGAATTTTGGAAGATGACAACCAATGCGTCCACTATCCCAATGACCACCTCTTTCAAAAACCCTAGGATATAGGTCATCCGGTCCTTGGGATTTATCGACTTTTAGTCCCATTAATTTTGCTAGTACTGTTTTTTTACGAATAATAATTTCTTTAAGTTCTTCATTCTCGCCACACCCTTGGTTTTCTCGTATTTCTGGGAGGTTTTTTTGTCTTCCTCCGTGAAGACAGAAACAAAGTATTTATTTAATTTCTCTGCCATTTCCTCATTCCCCATTATAAATTCTCCCGTCTCTGACTGTAAAGGACCTACATTTACCTTCACCAGTCTTTTCCTTTTCACATACCTATAGAAGCTTTTACAATCTGTTTTTATATTTTTCACTAGTTTGTGCTCATATTCCATTTTCCCTTTCTTTATCAATTTCTTGGTCTCCCTTTGCTGATTTCTAAAATGATCCCAATCCTCAGGCTGACTGCTTTTTCTGGCAACTTTATAAGCTTCCTCCTTTGACTTAATACTAGCTTTAATTTCTTTTGTTAGCCATGGTTGGATCACTTTTCCTTTTGGGTTTTTATGCCCTAGAGGAATATATCTTTGTTGCAATTTATGCATTATTTCCTTAAATGTTAGCCATTGTATGTCCACCTTCATACCTTTTAGTGTAGTCTCCCAATCTACCATGGCCAACTTGTCCCTCATACCCTTATAGTTTCCTCTGTTTAGATTGAAGACCTTAGTTTCAGATTGGACTACATCACTCTCAAACTAATGTAAAATTCAATCATATTATGGTCACTTGTCCCTAAAGGCCCCTTTACCACAAGATTATTGATTCGCCCTTTCTCATTACACAATTCATCATCCCTTTTGTGAGTTAATCTCTCCTGCCTTCCACCCCATCACAGACTTTCCCTTTTGTTCTTTCCTCCTCTCCCCTTTCCCTACCTCTGCACTTTCTTAAAACCTGTTACATCTCTAGCATTTTCCAGTTCTGACAAGAGGTCATCGACCTGAAACGTTAACTCTGTTTCTCTCTCCACAGATGCTGCCTGACCTGCTGAGTATTTCCAGCATTTTCTGTTTTTATTTGAAACAGGTAGAGAGTTCTCTGCAGACAGCAATAAGGAAACAGGTCTGCACAAGTGAAGCATCTGCAGTCATGCCTACTGTCACAGCTGGTGTATCTAGAGGCTGTGTACGTTTTCAGCAGAAGCTTTTTCAAATAGAAGAATTAATCAGCGAAAAGAAGTGATCCTTTATTGTGATTAGAATTAGTCCGAGAATACTTTAGATCTGTTTGAGCAGGAAGATATGGAGGACTCCAGCAGCACAACTTATATGCAAGATGTTGCCAGTCCAATTATTTAAATCAAGAATTTGCAAGTCAATGTTAAATTGAAGTTGATTTTAAGGAAAATGATTTTTAACCCAATGAGGGAAAACTAGAGGGTTTACCAAAACATACTAAAAACTGGACCGGTTTTGTTTATCATTTTAAAATGAAAAGAGCCACATCTGGTAGTGGGATAGGAACATAAGAACAGGAGAAGGCCATTCAGCCTCTCGAGCCTATTCCGCCATTCAATTAGACCATGGCTGATCTGTATCTTAACTCCATCTACCTGCCTTAGTTGCGTAACCCTGAATTACCCTCGTCTAACAAAAATCTCAGTTTTGAAATGCTCAATTGACCCCCAGCCTCAACAGCTTTTTTGGGGGGGGAGAGTTCCAGATTTCCTCTACCCTTGGTGTGAAGAAGTGCTTCCTGACATCACCCCTGAACGGCCTAGCTCTAATTTTAAGGTTAAGCCCCCCTTGTTCTGGACTCTCCCACCAGAGGAAATAGTTTCTCTCTATCTACCCTGTCAAATCCTTTAGTCATCTTAAACACTTCAATTAGATCATCCTGTAATCTTTTATATTGAATGAAATACAAGCCTATAACATGTGGAATTTCAATTAGTGACCAGAGATAGGTTCTGATAGAAATCTGGACTTTCCCAATACCAGGTTTAGCTCAATTCAAAGATCTTAAAGCAAACATATCAACCATAGACACAAGAAAATAGGCCTGAAAACAGGTATTTATATAGCTCAAAAGCATGGGAGGCAATGGCCCACTGATCCACTTATTGTTGGGATATAAATCCCCCCTTTTTTTGGCAAGGAAGGGGAAGTACAATGACATTTATGAATGCAACCATGAGATTGATTACAGTCAACAGATCCTCTTGGGATAGAACACTGTATTAAGAGGACACCCTCAAAGCCTCCTTGAAAAAGTGCAACATCCCCACCAACACCTGGGAATCCCTGGCCCAAGACCGTACAGAATGGAGGAGAAGCATCCGGAAAGGCGCCGAACACCTCGAGTCTCTTCGCCGGGAGCAAGCGGAAGCCAAGCGCAAGCAGCGCACGTCAACCCAAGCACCCCACCCACCCGCCCCTTCAACCACCGTCTGCCCCACCTGTGACAGAGACTGTAGGTCCCGCATTGGGCTCATCAGTCACCTGAGAACTCATTTTTAGTGTGGAAGCAAGTCATCCTCGGTTCCGAGGGACTGCCTAAGAAGAAGAAGAGGCACCAGTTCACAAATTCACAATAAGGTGTGATAGAAAGAGGTTGGAGATTAATTAATATGAGAGGGAGGATCGACTATCAGAGTAATACACAGAATTACATCAAATTCTACCAGACAACAAGCTTTATTTTCTTTACAACCAGTCCAGAAGTGTGGAAGAGAGATCACCTTCCCCAATAGCTGGTTACCTACAGTATGTTTACTCAGTGTGTCATGGAATGGGAGAACTGGGTAGATCTCAATCTCAGCCTAAATTGATCCTAAATCACATTGGGGTTTCCTCCACAGTTAGTTGCTTCCCAATGGGCATCTTTGCCCGTTTCCTATCACAATGAGCCTTTTTACAATGTTGAAACCTCGCTCTCAGTAGGCTACCTATCTGCCAAATGGTGGCTTTAGGCAATGGATGCCAATGAATCGAAGAGAATGATGGAATCTTCGCACAAGACTTGCGAACCATTCTAAAAGTAATGTGCACTATTTATCAGGCATTCTGTGACATGTTGGTGGCAGAATTGTCTTCCTCACCATGCTTACTGTGTGCATGTGTTTTCCTTGGATGAACCACTGTTTTCACATGCAAGGGCAACACAAAATTCATCAGGTACTTTGCATACTATCGTAACCTGAAATCCACCCCTTCCTCCTCTCCACAGAAAAATTCACTTCTACCCTGTTCCCTCCCACAGAAATTATTGTCCATTCATGGATGGCAATCAAAGTGTTTCGGCCTGTCCCAGCAGAAATACAAGTATGTTTATCTCACTAAACGAGCCCACTTTCTAAACCGCAGTGTAATGAGATTGCTCCAATATCATTTCTAAAAGTGCAACTGTTTCAAACTGGAATAGACAGGTGTTACATAGGGGGTGATTTTGCCAATGGGGAGCTTTTGGAGGCGGGACTCCCACTTGTTGGGTTTCAGTCCCGCCTCCATCAACTTCTGGCCATCCCACGCTATTTTCCCTTGATTGACCTTTGTTAAGCCCGCTCAGCGGGCCAAGCAGGCCAATTAAGGGAAAGCCGGTTGCAGAGAATTTTTGACAGATGAATTGTCATCGTTTGACAGCTCTGTAAAGCTGTCAAACAGTGACATTCTTCTGCTATTTTCCCGGCAGACCTGCCTCCATACCCGACTCCCCAGGGCTGGCAAGATCGCGCCCATAGTGTTTACAGCTCAGAAACAGGACCTTTGGCCCAACAGGTCCAAACCGATGTTTATGCTCCACTCGAGCCTCCTCCCACCCTCTTCATCTAACCCCATCAACATCTCCTATTCCTTTCTCCCTCATGTGTTGATCTAACTTCCCCTTAAATGCAGCTGTGCTATTCACCTCAACTACTCCTTGTGGTAGTGTGTTCTCCCACCTCAAGTAATGCAGCACTTGACTCCCAGCTGATGCATTTTACAATCACATCAAGCATTTTTTGCACTTCTGTGGCTGAAGGATAAAACCACAGTTATCGATTTGCTGACACTTGATGTTGCGTAATTCAGTTGGTCAAATGTGGATAGTTTTTGAGTATCATTAGGATAGGCCATCATATGGCGATAAGCTCTCCTGTTTCAGTGGTGGGACTTGGTAGGGGGTGAGGGGGGGAGAAAGAATACTTCGAGTATCCAACTCTCAGAGTTCAAAGTGCCCATTCTGTCAGGTAATCGGGGAGTAGCACCGATAGCGGAGGTTTGTGACCCATACTACCCAACTCAGTCAGCTGAAGAAGATAGCAGAGCACAAAGAGAGGCAAAATAAATAAAACACAGACCGAAGTATCACAATTCATCAAAATCTCTATCATCTTAAAAAGAACACACCGCAAATGGTCTTCAGAACTTAAAAACGCGTCAATGCAAGAAACACATGAAGTTGTTATTTATGGAAGTAAAAGTTGTTCTTATATCCATTCAACTCACTCCTTGTTCAGTTGTTGTTTCAATAATGTTGGCTGGCATCATCCCAGGACCACACAGTTATACAGCACAGGAGAGGCCATTCGGCCCATCGTGCCTGTGCCGGCTCTTTGAAAGAGCTCTCCAATTAGTCCCACTCCCCCTGCTTTTTCTCCATAGCCCTGCACATTTTTTTAAGTGTTTATCCAATTCCCTTTTGAAAGTTACTATTGAATCTGCTTCCACCGCCCTTTCAGGCAGCGCATTCCAGATCACAGCTCGCTGCGTAAAAGAAATTCTCCTCATCTCCCATCTGGCTCCTTTACCAATTACATTAAACTGATGTCCTCTGGTTACCGACCCTCCTGCCCTTGGAAAAGTTTTTCTCCCTATGTACTCTTATCAAAACCTCACCTAATTGTGAACACATAGACCAGAAGCTGTGGCTAAAATTCCTTCTGGTTCATTAGGAATGAGGGAAATAATACATTTTGTATCAGTATTATTTGTGAACAAAGCTGTCTTTCAGTGGTGGGAGATTATGCCAGGAGTTTGCTGATGTTGACTATTTTACCACATATTTGGAGAATTCCAAACAGAAACATGGTGGCCACATCTGGTACCAGCCTTGTACCAAGGTGCAGCCCCTGTAGCTCGACAGTTGTCACAGAATGGAGATGGCCAGTGTAATGAATCATAAATATAGATATACAACATGGGGGTCCCTGGAGCCGCTCCGATCAACTTTAGGTACAGGTTGTTAGTGAGAAAAGAAGTTAGACTTTCAAAACAACACATGTGCATGAAAGGTAGCAAAGCGAAGGACCAAAATCAAATTCAAAAGCAAACAATAATTGCAATAAAGGACAGATTTCACTTAAGCAGTGAGGATTGCCAAGGATTTTTGATAAACCTATAATTCACAGTTCACAACATCTCCCGTTCACTGTTTGATAGATTGGCCTCAAGAAATGCAGTGGCCCAAATATTTTGGAAGTATTTTTGGACTTGCACACCTAAGGGGACCTCAAGTCCAGTGGTCTGGCGAAAGGAGACAGATGTGCATAAATAGCCAATGCAGAAGCAGGACAGCCAGCTGTGTGGCAACAAAAAGGACGCTATCCCTTGGAACATCAATAGGATTTCTGCCCCGAGACAGGTCACTCTGAGCAAATGTAACCTGCGTATTACAAAATGTTCTGCGCATGGGACCATCTCTCCAATTCTGCTCGAGACGGTTCAGTGTTTCGAAGTGTAAGCTGTTCATTTTTGCAGACACTGTGATACAGAGATCATATACCATGCATTCGGAAGCTGAAATGGAGAACAACAATACTTGCATTTATACAGCGACTTTAACGTAGTGAAACATCCCAAGGTGCTTCACAGGAGCGTTATCAGACAGGAGGGAGCAAACTGATCATCAAAACAACATTGAAATAACTGGAAACCTGGCGTCCTGTCTCTGCCAAGCTGCCCAGATCCAGAAACAAATCCTTTCAAAATGAATTGTTGTTCATCAACTGTCTGTACTTTCAACCTTTAATCAAACTAATGGTGCACAGCAACTGAAAACCATCAGCAATGCTACAGAAAGGAACGGCTTTGCATTAACCAGGTTTTAGAAATCATATCGGACAAATTTGTTCGTTTAGCCGCGGGCCATGACTAAAACCCAGCTAGACAGACAAACCTTGGTGTTAACAGGGCTCTGCCGAAATTGTGTTCACTACCTACTGTGTCTTAAGCGTCTGCCTTTTTTGGACGCGGGCAAATTCAAGCCCTCAGAAATCAAATACAACCCGAAATAACGCAACTGCACTAACGCCAGCTTAGCGAACTGAACTGAGAGGTAGGACAGAGCTAGCCGCAGGATGTCCTCTTGGAGGAATGGCCCCAATACTCTGGACGCGGAGGGATCTTACCCCAGTAATACACAACTCGGTAGCAGGAGGCCAGAGAGTGTTGGAAGCTGTCCTGCTCCTCTTTGTCCGTGTTATGACTGTGAGCAGCTCTGACACGGTACCCGTTCTGGAAGAGCTCTCCCACGGATCGCTTGCGTCTCTTGGTGCTTCGGAAGGTCTCGGTCCGTGTAGCTCCATTTGGGGCCCGATAGACTAAAATTTTACTTGGAATCATGATGCCTGACGTTTCACCAGTTGATCGCAAAGAGCTGCAGTGTGTCTCGTCCCTGCTCCTCTTGCAGATGCCTCAACATTTCAAAGTAGGCGCACAGTTTCTGAAGTTTAATGGCGCTAATTTACTTCCTTTGTGCTTTCAACTCTGTTTCCTCCAATGCTGATTACGACAGTGCTTCCACTTCCATTGAACCTGATCAACAAAACAGTCCTCATAAAGAAAAAAGAACTTGCGTTTATAGAACTCCTTTCATGACCTCAGGACATCCCAAAGCGCTTTACAACCAACAAAGGACTTTTGAAGTGTAGTCACTGTTGTAATGTAGGAAACGTAATTCCAGCCCTCCTGGGACTCTGTGATGCTTTCTATCACTAGGTGACAAAAAATCTAATCCTTGCACTCTGTGCCCACAGTACTGCGGATCCAGGTAACACACTTGTTCATGCAGAGCACACTTCAGATACAGACAGTGGTGCTCAGTGAGGAACAAACCAAAACAAACGCGGGACAATGAGATGCAGGGACCTCCCACAGCTGCAGTTATGATCCTTGATGGAGCAAAGCTTTAAAAGCCATTTTCCATCAGGATATTACAACATAAGCTCCTTTTCGATTCACCCAGGGGAATCTCCCCTTGGCTGTCAAGAACAGACCTGCGGCTTCTGCAACGTGCTATTCCCATCTACAGCTGGAGCCCCATGCAGAAATTGCACCTTGCTGCTCTACACTATTTACACCAAGTCCTCAGCAGATGCTGCCTGGCTTGGTTTTCCATGTGTACCTGCAGCGACGTGAGCGCTACCAGTCCTTATTTGCACTGAACTGAGTAAAGAAGAGAGAGCGCTTGCAATCATCCAACTCTTCAGGGATTTAGAACAGCCTAAATGAAAAAAAAAATAATCCTAATTTAATCACAACTCCACAGACCCGATGCTGCGCTCTGCTTACTTGGGCACCTGCCCTAAAGGCACGTAGCAGAATGCAGATAATGAAAGACTATTTTAAGTAGCCTCTTGCAAACAGCTGTCGGATTTAATTTGCAGAGTGACACATTTCTTGTGTAATTACACATCAGTTACCATTTTAAAAATTAATGAACCCGATACAGTCTTTAAATGCTTTCTCTCGGTGTAACTACAGAGCTACAAGCAATGATCTGGGTCGAGAAAAATCACTGGCTTTTTCAAACACTGCTTTGCACAATGTTAATGCTAACAGTTCCTCCAAATAGAAAGAAAGACTTGCATTTCTATAGCACCTTTCACGACAACCGAACACCCCAAAGCGCTTTACAGCTGATGAAATACTTTTTGAAGTGCAGTCACTGTTGTAATGTAGGAAACGCAGCAGCCAATATGCACACAGCAAGCTCCCACAAACAGCAATGGGATAAATGACCAGATGATCTGTTTTAGTGATAAATATTGGCCCAGGACACTGGAGAAAACTCACCCTGCTCTTTTTCGAAATAGTGCCATGGGATTTTTACGCCCACCTGAGAGAGTAGACAGTTTAACGCCTCATCCGAAAGACGGCACCTCCGACAGTGCAGCACTCCCTCAGCACTGCAAGTGTCGGCCTAGCTTTTGTGGTCAAGTCTCTGGAGTGGGAGTTGAACCCACAACCTTCTGACCCAGAGGCGAGGGTGCTACCAACTGAGCCACTGGCTGACAATCTTATAAAACTTGAGTATGAGTGAAAACACTCTCACTGAACAAAAGAAAAAAGGAGGAGAATAAGAGGTGGGCAAAAGCTGACAAAGCTCCACCGACAACACCCGGACTGAACGGCATCACAAGCCGTCATCAGAGGAGAAAACCCATTTGAACTGTGAGTGAAAAGACGTCGGCCATTTATTGAACAGGATTTTGTTTACATTTATTTTGGATCCAAGAGTGTTCGTGAAAGAGGACAGAGTATTGCCCACCTGTATAAACATTTACATTCTGGAAAATCACTTTCTGAACCTCCCCCTGGAAAATCCTGCTCATGGAGGATTTATCCAATGGTGCCAATACTGTGTACCTCTTCAATTCTTCTGTGGGTAGACTCTCTGGGCTGGATTTTGTCAATGGGGACGTGATGGAGGCGGGACTCCCACTTTTTGGGCTGTAGTCCCGCCTCCATCGACTTGTGGCCAACCCACTGCGTTTTCCCTTGATTGACCTTGTTAAGCCCGCCCAGTGGGCTTAGCAGGCCAATCAAGGGTCCCTTGGATACAGGTGACATCAGCCATTGAAATTTCATCTGTCAAGAGCTTTTGACAGATGAAATTTCAGCGTTTGACAGCTCTGTGAAGCTGTCAAACACTGACAATATGATTTCTAACGTGAGTCCCTGTACTTAGACTCAGTTAGAAATCAATCCAGCATAGATAGCAGAGACTGCAGCTTTTGACAGCTCCGCGGCCATTCTGCTTTCTGTGCCGGTGAGCTGAGGGACTCCCGAGAACTGAAGGAAGGAAGCCTGCAGGACAAAGTTAAGGTAAGTACAAGTTCTTAAAACACTTTATACACACACCAAACACACTTACCTCTGCACTCATGCACCCATCACTCACCTGCACACCGGACATCTCGACCCCTCCAAGCCCTCCAGACCAACGGTCCGCCTCGCTAAATCGGCGTGGTTCGGACCTGTCGGGAAGCCCACACTTCAGGGCTAAAAATAGGGATTAGGCAAAAAAACTGCCTGTTAACTACCTGTTAACAGGCAGTTTATTGGCACTAATCCCCTTCCTGCCTTGGGAGGCGGGTCCCAGCACAGGTCGGGTACCCGCCTCCTGTGAAACTGGCATGGAGGCGGGTTGGGTTCGGGATGGGTTCGGGACCCCCGAATCTGCTATTTTCCCACCCCACACGCCTCCAAACCCGCCTCCACGGGCCGGTGAAAATTGAGCCCTCTCTTTGAAAGATATCCAAAACGTTTTCCAAAATTCCTGCTCCTATTTCTTATGTTTTAAGTCAAAGTGCTGAAAGTACAACAAACAAGCCCAAGCACAAATGTGATCACGTTGAGCAACTAAATACTTTGTAATTTAGCAGCACGGGGGCTTTAGCAGTTATGGAAAGAAGGGGCTTCAGATCTTAGGGTTGCCAATCAATGCCCCCTCTAATTTCATTTGGCGCTGTGCGGGCCGTTCATAATACTGCGCCTGCGCTGTTCCCTGGAGCGCGGCCACACAGCTTACAGGGAACATTGTTGCCAATCCTCCAGGCTTGTCCTGGAGTCTTCAGAGATTAAAGATCAATCCCCTGGACACTGCTGTGAGCAACCCGGGACAAAAATCGTAGGGGCATTCAAAAATGTTTTTTTTTTTCATTTTATCAGTTATTAAAGTATTGGAGATGGGGAGAAAAAGGCTGTTTGACTGGGCGGGGCAGTTGGCAGTAGGCGGTCAAGTGATGAAACCTCCAGGAATATGTCCAACCAGAGTTGGCAACCGTATCAGACCTGTGATTCCACATATGACATGGCTGGGAGGAGATGCAGTGCAGGAAGCATGGCTGAGGTATAACTCAAGCTGGGGTCTTTATTACAGAGCAAGTTAGTAGTCTGTCCTCCTGTTGCTCTTTTCTTTAAAGTTGGGATTAAGAAGATGTTTGATGTGGCGTTTACAATTGAAAATCAATTGTTTGTGTGAGTGCAATAATGCTCTTTAAGATTTATTTTAGAAATGGTAATGATAGGGCCTCCCAGTGACGCATGTGGGGAAGGCAGCCAGTAGATATCGACAGGCCAGGAATTTCCCAGGTTTGATGCACAGGAGGGAATTTTAACGGCAAAAAAACGGGTGGGTTTGGGTCGGGTGGGATGTTAAACTGTTAAAAATTTCAAACCTGAACCCAACAGGCCTTGAACCCGCCCACTTCCGGTTTGGACAGAGGGGCGGGCAACCAACCCGCTCCCTGGAGGCTCATTTAAATATTTTAATGGTGCTGCGAGCCTCGCGTTTTTTTTCTCTATTTTAGGTTTAACCCCGGCTGTCCGGGTTTTCCGGGCCTCGGGAAACCCGGCAGCTAAAGGGAGGCGAGGACTGCGTGGTTACAGCAGTTTGTGGGCCAGGAGGAGCAGGAGTGCTTCTCCCCGACCCACTAAGCTTACCTGCGAACCACTCCCACAGTCAGCCTTCCCTGCCACCACCCACCCCTCGCCCCGCGATCGGAGCACCCCCCCAAACCCTTGAGCCATGATCTCCCACCGACCCGACCTTTCCTATCTCCCCCACCACCCCCGATTTTTCCAATCCCTCTCTCCCTCCTCTGCGCTCCCTGGCTGCAGCCTTCCGATCTCGGCTCTGGCTCCTTCGATCTCCCCGCCCTTTGATTGCCCCCTCCCCCCGGCTTCCGCCGCCCCACCGCCAGTCTTCTGGGTTTCTGAAGGCAAAGCAGCCCCACCGGCTCCCTCCCCAGAAATATCGGGGCCACCGCCTGTGGTGGGTTCGCTGATCTTGGTCAGGGCTGCAGTAGAGCTGTTGGAATTGACCTCGGCACTTTTGATTACTGTCCAGCGAGGCTTGCTGGAAAATGCGAAGCTGTAGACACCAGATGAGAAGAGGATTAGGAAGAAATGGTGAGGGTCTCGGGAGGTGTTATTCTTCATGTCTGTTCAAACTAATGAGACACTATGATACGACATGGTGAGAATTTTAATCAAGTTTGTACAATCAAATTCTTATCCTTTGTGGAAGGAGGAAATGGTTGAGTTACTTAAACTGACATGATGCTTCTTAAAAAACCCTATCGCTGTCCACACAGCATTGAAAGGTGCGGGACTCCACATGACATCTGGGCTTCATACACCAAGCGCCAGGGCATAAGGATTCCAATCTTGAGTGACTTTGGTGACAGGAATGTATCGAGCGACACATTAATTTGATTCAAATCTACCAACCTGCTTTCTTCTGCGTAATGTTCGAGAACCGATTCCCCTGTTGGGAGTATTTGATGGATTTCCCGTCTAAATAAATGTTTGATTCACCAGAATGGGTTTTAAAATCCACAGCTCTGAAATCCCAGATTTGAAGTTATGTAAACCTGGACGAGATAATGTGACGCACGTCAGCTCTGCGGCTTATGTTCAGACAGCTGTGATATTCCAAACATTAGCACACGATGGCTGTTGCTGCGAAATGGCCCTCAAGCCCGAGCACGGAAAAGCAGCTCGGAGCCAGACTGAGGCAAAAAGAGCACACAAAGAACGTTTTAAATACCCGATTTGCAACTCAGGGCTGATGGGATGTGCGGCAGGTGGGGAAAGCGCTCTTGGACCAGCGGAGGGCGGGAAATTACATAGAAACATCGAAGATAGGAGCAGGAGTAGGCCATTCGGCCCCTCTAGCCTGCTCCGCCATTCAATGCGATCATGGCTGATCATCCAAATTCAGAACCCTGTCCCTGCTTTCTCCCCATATCCCTTGATCCCTTTAGCCTTAAGAAATATATCCAACTCCTTCTTGAATCTATTTAATGAATTGGCCTCTACTGCCTTCTGTGGTAGAGAATTCCACAGGTTCACCACTCTCTGGGTGAAGAAATTCCTCCTCATTTCTGTCCTAAATTACTAAAATAAAGCTAAACCTGAGAGCCCGGGGCAGGCTGGGTGATGGAGATCGCCATTAAACCGTCACAAACACTCACCGCCAATGTTCCCTGTAATTCGTTTTGGCCCTGCGCGGCCCCTTTAAGGGTGCGGGCCATTGCAAATACTGCGCACGCGCACTTTTTACACGGGAAAGCCGGCTGCGCGGGTTCCCTGGAGAGCTACGCGGCCGCGCAGCTTAAAGGGAACATTGTTCACCGCCATGGCCCCCTTGGCATGGAGTCCAGGTTATTTTTGAACTTCTGAGCCTCGAGTAAAGAGTTCCGCTCTGCCTCCTGCCTGAAACGGGAGCGAGTGACGCAATGGCTGGCGGCCGAGAGTGAGGTCGGGAGCGGGACACCGCTGGGGACTGAAGGAGACGGTAAGTAACGCGTGCCCGAGACGCTTCCGGCCCGATTCTGTTTGCCGCGGCTCGGAGACTCAAGCGCGGCATTTCAGAGCGAAAGGAACGCTGGGGTCTGAATTACATCATCGCAACCCCACATTTTAGTATTCACGAGGCCCCTGACTGTGGTGGCTGGCCTCCACGCTCCCCAAAAACACAGGAGTGAAAATCGGGGGAGGCGTGAATGGTGCAGCAACGCAGCGGGTTCTGCCCGGGAGCCATTTTAACCCCGTGCCGCCCGCACTGCCCGCACTGTTTCCGTCGGGCGAGCAGGGTAAAAACCGGGGCTCAAGTCTCTGTTTTGTATAATCACATATATATATATATAATTTGCTTTATTTCTTCGTGAAGCAGGCTGTACAACATGAAAATTCCTTTTTGCATTTTGGGAAAGCTCGTTTTTTTTCCCCGTTACACGTCTTGTCGTAGAAACATAGAAGATAGGAGCAGGAGTAGGCCATTCGGCCCCTCTAGCCTGCTCCGCCATTTAATGAGATCATGGCTGATCATCCAAATTCAGAACCCTGTCCCTGCTTTCTCCCCACATCCCTTGATCCCTTTAGCCTTAAGAAATATATCTAACTCCTTCTTGAATCTATTTAATGAATTGGCCTCTACTGCCTTCTGTGGCAGAGAATTCCACAGGTTCACCACTCTCTGGGTGAAGAAATTCCTCCTCATTTGTGACCTAAATGGCTTACCCCTTATCCTTAGACTGTGACCCCTGGTTCTGGACTCCCCGACCATCGGGAACATTCTTCCTGCATCTAGTTTGTCCTGTCCTGTCAGAATTTTATAAGTTTCAATGAGATCCCCTCTCATTCTTCTAAACTCCAGCGAGTATAAGAACATAAGAACATAAGAAATAGGAGCAGGAGTAGGCCAATCGGCCCCTCGAGCCTGCTCCGCCATTCAATAAGATCATGGCTGATCTGATCCTAACCGCCAATCTACTATCTATCACAGAACCATCTCCTGCATCTAACAGAATTGCACACACGAAATAGGAGCAGAATCAGGCTACACAGTCCCTGGGCCCGCTCCACTACCCACAGGGCCATGACCGATCCGAACCTAGACTCATGTCCAAATTCCTGCCTGCTCCCCGTAACCCTTAATGCCCTTTACTTCTAGGAAACTGTCTATTTCTGTTTTAAATTTAATTAATGTTGTAGCTTCTACAGCTTTTTGTGGCAGCATATTCCATGGACCTACCACCCTCTGAGTGAAGTAGTTCCTCCTCATCTCAGTTTTGAAAGAGCAGCCCCTTATTCTAAGACTATGTCCCCTAGTTCTCGTCTCACCCGTCATCGGGAACATCCTCCCCGCATCCACCCGATCCAACCCCTTCACAATCTTATATGTTTCAATAAGATCGCCTCTCATTCTTCTGAACTCCAATGAGTAGAGTCCCAATCTACCCAACCTCTCCTCATATGACCACCCCCTCATCCCCGGGATTAACCGAGTGAACCTTTTTTGCACTGCCTCGAGAGCAAGGATGTCTTTCCTTAAGTAAGGACACCAAAACTGTATGCAGTATTCCAGGTGCGGTCTCACCAATACCTTGTACAACTGAAGCAATACCTCCCTATTTTTATATTCTATCCCCCTAGCAATGAAAGCCAACATTCCATTTGCCTTCTTAATCACTTGCTGCACCTGCATACTAACCTTTTGAGTTTCGTGCACCAGGACCCCCAGATCCCTTTGCACTTCAGTACTCTCCAGTTTCTTGCCATTAAGATAATAAATTGCTCTAGGATTTTTCCTGCCAAAGTGCATCACCTCACACTTTCCAGTGTTGTATTCCATCTGCCAAATCTCTGCCCACTTACTTAGCCTGTCTATGTCCCCTTGCAGGTTTTTTATGTCCTCCTCACTCACTACTTTCCCTCCCATCTTTGTATCATCTGCAAATTTTGATATGTTACACTTGGTCCCTTCCTCCAAATCGTTAATATAGATTGTGAAGAGTTGGGGACCCAGCACTGACCCCTGTGGAACACCACTAGTTACTGATTGCCAGTCTGAGAATGAACCATTTATCCCAACTCTTTGCTTTCTGTTAGATAGCCAATCCTCTATCCATGCCAGTATAAGCCCAATCGACCCAATCTCTCTTCATACGTCATTCCTGCCATCCCAGGTATCAGCCTCGTGAATCTTCACTGAACTCCTTCCATGGCAAGAACATCCTTCCTCAGATAAGGCGACCAAAACTGCACACAATACTCAAGGTGTGGTCTCACCAAGGCCCTGTACAACTGCAGCAAGACATCCTTGCTCCTGTACTCGAATCCTCTCGCTATGAAGGCCAACATACCATTTGCCTTCTTAACCGCCTGCTGCACCTGCATGCTTACCTACAACGACTGGTGCACATTGTGCTATTCAGCATTAGTGGCATCGCTGAAGGTCGGATACGGAGCGGCACTGTGTTCATTAATCGGGACAAGTACATGATGCAGTAGCTACCATTACCGCACAAAATAGAAGCAACAAAAAAATGACCCAAAGAGGGAGAGAAAGGCCAGTGAGATTCAAGCTGGCCTGAGTGACTGCCCCAATCTGGCTGATTTTAAATTGGACGCTCCGGATATTTATAACACGGAAATTGGACAAACAGGGGTCGATTTGAGAGTGTGGAAAGGAGAGCGAAATGGACACGGCGGTTTTCACACTCCGACTTCAGTGATCCAGCCCAGCATTAAAGGTAGCGAGCTCCTGGTGTGTGCAAAGTTTGTACTGGGAGCTCACGACTTTGTGAGGAGTCGGGGTGGGGGCACATCCTGCTGGGTTTTAACAGTCCGGCAAAATAAGGATTTTTTTTGCTGGGAATTTTATGCTCAGCAAAGTGAGGGTCAACAGTTTTAGGGTAAGGGACATTCTCTATGTTTTTACCCATTATCAGCAACGAGTCACATAAATACTGTGGCATAAAGAGCAGGTCAGAGGCTGGGTATTCTGCGGCGAGTGTCTCACCTCCTGACTCCCCAAAGCCTTTCCACCGTCTACAAGGCACAAGTCAGGAATGTGATGGAATACTCTCCACTTGCCTGGATGAGTGCAGCTCCAACAACACTCAAGAAGGTTGACACCATCCAGGACAAAGCAGCCCGCTTGATTGGCACCCCATCCACCACCTTAAACATTCACTCCCTCCACCACCGGCGCACTGTGGCTGCAGTGTGTACCATCTACAAGATGCACTGCAGCAACTCGCCAAGGCTTCTTCGGCAGCACCTCCCAAAGCCGTGACCTCTACCATCTAG
The DNA here is from genome assembly GCA_030390025.1 of Squalus acanthias. Classification (NCBI taxonomy): domain Eukaryota; kingdom Metazoa; phylum Chordata; class Chondrichthyes; order Squaliformes; family Squalidae; genus Squalus; species Squalus acanthias. The sequence continues at coordinate 13,493,748 of CM059446.1, read as the reverse complement.
AAGGACAAGGCCAGCAAGCGCATGGGAACACCACCACCTCCAAGTTCCCCGCCAAGTCACACACCATCCTGACTTGGAAATATATCGCTGATTCTTCATCGTCGTTGGCTCAAAATCCTGGAACTCCCTCCCTAACAGCACTGTGGGAGCACCTTCATAACAGTTCAAGGCGGCGGCTCACCACCACCTTCTCAAGGGCAATTAGGGATGTGCAATAAATGCTGGCCTTGCCAGCGATGCCCACATCCCATGAACGAATAAAAAAAAACGAGCTACTCCAGGTCAGTTCCAGCCTGGGTTGGAGTTTAAGATCCGCTCCCTCCGCCCTGTCCCAACACCTTAACCACAACCTCTGAATAGCATCTACTGTTGCAGTGTGACATTTCCATTTCTGCTCCTCACACGAACCATCCTTGTGGCCCCTTTAAATAAGATTGACGGGATGTTGTCTGTGTCTGAGTCACTCAATGACACATCTCCTTTGATTTCAGTGAGCGAGAGGGGAGGTTCTAAGGTTAGGCATGTCTCACTACCCAGGGGCAGACTTGGCATGGAAATAGGATGACAACCGTTTACAAGTAGCTTTTAAAATCAATCTTTCAATCAAAAATATGTCGCACAATAGAGAGGATTTTAATTTGAACAGTGAGCGTGCAAGGAAAAGACCATTTTTAGCCAGTGTCTTTATTCTTTTAAATTCATGTATAGAATGTTGCACTGGAGAATTAGGCTTTAATTTTCAGTTAGGTACTTAATTCCAATCACATAATGGATGTGAAAGAGATGCTAATTGACTACCATCTCAGACAACCTCTGCAAAGGACAGCGCACTCCGGAGACTGTGCTAATCTTTCTGCTTCAAAATAAATAATGAACAGAAAAGAGATCAACAATCCCTCACTCATTTCGAGAATGCGGAGCGTTACCAAGCATCCTGCAATCCCATTCATTTCCTGGAGATTTACAGAGTACGAGCTGGTATTTTGGGTTCCTAGAAGAGGTGCAACAACATAGAAAGGATTCGGGGGAACGAGGGAAGGACAGCGAGGCAAATCTGAGATTTGGACCACGAGGGAAAAACACGATATAATTCAGGTTTAAAAAAAGGTCTGGCATGGACGTATCGAGCGGATTCCCGCAAGCCTCCCATTGGCAGTAAAGCGTTATCCAGCTTCTGGAGCACTTTCACTTCCACTAATTCCACTCCCCACAATCCAATATAGACTTAATGAAGCACAAAGTGAATTAAAAATGACAAATGTAATCAATTATAAGGCAGCGAGTCAAAATAACTTAAATAAAGCTGTAGATTCTGATAGTTCACGTTTTTACCTCATCAGACGTATGAGCCGCAGTTAGACCAAGTTTTATCTATTTTTTTGTTCTCAGGACATGTGTAATGCTGACAGAGCCACATTTATTGCCCATTCTAGTTGACGTGCAATTGCTTTTAGCATTGACTGGCTTTCGAAGCCACTTCAGAGGATATTCTGGAGTCACATGTAGGCCAGACCAGGCAGGAATAAAAACAAGGACTTGCATTTCTGTAGCGCCTTTCACAACCTCAGGACAGCCCAAAGCGTTTTACAGCCAATGAAGTACTTTTGACGTGTAGTCACTGTTGTAGTATAGGAAACACGGCAGCTAATTTGCGCACAGCAAGCTCCCACAAAGAGAAATGAGATAAATGACCAGATAATCTGGGCTTTTTTTTTAGGTGCTAGTTGAGGGATAAATATTGGCCAAGACACTGGGGAGAACTCCTCCGCTCTTCTTAAAAATAGTGCCGTGGGATCTTTTACGTCCACCCGAGAGAGCAGACGGGGGCCTCGATTAACGCCTCATCCGAAAGACGGCACCTCCGATAATGGAACACTCCCTCAGCACTGCACTGGTGCATCAGCCTAGGTTTTGTGCTGGAGTCTTTGGAATGAGGCTTAGGAGAAGCAGTTTCCTTTTCCTGAAGCCTTCGGTGAACCAGTTGGGTTTTTATGACAATCTGGCAGCTTCAAGGTCACAAATGACCAGATTTATTAAATTCACAACTTGGAAGTGAACTCACAACCTCTAGGTTGGTGGGCCAGTGCCTTAGCCACTCCACTACTTTACCCTCTTTTATTACTGCTGACAAACTTAAAGCAATATATTTATTATTGCTTTGATATACTTGACAGAGTTTCCAATATAAAATGAGCACTTGCACCCGACCGATGCATCAGAATGCAAAAGTAATTATGTCTTCCCTAGGTGTTAGCCGTGGCTCAGGGGTTTCTTACCCCTGAGTCACAAGGGTGTGGGTTCAAATTCCACCCCAGAGACTTGAGCACATAATCCAGGCTGATGCTTCAGTGCAGCACTGAGGGAGATGCCATCTTTCGGATGCAACGTTAAACCGAGGTACTGTCTTTCCTCTCAGGTGGACATAAAAGGTCCCATGGTCCTTGATTTCATTCCCCTTTCCCTTTTGATCACTCAGGCTGAATCCAGCAATACGCAACTTTAGTTCTGGAACTAAGCTGAGTTTCAAACACCACATCCAGACCAACACCGAAGCGCAGCGCAGAACTGCCTATTTTCAGCTCGGAAATGATCACTTCTCTCTGCCTCTACCTCATTCCCACTGCCACACAAACCCTCATGCAAGCCTTTGCCATCTCCTGGCACAACATTTCCAATGTCCTACTTGCTCTAGACAAGTTGAAGTCAATGTAGTTCCACCCTACGTAAACTTCAACTCATCTAGAACTCCCCCCACTCGCATCCTCTCCCGTATTAAGCCCACTGACCTATCACTTTGTTATTGCTGACCCATCCCCAATGAATTGATTTCAAAATTCTTGTCCTCGTTTAGAAATCCTTCCATCACCTCACTCCACCCTCTCAACCACCTCCGCCAGTCCTAAATCCCATTTTGCAGCCTACATTTTTCTTAATCTGGACTGCGGCACGTCCCCCTCCCTCCAATGCTCCTTTGGTGACGCAGTTTTCAGTCATCACAGCCCTGCGTTCTGGAATTCCCTTCCTAAATCCCTCTGCTTTGCTACATCTCTCCACATCTTCAACAGCCTTTACCAACCTACTTCTTCAGCCACACCTTTGGTCATCCCTTCTAACTCTTCTCCCAATTCCTGTTTGATGTCCAAATTCACACCCCCGCCTCCTCCCCGTGGTATGTTTTGTTATGTTATGTTAAAGCCAGTATATAAATTACTATTGTTGTTACTTTACATTTAGGTCCAACTTGTTGACCCATTTCTCATGTTGACTTTTTTGTGCAAAGATAATTTGACTTTTTAACAGTTTCATACCAAAACCATTGTTTGAACTTTATATACAGTTTCACTAACGCAAACAGTTCAGTAAAACATGTATTCCTAAGTGAAGTCTATTGTCCAACTTTTCCGGCTACTGAAAAAACATTAAACATTTCAATCTGCATAAGTTAAGTGCCTGATATCTGCTCATTAGGAGATAAATTGTAACAGTTTCAACAACCACCTGCATTTATATAGCGCCTTTAACATAATAAAATGTCCCAGGAGCGCAATAAAACAAAATTTGACACCGAGTCACATAAGGATAAATTAGGGCAGGTGATCAAAAGCTTGGTCAAAGAGGTAGGTTTTAAGGAGCGTCTTAAAGGAGGAAAGAGAGGTAGAGAGGCAGAGAGGTTTAGGGAGGGAATTCCAGAGCTTAGGACCTCGGCAGCTGAAGGCACGGCCGCCAATGGTGGAGCAAATGAAATTGGGGATGCTCAAGAGGCCAGAATTAGAGGAGCACAGATATCCCGGAGGGTTGTGGGGCTGGAGGAGATTACAGAGATAGCGAGGGGACGAGGCCATGGAGTATCCAATTCAATGTATTAACTTGATGCTGACATAAATTACAACCTTTACAGAAGAATATTAGGTGTAAATAACTCTGCATTAAGGGTGTGTTGATGCTGCTGTGTTAAGGAATTCCACTTGCTAGCCATGTTCAAGTTGCAGTCTAATGCTCCATCCTGTCCTGATACTGGAGTAAAATACTGTGATATCCCCTTAAGAAATCAGTCTCACACTGCTTGGGTTTGACACCATGCAATGCAATATACCTCCAGTGTGGTGCCTGTTGAATCTCCTAAGCACTTTCTTAAACTTACTCAGTGTTAATTTAAATGTTAAGAGAATGTAGTCCTCCTGTTCCCACTCTTAAAATTTAATAGCCGAAAGGGGAGCACTGCGCAAGCCTTTAGCACAAAGCTCTCTCCTGTACCTGACAATTTCAATCAAAGCCAAGCAATATAAACTGGGTACTAACTGAGTGGGTCGGTCTCAGACCAGCACCTGTAATATAAATGCACCTGCTTACTGCCAGAAAAACTCTCAAATGCTTTTAAGTCTGAAAGTATCTAATCATAGCTTTCAGGGAAATCTCGACGGGCCTCTCTGCTATGATCTCCTGTCTGTTAGTCGTGCATTATTGTTTATACAATACATCTGGCCTTTAGAACAGTGCTTTATGACTGCAACAAATGACAAACAGAAAAATTGTTTTGTGATGCATTAGCATTGAGGAACCGCCAAATGCATCAATCACCGAGTCAACAGCTCGTGCTGTGAATGTAATGAGTGTTCCGTGAATTTGTGCCGTGAGTGTACTGTAGGAGAGATATTAGGCATCATCGGGTAACTGTCTCGCTGTGTGGAACTGTGCCTACTGTTATGCTAATGGCTGGAAAATTAGATTCTGAGCCATGTACGGTCACTGAGCAACTTGTAGGCCCCGGTGTCTGCTTTAATGACATAGAACAGTTGAAACCGACACGCACTCAGGGAAAACCCATGAATGAGTGTTCGAGCTTTCAGCTTTGCTCTCTCAAGTAGAGCTCTGGGGGGAGGAGGATTCGAATAGTTGGAAGAGCTGAACGGATCCATTGGCCATCGAAATCCAGGACTTGACTGAAATTCGGCCAGCCCAAAGCTGAATTCAATGGGGCAGGCTCAGAACTGAAGCTGCATTCCATCGAATTACACAGGATGCACAGCACAGAAACAGGCCATTTTGGCCCAACTGGTCCACGCCAGTATTGATGCTCCACAAAAGCCTCCTCCTACCCCTCCTCATCTCACCCTATCAGCATAACCTTCTATTCCTTTCTCCCTCATGTGTTTATCCAGCTTCTGTTTAAATGCATCTATGCTATTCGCCTCAACTACTCCATGTGGTCGCGAGTTCCACAATCTAACCACCCTCTGGGTAAAGCAGTTTCTCCTGAATTCCCCATTGGATTTATTAGTGACGATCTTATATTCTGGTCTCCCCCACAAGTGGAAACATCTTCTCTACGTCTACCCTATCAGACCCTTTCATAATCTTAAAGACCTCTATCAGGTCACCCCTCAGCCTTCTCTTTTCTAGAGAAAAGAGCCCCAGGCTGTTCAGTCTTTCCCAATAGGTGTAACCTCTAGGTTCTGGTATTCCAAATGCTCGTGATAATCTTTAAACAACTAAACAGCCTGAATTAGAAGGAATGCTGAGGCGTTATCTGGGGAAACAGTTCCTTCATCAGTGAGCTCATGTTGGCAGACACAGGGGTCAGCAGGAAGGAACCAGGAAAGAACTCCATCCACATCAGAGTTCAGCTTGATTGGAAACACATTTCTCTCCATGTGATAGCTTACCGTGTGCTTTAAAGGAGCACGACCTTCACGAATAAATGATCAGCAAATCGTTTTTCTATGAACACACAAAATATTATCATGGAAATTAAGCCAGATGCATCATGTTGGTTGCTGGTGTTGCCACTGACACAACAATGAAATCCAGATTCAATGGCTCCTTGCCTTACCAAATGACGAAAAATCGCCATCCATCTTCTATCAGGGGGCACTTTAAGTCTTAATCTCGATTGCCCTTGACGTACTGGGGCATACAGAGTGCTGCTGGAAGCAGAGGTGAGTGACAGGCGTGGATTTTTTCAGGCAGCTGGAAATGACAGATGCCAGGATGGCAAGGGCTCATACAGGGAGGTCACAAGCTGATATGGGCTGTTGATTTCTTTTAATCTTCTCCCAAATCCCAGCGAGTCTCCTGGGTTGTGACCTGCGGCCAGGGGGGGCGGGCAACAAGCCTCCTGCCAGGCCTCAGCTGACGTCACCCCGAGCCAGCAGCTGCAAGAGGTCTGATCGAGCCTTCTGATCTCCCCCCCCCCCCCCCGCGCAGAAAGGGCCACTTGCCTCTCCAAAGTCTCGCGGCTGAATTTGGAGGGACCCAAGAGCAGCTCGCTCTCCCTCCAGGATGGAGCCATGCAGGGGGAGATTGAGACAAAGGAAGAAGAGGAGATGAGAGGGAATCAGGCTCACGAGAAAAGCAAATTGGGGCAAATCTTTAAACAAGTCACCAGCCTGAATTCGAAAAAAATGCTCAGGCATTATCTGGGGAAACAGTTCCTTCATCAGTGAGCTAATGTTGTCAGACACCAGGGGTCAAGCAGGAATGAACTCTTGTCTCAGAGCCAGCCAATAAAAGCAGTTATTTTTAATGCATATACTTTTGATCTTGGCCCAATGTCAAACTACAATTAGAAAAACTGCATCAAAATAAACAGCAGTGAACCCACGCAGCCTTTGATCGAAGCAATTTGCTGCACTCTTTCTGACTGGCAATTGTGCATCAAACTGACAGGCTCACAAGCTTTTTAAAATAACGGATCGAGAATAAATATTTTTAAATGGTTTTTCAATATAATGCAGTCATACAAGATGAGTGACCAAAAACAAAGCGCTTTTTAAAAAAAAAGAGACTATTCTGTTGAGCTCATCTACTAAAACAATATACTGTAGAGCTGGTTTTCCTGGCCCTTGCACCTGAGGAACATTCAGTTCCCTGGGCTCAAGGTCAGGGGAAAGGGGATTCAGCCTCGGCCTGCAGCAGGCACATGCCTGACCGTACTATTTCAAGAAAGAAGGGCTTGCGTTTATATAACAACCTCAGGACGTCCCAAGGCGCTTTACAGCCAATGAAGTACTTTTGAAGTGTAGTCACCGTTGTAATGTGTCCTGGGATCTTTTACGTCCACCTGATAGGGCAGACGGATCATTGGTTTAACGTTTCATCCGAAAGACGGCACCTCCGACAGTGCCGCACTCCCTCAGTATTGCACTGGAGTGTCCGCCTGGATTTTGTGCTCAAGTCCCTGGAGTGGAACTTGAAACTACAACCTTCTGACTCAGAGGCGAGAGTTGACTGAGCCAAAGTGGACCCATTTAAATGAGGTGGGAGAGTATTCCTGGTCTCCAGACATATCAATAAAAAAATGTTACACACAGACCTTTTGAGGGACCTGGTTGGCCTCTGAGAACTACATCACCAGTAAATCTACTCAGGGATTCACTGCAGGCAACGTTCCCGATACGCGGAGGTTCCGCACAGGCCGCCTGCCGGCTTTTCAATTGGCGATTTCGCGCATGTGCAAAATTTTGAATGGCCCGCGCAACCTGTTAAAGGGACCACGCAGCCAAAAAAAAATGAGGACAAACATTGATTGCAGGTATCCTTTTCTGATTGTTTTCTGCTAACTATCTTACGCATGTCCTTGAACTCAGGACCCGGCTGCCCGGGTCTCCTGTATCCAGCCGCAACTTCCAACTTTCTGCGCCCCAGATAGAGAATCAGGGCCCGTCTCCTTCCTCGTTTATATCTGGCTCCCCAACTCCAAACCTGGTTTTTCTCCTTGCTCCTGAGTTTAGGTGTTCGGGGCTTTGCATTGGGCAAGGCAGTCTCCTGGGCTGAATACTAGCCTGCAGCTTTCCTGGTCAAGGTGGTGGCCTACTGCCCTCTCCTAGTCTCTGTGCCAGGTGTACCAATCTCCCAATCTCAGTGCCAAGCCTGCTATTCTTTATCTGTCGCTCTCGATGTTCGGAGCAATGGGAACAGTACAGCTGCAACCACAATTTAAGAACATTAGCTTGGAATTCTCCATTTGCCTCAACATGTGGAGTTAAAAACATAGCTTGTACTGGAGGAGTGCTGAATAATACTAAACATAATTAAATCTAAGTTGGCATAGAAAGGGAGGGAGACAGAAGGAGGAGAAACTTGCTAAAACAGAGAGAGAAAATGAATGAGTCAGATACCGAGAGGTATAAAGACCACAATGAAAGTTTGCGAGAGCGATATCGAGAAAGGTTAAAAACAAAGAGAGGAGGCAGTAAGAATTTGAGCTGGAGTGACAACCAGACAGACAGTGACACCAGCAGAGAAACCGGATGTTTATTTAAAATGTTGTCCGTGAACTTTGCAGTGGGAGATCAGCCAGTACGTGAAAGAACCTTTAGGTTGTCGAATTAAATGTTTTAGTTTCAAAACAAAGTGCATTTTGATTGTTTCCCTGGATCCCAATCAATATGAACGACCATTACAGATAGCGCTAACATTCTGAGCAGACTGATGTGCTGCAGTCGCTGATACCAATGACCTTGACTTAAGTTGCCTTGTCTAGAGTACATGGAGTTGCACGGTGACACATTTGTTGGCAACCACTTTGGCAACTATTTGGGATATTTTAAAATGTGTTGGATCATTTGGGTTATGATTGCAGTGAGCTATTAAGTCTATTTTCCATTAGCAGGATCAGGGAATTTTAGGAGCTGCACATCATTAAGTTTCAAAAGTAGTTGATCAAGTTATGGTCGAGAAAAAAATGGCTGCTCATGTATCAATGACAACGTAGGCGGGATCGGAGGTTGGGAAGAAAATGAAGGCTGCAGCAAAGGAAGATTGAAATAAAAGGAGCGAAAAGAAAGTTTTATAAAGAAAAAAGGTGGGGGGGGGGTGCTGAGAGAAAATATAGCAGGATGGGATGATACAGTCTGCAGTCAGAATATGCAACTGCTGGGGGGAAAAAAAACTGAAAAGGCCAGAGGTTTCCAATTTTTTAAACAAGTGACATAAACTTAAAATGGAGCCATGAGGGGGAAAAAAAGAGGGAATCCACATTCAGGGATTGCATCATCAGTGGCCCTGGAACAGAAATTAAAAAGGAAAAGAGCCTAGAAAAACAGGTGCAGTACAGCATGGCAACATGGTGGCATAGTGGTTAGCACTGTTGCCTCACAGCGCCAGAGATTACGGTTCGAATCCGGCCTCGGGTGACTGTCTGTGTGGAGTTTGCACATTCTCCCCGTGTCTGCGTGGGTTTCCTCCGGGTGCTCCGGTTTCCTCCCACAGTCCAAAGATGTGCGGGTTAGGTTGATTTGGCTATGATAAATTGACCCTTAGTGTTAGGGGGATTAAATACGTGGGGTTACGGGGATAGGGTGGGATATGTGTTGGTGCAGGCTCGATGGGCTGAAATGGCCTCTATCTGCACTGTGGGGATTCTCTGTGATTCTGTGATTAACTGCAGCACCAGGCTTATGAGGAATTAATAGCCCTGTGAAGAAAAACACTACTCAAGACCGTGAAAGACAAAAGATGACTTTATAGGCAAGTTTAATCATGTTATTGTGAAATATGTACTTTTTTTTCTATTACATAGAACAGTTACATTGGGCCATATTTTGCGACCCCCACGGGTGCGTTCGAGGCGCGCACGCGCCCATAGGGGCCGCGCAAGTGCCGGGTTTAGGCGTGCGAAGCGCATGCGCTGAAACCCGGCACTTGCGATCTATCAAGAATTTCCTCTTGACCGATCCTCCGCATCCCCGGGAGATGGGCCTCTGCGGGTGGAGAGTTGCGCTGTTTGCCCAACATCCGCCCGCTGAAAGCCCGTGGAATTCTTGCGGTTGGTCAAAGCACGTGTAAGGCCTGCTTTTACCAGCGTAAGAGTTTTAAAAAATAGAAAAATAAAATTTTATCGCTCATTTAGACATTAAAAACCCTACCCAATAAGGTAAGTTAATATTTAGCCCCATTAAAACATATAAATTTTTTTTTCAAAATTTCTTTTTTGTTTAAAATATTTAACGAAATGCCATTTTAATTAATTTTATATATGTAATTTTTTTTAAATTTATTTCATGCGTTCAAGTATTTTTTAAGTCATCCCCATTTATACTTATGACAGTTCTGTACGTACGCAACTCCGATAAGTATGAATGGGGATTCCCTTCTTCCATTGGTTGGGCGGCCCACATGATCCCAGGGGCGCTTGCGAACCGCCTGCGCCCCTGGGATACGTGAGCGTCTACACATTTCTACCAGGAGAGGCCCAGGATCGCAAGCCTCCGTATCTCCCGGACCACCAGGTAAATGCGTAGATCTTTTGACGATGGGAGGCATCCGCCCGCGGGAAGCCTCCGATCGCAGATTCAGGCCCAATGAATGTACAGCACGGAAACAGGCCATTCGGCCTAACAGGTCCATGCTGGTGTTTATGCTCCACACGAGCCTCCTCCCACCCTACTTTATCTCACCCTATCACCATAGCCTTTTATCCCTTTTAAAGGGTGTGGGGAGCGAGTAGGAGAGTGGGATTAGATTGAGCTTTCATTTTGAACCCTGGGTATTTAAGTTTTTGAGAAATGGACGAGCAACTGACTGGCGACATGCAAATGAGGCCCGGGAGTTAAAATCTGCCAGGCCTCCAACATAGATTCTCGCGCGGGATTGCCGTCCACTCCCGCCAGCTTCTTGCCAGGAGATAAAATCGGCCATTTTGAGTCAGTTCTCAAGAGGATAACGCGAGGGAATTTCCACTCCTGCAGGTAAGAAAAGCAAAGAATACACGGCCTATATAACGGAATTGGACGAAAGAAAATTAAATAAATAAAGACTTACTTTTCTATCGTGCCTTTCTCCACCTCAGAAGAGTAGTCACCGTTGTAATGTAACAAACGCAGCAGCCAATTTTCACACAGCAAGCTCCCACAAACAGCAATGTGATAATGATAATCTGCTTTACTGACATTGGTTGAGGGATAAACTTTAGCCAGAACACCGGGGAGAACTCCCCTGCTCTTCTTTGAATAGTGCCATGGGCTCTTTAACATCCACCTGAGGGGGCAGACATTGTAATCGAAAGACGGCACCTCCGACAGTGCAGTGCTCCCTCACTACTGTACTGGAGGGCTGGATTTTGCCATTGGGGAGCTTTTGGAGGCGGGACTCCCACTTGTCGGGTTTTAGTCCCGCCTCCATCGACTTCTGGCCAACCCACGTTATTTTCCCTTGATTGACCTTGTTAAGCCCGCCCAGTGGGCTTAGCAGGCCAATTAAGGGAAAGCCGGTTACAGAGAATGTCAGCGTATGACTTTTCATCTGTCAAAGATTTTTAACAGATGAATTGTCATCGTTTGACAGCTCTGTGAAGCTGTCAAACACTGACATTCTCTGTAGTTTGATGAGTTCTTGTATTCAAGACTCATCAAACCTCTTTTGTGAGCAGAAATTAGATGGTTGCTGCATTGGAGAATGCAACGGCCATCCGTCATCTCTACCGCGGAGATGCGAGACTCTCCGCATCCCCAACGATTGAAGCCTGCAGGAAGAAACAAAGGTAAGTGAACTTTTTCCAACACTTTCCACTTACCTCACATACTCACCTCTCCACACTTGCACCCATCACTTACCTTCACAGCGCACTTTTGCACCCCTCCGATCCCCACAGACCCACTGCTCGCCTCGGTGACCCTGGTGGGGTTCACAGCCTTTGGTTAGCCCGCACTTGTGTGGGTAAAATGGGGATAATCCTCTTATCTGCCTGTTAACAGGCAGATAAGTGGCTGTAATCCCCTTCCCGCCTCCAGGAGACGGGACCCGGTGCGGGTCGGCTACCCGCCTCCCGGGAAGATGGCATGGAGGCGGGTTGGGGCGGGATGGGCACCCGCCCCCAGATTCTGCCATTTTCCCGACAGTTCTGCCTCCAAACCTGCCTCCCCAGGGCTGGCAAGATCACGCCCCCTGTATCAGCTTGGATCATGTGATCAAGTCTCTGGAGCAAGGCTTGAACCCACAACCTTCACCTGAAAGCATGAGATTGAGACATTTAATTGTTTTCTTTTCTACTATGTATATGTGTACTATATTACTGACAGTTCTTTTCTTTTTCACCTTTTCAAAATATAAATTTGTTGAATAATTAAACCTAAAATGAGGTGTGACGTTGTGAGGCTCTATCGAATGTCGAAGACGGGAGAGAAATCTGATGGAGGCAGAGGATTATTCCAGCAATTAAAAATAATGATCAGGAGAGTTGTTCTGTTTGCTATCCTGGGGCATGTTACCGAGATATCAAGACATTGGGATTTAAGGCTCGTTAAGGAGAGCGAGCTAAAATATGGAGCCCAGCAAATTTAGATAAAGAGCAGAAAATACCCAAAAATATAACAAGGGGGTTTAAAAGCAGAAAATGCTGAAAAGCACAACAGGTTAACTGGCACCTGAAAAAGATTAGTTAACAAAATGGCCCTGATTTTAACTCCAGGTGGATTCCCTGCTCAGGCCCGAGTTAAAATTACAGTCGGGTCTCGATGATGTCATCGGGCCGCAACATGCATATGTAAAGAAGGACCCCGTTGGCTCCGGGCGGGTGCCCTTGCTGCCTGCTCAGGAGAGCAGGTTAAAATTGCAGATGTTGGGATCATGGCGGCTTTCAGACAGGTAAGAGCCAGGGGCGATTTTAACTGCCCGCCCGCTTTCTGCTGAGCGAGTAGGGTTAAAATCGCCCCCTAAAATAGGGTGGGATGCTTCAAAAAGAGACAATTTTGACTCTGAATAGTTTGTGAAATTAGAATTACTGAATTGTTTTTTTTGCAGTTTCACCCCTTACTGTATCTGCTTGCACACAAGAAACACTAGAGGGTGCTGATAGATTACTTCAATGCTACAGTGCAGCTTTCATACAAGGTCTACACACTGGCATTCGATTGAGGCAGTGCTGACGAGCAGTCTATTGAAGTCGAGCTTTCATGCCAACATTTTCATCGAGCTGCACGCCATCTGTTTTCATAGACTGGCCTTCTGAAACTGTGGTAAAAGTAGATTTTGCCATCTCCGCTCACAGTAAATGAACTTGACTGGCCCAACACATTCTTTTGGAGTTGAGTCACACAGAGAGTGTTGAGGTGTAATCGCTTTCAACACGTTGCTCAGCTGCAGAAACATCTCAATTTTCAGTCACGCTGGCTCAGATAATTAAAATGTCTTCAGATTCAATTATAAATCTGTCAAAACAATATCCTTCGTTTAATTTTCCATCCTTTTAGCAAGAACGCAGCGCTGAAAACGATCAAATATTGAGTTTCCTCATGGGAATTCGCTCATTACACAGGTCAGGATCCTCCACAGGATTTATTCTGGCAGATTTCACGTCTCCCCTTTTGTCACGGAAACTAAGCCGCAGTAAATATGTCTGTCACATTTATTGCGAAACGGTACAACGATGGTCACGGGTGAAATTAAAACCACACAAATTCGCCATTAGGTTTGATCTCGTGAAAATGTAGCCCCGAGAGAAGCTATCCGCTGTACAGCAAGCCAATGAATCGGCTTTCCTTTCACTGCCCTAACAAGTCAGCCGAGGTCCCAACCCACACTGCAATACAAGTAACTGAGCGATATTAACTTTCAAACACTTGCAGCCAGCACCTGCTTACAAGGGCGGAAAGTAACGTATCTATTTTCGGAGAGGCA